>CM041292.1:194121521-194617454 GCA_023052935.1 Piezodorus guildinii
ATTAATATACCATTGGAAAGCTAAAGTGTTTAGGAAAATTATTATCTTATATATAAAATTTTAAAAGTTAATAGAGAGTCATGGAAAGCCAATAAAACTAACTGATTGTCGTAGATAATAATATAATAAATTATTTAATAAAACACATATTTTTATTGAAACTAAATGAAGTTAATTCTCTAGCAATTCATTGGTTTATTATTTTCAATAATGAACCGTGGTAATAGACCACAAAAAATAATAATTCAAGATGCGTATAATCCGAATAACGAATAAAAAAACCGTTTTCTCCAAATTTTTTTATTATTTATTGAGAAATATTACAATTTGTTACATAATGAACAGTAGTAATAGTGATGAAGTACACATTCATACAATATATACAGAATAATGATAAAGTCAAATTACATAAAATCGGAAAAAAATAAATTCAAATATATTCAAGAAAATAACAATTAATAAAAACAAAAAAACAACAACAAACAAATCAAAACAACAACTTGTAGTAGAGATAAATACAAGTTGGGAAATAAATAAAAATTATACAAGCAAAATTTCTCCAAATTAATAAATAAATAAATACCGAAAGTAAAAAATGAAAAAAGAATATTTGAAATTGGTTAAAATCTAGCTGAGATATAGCGTTTTGAAATCAGCAGTAGTAACATGATATTATTCTTTGAATTATTGCTTTTCATATTACTTAATTGTCTATTAACAGCCATATAAACAGTTATATTCTAATATTGTTATTTGGAAATAATAAACCATTGTGTAATAATTTGCAGCGTTTTTTTTCTCTAACTGTATTTATAGATTTTTAAAATGATTTTTACAATGAGGTACGTCGTGCCTTGCCAATTTTTTTCTCTTTGTTTTGAGGTCTTGCATCTGCTGTCACAATAAGAAAAGATATTTATGGGGCATCCTTTATATATAAATCAACAAAAAATAAAATATTCGTGAGCCATGGAATACAGCTAGTTATTATATACTAGAATTTAAAAATTAGATGCAAACATTTGTAATGCTCGATGCACAGCTATATAGGTCAGTTAAGGGTAGTTAAGTAGACCCCATTTTCCTGAGAGTGGGGAGAGGAAGGGGTGGGGAGAGAAGGAGGTGATAGGAGGAGCAAATTGACCCCGGGGAACACAGGCATCACTTTTTTACACTGCTTGACGTCGGGCCTCAGGCTAAGGAAATATTACCGCAACCGGGGGGACCTCACAAGAATGCAAATGCTCCGTAAAATATACCCTCATTTGTTACGTACCCACTCCCCTACCGTTAAGGCCGCCCAGAACTAAAAAAAAAAAAAAGAAAAAAAAAAAGAGAAGAAGAAAAAAAAAGAAAGAGAAAACCTCAAAGTAACCCCCCTTTACACTGATAAGGGAAGGGAGCTTCCAGAAATATAGGTTTGTTAAATCATCCCTCTTCCCAACTGATCGCATAAAGGAACCGCTCTATCTTCCTTCAGTCTTCGACATTAGGACAATCAGTAGTTAGCTCAGGGGTATGTCACAGGGCAACAAGATAACTTTATGAAAATATTGGGCTGTAACACGTACATACAATCTGGTACAAGTAACACACGAACGTCTTTCACTTACCTCCATTGATAAAATCGATTTAAGAACTTATAAATAAGTTTTAGAGTGGAAAAAAGTTAAATGAGCTCGAATCCCGGCTGTGGGAGAACATTACGTATTCTGTTAATTAAGCTGGGTGGCGACACTAGGAGACGGAAACCCTCCTGGGGTAGACCCAGCCTCTTTAAAGTGGGTATCCGAAATCAATGAATGGTCCATATCAGTGCGGTTTTCGGTGTGGTAAATCTACCACACATCAAATATTGCCAAGCTCTGTAATTTTAAAAGCGGAATATCATAAAAGAGACTAAGTAAAAAATTATAGCACTCATACTCATTATACCTAAATATAAGGAAGTGATGATTATTAAAGAAAACGTTATTTTAATATTGAAGAGAATTCATAACTCGGAAACCAGGTTAGTCTCAATCATCAAATTTATACTAATCGCATAGATGTGTTATCTGCATTAGTTTCATTATTTTTCATTCAGTATTTGAGATAATTCCGTGTAAACTTCGGGAAAAAGGAATCTTTGCCAATTTTGAAAATTCATAAGAAAATTCATAAAAGGCCTATGTTCTCAAGGTCAAATTTTTTCAGGTATTAGGACTATGGCTAAGCTATAAAAGATAGAAGAGTAATAGCTCCTTGAAATGTTGAAATATTCTTATAAATATTAATTGAAGAATATTAATTTAATATTAATGTTCTGCATGACGTTGTGCGATACCAGTTTTCTTATTTTGAGGGTTTGACTCCTTAACTTTCTGTGAAATTTTATCTTCGTTCATTTGATATCACTTTTTTTTATATAGATCATCAAACAGATATGTTTGGGCTTTTATATTGTATAATTGATTGCGGTAACTTGTTTATAAATCTCTATATTTTTTTTTCTATCTTCAAAAATAACTGGTTTTCAAACCAATCGGCTGATATCAACGTTGAGCTTTAAGATCATCATCGGATCATTGTTATTATTGTGCCAAATATCGGAAAAAATTAGACCTTTGTGGTCCCAGAATACGGAAAAAAATTATAAAAACTAATTAATTTCTAGAGACGATTGGCGAACGCACAGTGGTCAAACATAAAATTTATTTTCTAAACTCTAAAACTTCCCTACATTTTACGTTTAAAGTCCCAGAATACGGGAAAAACAATACAAAAAATAATTATGGCTCGGAGTTGCTGAAATCTGAAAACAGATATATTTTATATCATTTAGGAAACTCTTTAATTTATAGATTGTGTAGCTTTCGATTCGGAGTGTTGTGTCTGAAACAAATTACGTATCACCAATAAACGCAAAAAAATCGCAAAAATTCTTTGTGATATTTAAAGACTAGAAGGATTGATGAAACAAATCCATCAAAGAAATCCTTGGGATAAACATGGGGGTTATATACTTTTTCGATATTGAATAGGGACATACATTTACAAATTGCTAAATTAACTCTACAGATAGATTGCAATGTATATTCAATAACGAGTTTGGAAATATAAAGTCTTACCTGTCTCAGCAATGTCCATTGTTAAATAAAAGCAAAAATAGTGGATGTAATTAGTTGACCGTTGAGAATTACTGGAAGGAATTAGTCCGGGTGGCGGTCATTAAATGAAACAACTAAATAGTTTCAACTATTTTATTGTTTGCCAACGTTTCGACCCCCTTTGTGGGTCATCATCAGGGCTAAAAAGATACAAAAGAATATAATTTCAATGACATTACATACAATATTATATAACCTATTTAGCTAGAGAACGTCGGTATTGAAAAAATAACAGAAGAACTGTATATGTAAAAAAAAATACAATGACCATATTACAATAATGAAAGTGTTATACAGAAAAAATAAAAATGTTCACTAAACAAAATTTACACAGGTATCAATAATTTACATGAAATATGAAATATAAAAATATGAAGTAGAGTGGAGATACGTACCGCATGGTGGGAGAATGGAAACTAGGTACTGTTTGGTAGATGGGGGGTAGGTAGGGTGGAAAATACGTAGGAAAAGGTGGAATGGAAAATACGTACTGATTTATGGATAGGGCCTGACAACAATGACTAAAATTCTTAATACTACCATACAAAGAATCAATGAAATTTAACTTATGATTATAATAATGATACAGGATAAAAAATTATGATTTAATTCTTGAAATATCACCTATATAATAGTAAGAGCAGTGATGGAAGATGTATATGGAGAAAAACTGACTGTACCTCCCAACTTAATCATCCCTAATTCTGTTTTAGGTATCCAAAGATAACAGGGTGGAAAAAATAATAATGGAACATTGTAAAATACATTAATTGACAAATCTTACAGGTTGATAAAAAAAAAAATTAAATAAACATAAATACAAGTTGGAATAAATTGAATAGTGAAGACATTTAGAAAATTTTAAATACATATACAAAACAAAATAAATACATATATAGAATTATATGGATACCTAAAATAGATTTTAAAATATTAATAAAAACCAACAAACAATAATAATGAAAAACAAAACAATATATATGGTGGGATAGACAGAGAAAATATGCTACTTAATAGAGTTTAATATGTGGCTATATGTGGAGGAAATGCATTGTTTATCGGTTTTGTGGTTAACAGGATTGGATTGGAGGTGGATGTGGACGGATTCTGCGATTAGTCTTTTCTTATGGTTTGTCAATTATTTTTTTTTATTTTTTTTTTTTATCAACCTGTAAGATTTGTCAATTAATGTATTTTACAATGTTCCATTATTATTTTTTCCACCCTGTTATCTTTGGATACCTAAAACAGAATTAGGGATGATTAAGTTGGGAGGTACAGTCAGTTTTTCTCCATATACATCTTCCATCACTGCTCTTACTATTATATAGGTGATATTTCAAGAATTAAATCATAATTTTTTATCCTGTATCATTATTATAATCATAAGTTAAATTTCATTGATTCTTTGTATGGTAGTATTAAGAATTTTAGTCATTGTTGTCAGACCCTGTCCATAAATCAGTACGTATTTTCCATTCTACCTTTTCCTACATATTTTCCATCCTACCTACCCCCATCTACCAAACAGTACCTAGTTTCCATTCTCCCACCATGCGGTACGTATCTCCACTCTACTTCATATTTTTATATTTCATATTTCATGTAAATTATTGATACATGTGTAAATTTTGTTTAGTGAACATTTTTATTTTTTCTGTATAACACTTTCATTATTGTAATATGGTCATTGTATTTTTTTTTTACATATACAGTTCTTCTGTTATTTTTTCAATACCGACGTTCTCTAGCTAAATAGGTTATATAATATTGTATGTAATGTCATTGAAATTATATTCTTTTGTATCTTTTTAGCCCTGATGATGACCCACAAAGGGGGTCGAAACGTTGGCAAACAATAAAATAGTTGAAACTATTTAGTTGTTTCATTTAATGACCGCCACCCGGACTAATTCCTTCCAGAAAAGCAAAAATACTTTGAGCAAAACACACTTTGAACACAATAAATGGCCATCGAATAAAGATAATCCCACTGACGGTTCTGCACTTGTGCGAACAGGAATGTTTTACTCATTTACTATTTATTTGTAAACACGCTAAGGCGGAAATATTAGTATTAAGCGTCTTGACAACTAATAATAAAAAAAGTAAAGGACTGGAAAATTCCAAACTTTTAACATGACTTTTGTGATATTGCCCAGTGTGCGGCGGACTGATTTTTGTTTATTATTTGGGTTCTAAGTATCTTGAAACGTTAGACATTTTAAGGGAGGGAAGGATATTTTTATTACAAAGGTTTATTATTGAGAGTAATTAACCAAAAAATAACTGTAAGATGCCAACGAATGATTTTAAACTTCTGAGAATTCTTTCGACAGTAATTTTCTTTGCAAAGAATTGAGGAGAGAGGAAAAGAATATAATTAATTGTGAAGGCGGAATAACAAGAGGGCATATTTAATTTATCTCGGAACAATTTAATTCCAAGGACATTTTAAGAAAATTTCGTGTAATTATCGATTGACATTAATTAGCCCTGAATAGAAATAAGGTGAGAAATAGCCGTTATCATGAGGCGATATATGGTGGAGGTGAACACCCCTTCCTCGACAGACAATAAGCTCGCCCAGTTTATCACTGACCCGTCAAACACCCCCATATCATGTTATAACAAAACCTCCCTCCTTCGTCCATATAACCTTATCGATGCCTTTTCAAATTCCCTTTCCAATCTCATGTATTATATTTTAGTTGACGATTCAGTCTTTAGTCTCTTTCGGGTGACGATGAAGCTGGAAATTATCGGGGACATAACTACATTTTTCGGAGGAGAAACTAATAAACATTATTTTATTTATTTATTTTTTTTTTATTGATATCTTAAACTGTATTTAAAAAAAAATACATCAAGTAAATGTAATGGTTATATAGAAAACTGTCATGAAATAAATGCCGAGTGGCAGCACTCTAAAAATATTCTAAACTAGAAGGTCTCGTGGCCATCTTCTTTTCAGACGCCTCGGAGGATTATCAGGGATCGAAGAGGAAACAAGGATTGAAACTAATGGATTGTAGTGGGAATAGAGTTTGTAATGAAAGGGACAGTACCTGGGTCTGGTTAAGCCAGCAACATGTGGAATAATAAGGTCTTTTTTGATGAGTTTGTTTGTGATAAAATAAGGAGCATTGAGGATTTTATGAAGGATTTTTTGATTGTGAGGATTGTATACGAGAGGAATTCAATGGTTTAGTAGAGCCACAAATATTATTTTGTACTTTCACTAACCTATGTATGAAACAAGGATTTCAAAGAATGAGAGGTATGCTCATTTTTGTCTGCGAACCCGCACAACATATTTTGTTGACGTCATTGGTCCTTGCTATATCATTTTCATTGAAGCAGTTCCTACTCATTTGAAAAATCAATAAATGAATATAAACTAGTCACATTTTTTATAACAAATAAGAAAATCAAAGGAAAAAAAAATGACTAGGTTTATCAAAATGCATAATGGAAATAAGAATTGCTTATTTGGAATTGAAAAAATATATATAATAAATTTATTAGCCAATAGCAGAATATACAAATAAATAATTAACTCAATTGAATATTTATTTATATTCACTTATTTAATTCAAATACAAATCAATAATAATAGTTTTTAGTTATTTTTTTATTTATTTATTTTTTTCGGTTGGCGCGACAGGCCTTGGAGGCCCTTGGCCGCGCGGTATGGTTTAAAGTCAACACTGCGATACTCGATGATATTTTATAGGGAAGGGTCATCACTTCCTACGCCTATTTTTTTGGGTGGTTATCAATTAGCTGACGGGTCCCACAACACCGAGAGAGATTGTGAGTGAATCCCCATTTATTTGTATGCTTGGAAAAAGTCCTCCTGGGACTGGGATTCGAACTCACAACTTCAGCGTGGCAAGCTAGCGCGCTAACCACTCAGCCACGGGCTCCCCTTTTAGTTATTAGTTAAGATAATAGTTTTCTATTTTAAGGATTATATTAGGGTGTTCTATATGTTTCTTTTTTCTTTCTACCAATGAAAACTTTATTTACGAAGTATTTTTTTTATTTTATTTTTTTATGAATCTGAAGAAATAAAAGTCCTTGATGACCCCCATATTCGTATCACAATCTGTCGCTTGGTTAAGGTGTCACCGGAACCCAATAATCGCGACATGATTTTCTAT
Organism: Piezodorus guildinii; assembly: GCA_023052935.1. NCBI lineage: Eukaryota > Metazoa > Arthropoda > Insecta > Hemiptera > Pentatomidae > Piezodorus > Piezodorus guildinii. Next base: position 194,128,837 of record CM041292.1, read on the forward strand.
ATATAAAGATGAAAAGAAGAGGAAAAACTGATCGTAAAATTTTCGAATTCCAGTTTTCAACGAAATTACGTGTTGGAAGGTTCGCTGAGTCCAAATGAACATGAAATCTATCTCTATATTTAAAAGCCGTACAGAAATAAAATTTTCACATTTAAGACAAAACATGTCTTGGATGTTGGAGCAACTTTTTCACTAAAATCGACGAACCAGAAGAGACTATATGCTTTATGCATAATGCACCTTTTTAATATTTTAATAAAAATTAGATGAGCTCATTTCGGTTTTATTCTGATTTAAATAGTGTGACAGAGCTTAAATGCCTCATTTACAAAATTTCTTCTTATAATAATACCCTTAAATTTAATCGATTAGAAATATTTATTTATTTCGGTTTATGTTGGTAGAAAAAAAAAAAAAAAAAAAAAAAAAAAAAAAAAATATATATATATATATATATATATATATATATTTTACAAAACATTGATTCGCCCAGTAATTTTTTTTAATTTTTAATTTTTTTTAAACATTAAACAGTAATTCGTACCAGAGGTGCCGCATATGAGCGAAAGATACTCAGAAAGATTTTTGGACCGGTGTTGGTTAGTGGAGAGTAGAGGAGAAGAATAAATGAAGAGGTTTACAACCTTTTTGGAGAGCCTGACGTTGTTTGCGTCATCAAGCGACATCGCCTAAGATGGGCTGGACATGTGGCCAGGATGGAGGAACACGAAACTCCTAAAAGATTATTGACGGATATAGTACATGGCCGGAGGAGAGTTGGCCGCCTCCGTCTTCGATGGAGTGACTGTGTGGCCGCGGATGCGAGGAGCTTAGGAGTCCACAACTGGATGGCTGCAGCACAGGACAGAGACTTCTGGAGGTTGCTGGTTGAGGCGGCCTGGACGCGTCAACGTGTTGTAGCGCCAAACCAATAATAATAATAAATAATATTATATATATAATTAAAAAACTATGTATTATCAGAGTAAAAAGTACTTAGTTATCCCGTCCTATGGAGGAGACGTAAATAGTAGTTCTGAGCCCGTGCGATGTCTGGTACTCGTTATCTTATTTAGACCTGGATAGGCAAACTTTAGGATTCCAACTGTATCATCGTCTGGTTAGCCTCAAAAGCATTAAGTGGCGTTAAATGAATAAAAAAACAGACAAATTAAGGTATTTCTGGATGAATTTATTTATGAAAAAATAAGAAACATTGAGAATTTCACAAAGGATTTCGGATAGTAAGGATTGTATTTGAGAAGAATTCATTGGTTCAGAAGATTTCCATATTTCTACTGCTTAAGTCCATATCTGCCTTATGATGGTCATGTTAAGTGGAAGGTATTTGTAAAGGCATTTTTAAAAGGCATTTGTTAAGTAAGTGTTGAAGAAATCAAAAACACCGGTCAGTTTCTTAAAGTTTCAGTCCAAGTGAGAAGTTTGTTTTCGAGGAATCCTAGGTATCTGTTCTGTTTAACAGTGACTAGCGGATTATTATGAAAGGATATTTTAAGGCAGAAAGTCATCTGTTTACGACGAGGGTAAAGGTATTTGGTGAGATTCGTTAGAATTTATTCTGTAATTAAATTAAATTTTGAAATTAATTATAATTAAAAGGTATGAATAACATTGCTTCAAAATACGTAGACATCCGATAAAAATTAATTTAGTGTTTTTAATAAACAACTAATGGTTAATATAGTGGCGGTTGGGATGATTAAAGTTTCAAAGTTGAAGTGCTGTAATAAGTTTTAGATGAGCACGCCTATCATGGCTTTCTAAGAGCCCTCTTATCATTTTACATATTCTCACTTTAAGGAATTTAATAATAAAAAAATCACGGACTGTAATTTAATAAACTTATTTGAGGTTGAAACAATAAAAGTAATTGAAATTTTTAAAATCATTTGATAAGGTTAATAGTGATTTAATTAGGATTTACAAGATAAACAGGTAAGTTGTTCAAAAAAAAAAAAAAAAAAAAAAAAATGATAGAGCTTCAATCAACATTGATTGAAGCTCTGTCATTCATTTTATTCATACACTCTATCAATCAATGAGGGTATAATATAATATAAGGTAAATGTTATAAATGATATTAAAAAACCTGTACCTTTAAAACCTATAAGTGTCTTGGCTTCAGTACTTACAAAGATTCATACTGTTTTACGGCCAACGGCCGCGCAAAGAAGTAATTAGGCTTAAATCACACTCCACCGACAGTTTTTCCAATTTTCGGTACCCACTTACTGGAAGCAGGGTGTAAGCCAGGAGAATCTCCATACTCCAGACTCGCTCCACAGCTGAAATAATAGAATAAAAAATTCTGCCTCAGTGATTCGAACCTGGGACCCAGGTAACAGTAGACAAATGCTCTATTCCCTAGACCACACCTCTCCCATTTAAATTATATTATATGTAATATATTCAGTCTTAGAGTATCTCTTGTGCAGTAAGGAGCTTAGTCATTTATTTGGGTGGTGAGTTATATTACAACAGAACATTGCACCTTTTTAATATTTTAATAAAAATCTGGTGCGGGCAACACACGACTTTCACTTACCTCCATTTTTAAAATCAATGAAAGAATTTTCAAATACAGTTAGAAATAAAAATACGTGAAACTATTAAGGAATTAATCAAATTGAATTTATATAGAAACGTGTGTTTTATTAAAAAATCTATTATATTATTATCTAAAATAATTGTTTTATCTTCTTTTCATCACTCTCTATCAACTTCTGAAAGCTTGAGTATGAGATGATATTTATTCTAAAATCTTTAGCTTTCCAACGGTATATCATACATGTATATTACGGCTCTTATATTAAAAAACGAAAAATTGCATTAAAAATATATGTTTTCTGTTTTCTCCTTTAGTTGGTTATCGAATTTATTCAATTTATATATTTACCTGTTTTTCATCAGCGTTAACAAGATAATCTAGTTATTATTATTGAATCTACAAAATTAAAGGTATTTAAGGGGAAGACAATTTAAAATATCGGCATTTAAGCCCTGTCAGACCATTTTTATCCAAATAAAACCTAAATGATATTAAAGCACATTAAATTTTACATCGATATAGCGAGTTTAATCAAAATCGTCGGAACCGTTTTCGAGAAAATCGAAAAAAGGTGCAAAATGCATGGTATAAAGTGCCTCTTCTGGTAAGCTCATTTTGATGAAAAAAGTGTTATCACGTCTCGGGTCGTTGAAAAATTCCAGTTTTCAACGGATATACACATTTTAGGGTCCCCTGAGTCCAAATAACCAAGTCCCGAAAAAAGGTCTCTGTGTGTGTGTGTGGTAACTCCCGGGCGGAAACGGTAAGTCCTATGAAACTGAAATTTCATATTTAAGACATCTATACGCCCGAGACGTGACAAAACTTTTTTCATCAAAATGAGCCTTCCAGAAGAGGCACTTTATACCATGCATTTTGCACCTTTTTTCGATTTTCTCAAAAACGGTTCCGACGATTTTGATTAAACTCGCTATATCGATGTAAAATTTAATGGGCTTTAATATTATGTAGGTTTTATTTAGATAAAAATGGTCTGACAGGGCTAAAGTACCTTTAATTTTGTAGATTCAATAATAATAACTAGATTATCTTGTTAACGCTGATGAAAAACTGGTAAATATATAAATTGAATAAATTCGATACCCAACTAAAGGAGAAAACAGAAAAAATATTTTTTTAATGCAATTTTTCGTTTTTAAACATAAGAGCAGTAATATACATGTATGATATACCGTTGGAAAGCTAAAGATTTTAGAAATATTATCATCTCATACACAAGCTTTTAAAAGTTAAAAGAGAGTGATGAAATGAACATAACACTAACTGATTATTTTAGATAATAATATAATAGATTTTTGAATCAAACACATGTTTCTATAGAAATTTAATTTAATTAATTCCTTAATAATTTCACGTATTTTTATCTCTAACTGTATATGAAAATTCTTTCATTGATTTTAAAAATGGAGGTAAGTGAAAGTCGTGTGTTGCCCGCACCAGATTTTTAATAGTGTGACAGAGCTTAAATGCCTCATTTACAAAGTTTCTTCCTCTAAAATACCTTTAGAACAGGTAAATCTATTTACCTTTGAAAGTCGTGTGTTGCCCGCACCAGATTTTTTTTAGGCAGAAGAATGAAGTCTCCAAAGCTTCCAAGTTACGGATTCGCAAAATTTGTAATAAAATGTTCGACTACACCTCAGTCACATAGACTATTATGAGGCACCGAATAAACCTTTTAAAGTCGTATATTGTTTGATCCACACCACCTGAGACCTTACCTTACAGATGATATAATGAACCAGGATTTCAAAGTGCCCTTAGTGTATCAGCTTCAATCTTTAAGTTAAGGTTGAGCTTCTTTCTTTTAAACCTTTTTTTTTTTTTCTTTGCTGTGACCCTAATTAGTGCCTACGTTTATGTGGCAACCCAATGTAAGAAGAACCTCAAGATATGGGTTTTAATGAGGAATAATTCGCATACAGAATAATTTAAAAACAAAAGTACTACAGATCAATAAAGATAAATTAAAAAAATCTGGTGCGCGCAATACACGACTTTCACTTCCCTCCGTTGTTAAAATCAATTTAAGAAGTTTTAAATACATTTCAAGATACAAATAAATTGTTAAATAATGAATTACTTTAAATTTTAAAACAAACATGTGTTTTATTAAATAATCTATTATTAAATAATTTTTTTTTCTATTATATTTTTATCTACAACAATCAGTTATTTTTATCGGCTTTTGACCACTCTCCATTAACCTTCACAATTCCGTTTATAAGATAATATTTTTCTAAAATATTTAGCTATCCAATTGTATATAATACACCTTTATTACTGTTCCATTGTTCAAAAACACAAACATTGCATAAAAAAATATGTTTGCAATTTTTTCCTTTAGTTGATTATGAAATTGGCTGAATGTGGATACTTACCCGTTATTTATCAATGCTAATAAGATGATGTGCTTATTTTTATAGAATACACAAAATTTAAGGTACTGTAGAAGAAGAAAATTTAAAATATCGGCATTTAAGCCCTGTCAGACTATTTTAAACAGAATGAAACGTACATGATATCAGAGCCCATCCAATTTTTAGCGAGTGTAATCGAAATTGATAGAGCCGTTTTTGAGAAAATCGTGGAAAGGTGCAAAATGCATCTTCCGGTCAGCTGATTTTGATGACAACGTTTCTGTAACATCTCGGGCGTATAGATGTATTAAATATGAAATTTCAGTCTCATAGGACTTTTCGTTTTCGCCCGAGAGTTACTACACACAACTGGAATTCGAAAATTTTCACGATCGCAATACTTTCCCTTACTATATATAGTAAGTGAAAGTAAAAAGATTGCATATAGTTACACATTAGTTTATTATTATTATTTATAGAGCTGTGTAGGTTTTAACTGATATGTAAAGCAATTAATTAATCAAAGAGCTTAAAAATGAAGAACCACCTTTGTCAATTGATACACAAGGAAAATAGGCAAATACGCCTGCTAAGTTCAAAATGCGATTACTTAACTGAATTCAATGATTATTTTATTGTTTTGTAGGGAATTTAATTCTTTTTAAACTTTTTTTAAATTTATGTAGTTACTTATATAAATTTTTTATTTGATAATTGGATTTTACGTAATTTGAAACTTGAGGCCTCAAATTTTGTAGGTATTGAAAATGGTTAACCAGAAGCATTTATACTTGACATCTTTATTTATTTCATTTTCTTTTAATTATCATTGTACTAAATCAAATTGTTTATTTTATTTAAACACATTTATTGATGTTTACAACTCCCACCCGAATCATTTAATTTCTTCTTGAAAATAATAAACCAAAAAAAGGTCATCTATTCCCAACTGTGTTTTTTTTGAATGGCGACTGAATGTTTCGCTAAGAATTTCGTTGCATCGCGCTTACGGATTGTGTCCTCTGTTCTGAGATTACATGTCATTACAAAGCAACAGAATTGACACGTAAAAATCTGGAAATAAAAAATATGGGAGCTAAAAGCTCGGAAACATGACAGGAAAAGCGATACGAGAATAACTGTAACTGAGGAGTAACGCAAAGAAAACACCTAGCTCCTGGCCTATATAATATTTATCGTAATTTATTTAATGGTCATTGAATACAGGCCTGGGCGGGCTGATGATAGAACTGGACACATAATGGCGGTATTCCAGTCCAGACGTATTTGTTAGCTATTAATCCCGGCCAATGAAATGGTTCTAATTAGGTCGCCAGCGATGCACGATCTGATTGCGACATATTCCTTATGTTAAACCCCGGGAGTCCAAGTCGCGCCACGCCAGCCTAATACCGTGTTATTTGGACGGTGTTGCCTTGTACAGCCGCCGCTAAAGCCCTCAATTTGATTTAAAATGACGCCCCCTCCCCCACAAGCTGAATTTCTCACCTCGGAAAAGCGGGCACACTCCGGCCATTCCGATAATTCCAGTGCCTCCTGTATAGCGCTTATCTGAGCTGTGTATCTGAGCAACACTCCACAACTCCCGTTTCCTTCAATCTATTGACAGATCTGTTTCTATACCGTGATAAGCCTAGCTATTGTAAACAGTTCGCACCTTCAATCCAAGATTCAAACAAATATCTCTTTCTAGATCTTAAATAACCGCTAAACCTGTAGACCAGTTGCCTACAACAAAGCTTTTGACTCTCTGAGCCAATGTATTGACTCATCACATTCAACGTAATTGCAATATAGTTAACCTTTTTAAATAGCTATCGGGTTTTCCGAAAAATTATAAGGTTTTTCTTTATAATCCAACGGTTAGAACTACATTCCCTCTTATAACCTTAATTCCATCGCCTCCTGTATAGCGCTTATCCGAGCTGAGGATCTGAGCAACACTCCACAACTCCCGTTTCCTTCAATCTTTTGACAGATCTGTTTCTATACCGTGATAAGCCTAGCTATTGTAAAAAGTTCGCACCTTCAATCCATGATTCAAACAAATATCTTCTTTCTAGATCTTAAATAAGCGCTAAACCTGTAGACCAGTTGCCTACAACAAAGCTTTTGACTCTCTAAGCCAATGTATTGACTCATCACCTTCAACTTAATTGCAATATAGTTAACCTTTTTAAATAGCTATCGGGTTTTCCGAAAAATTATAAGGTTTAATCTTAGCTGTGGATCTGAGCAACACTCCACAACTCCCGTTTCCTTCATTCTATTGACAGATCTGTTTCTATACCGTGATAAGCCTAGCTATTGTAAACAGTTCGCACCTTCAATCCAAGATTCCAACAAATATCTTCTTTCTAGATCTTAAATAAGCGCTAAACCTGTAGACGAGTTGTCTACAACAAAGCTTTTGTTTGCAGTAACAACAGTCCAGTTACTGCCTCCCACACTCTTCGATCCCACATTCGAGACCTTGTAGCATGGTGCAAGAATTGGAGGGTTAATATTAATTCTAACAAATCACACCAAAAAACCTTTACCCTTCGTCGTCAACCAATGACTTCCTGCCATTAGGTATCCTTTAATGACACTCCACCAGCCCCTGTTGAACAGATTGGAATCCCCACACAAGACTGAAAAGACTAGAAATTTCCCAAAAAATTATAAGGCTTTTCTTTATAATCCAACACTTAGAACTACATTCCCTCTTATAACCGTAATTCCATCGCCTCCTGTATAGCGCTTATCTTAGCTGTGGATCTGAGCAACACTCCACAACTCCCGTTTCCTTCAATCTATTGACAGATCTGTTTCTATACCGTGATAAGCCTAGCTATTGTAAACAGTTCGCACCTTTAATCCAAGATTCAAACAAATATCTCTTTCTAGATCTTAAATAAGCGCTAAACCTGTAGACCAGTTGCTACAACAAAGCTTTTGACTCTGAGTCTTGATCCGTTTCTGTGCCGTGATAAGCTTGGATATTGTAAACAATTCGCACCTTCAGTCGTAGATTTAAACTAATAGCTTCTCCCTTCTTTGGAAGTATCCGTCAAATCTGTAGTAAGACCAGTGACCTACAACAAAGTTTTTTTTTTTATGAATCCCTCAGCCTTTTATTGACTAATCGTCTTTAACATTATGGCAGGATTGTGAAACCTTGTAAATAACTATCAGATTATCCGGAATTTTATTTCCTCTATTCGCTCTTATATCCGTAATTTTAGTGCCTCCCAACTCTCTTTTCAATTTCCTAAGAATATTTAAATGCAAAATGTTTATATAGAACAAAAAATTCATAGAAGTGTTATTTTTTGAAAATTAGATAAGATTGTATATTTATTTATTCTCTAGTAAATTAGATAAGTATATTAATAAGATTGTATATTTTTACTCGTATTTTTACTAGTACACGGCTGACTTTACTGAAAGATGAACTTCAAGATTATATTTTTATGATCATTCCATAAATTAAAAAAAAAAAATCATTAGTATTATAAGAAGCATTTGACTCAATACTTTTCAATATATTTGTTAGCCTTACTCCAAGGCACTAAAGACCATATTTATTGTAATCTGCCCATCGCATGGTCTAAATCTCTACAGTATCTACGATTAACTTTAGACAAATCAATTACATTCACAGATCATTACAATAGAAAAATTGATAAAGCGAAAAAATAATATATAAAATGTTCCCATACTTCAACAGAAAATCCCATTTAAGACCTAATAACAAATTAATAATATATATATCAGTTATGCACCCGTTAATTACTTACGCCTCGCCAGTCTGGAGCTCAACCTGCTTAATTAAATTACGAAAACCTTGAAAGAATTCAAAACCTACAATGCGGATAATTAAAATTTACTCCCGCTATACAAAAATATCATCTATGTTCCAGGACTTGCACCTTCCTACAGTTAACCAATTTGTCTATACTCAAACAGCTTCTTACTTCAGTAAAACTCCAGTCTACAAAAATCCATTAATAAAGGAAATAGATAATTATAATAAATTTTCTCTTAAACGCTACAATCATAAAAGAACAAAACACGCGTTGCAAAATTAAGTTAGTTTGTTTTCTTTCCAAATTTTATATTTTCAATTATTTTATTCGTTTTTTATGTAGGTTTTTTGTATAACTTTTCCTACAACAAAACTATAATTTTAATTAAATAGTTATTACATATTAGTTATTTAGGCTAATGAATTATAATTAACAAAAAACAAAACATTTTGCTGGTTGAAAGGATGTTCCATCCGAAATCATTTGTAAATACTATGCTGATGACACGTGTGTGCTATCAGTAGATAACGGTCCAGTTACTGCCTCCCACACTCTTCGATCCCACATACGAGACCTTGTAGTATGGTGCAAGAATTGGAGGGTTAATATTAATTCTAACAAATCACACCAAAAGACCTTTACCCTTCGTCGTCAACCAATGACTTCCTTAGGTATCCTTTAATGACTCTCCACCAGCCCGTGTTGAACAGATTGGAATCCCCACACAAGACTGAAAAGACTAGAAATTTCCCGACGTTTTCGATCATTTCAACACTTACTAACGTTGGGGGCTCCAACCTTCCAATTAATTACATAATACTTGTTTGAATGACGGAGTAGAGCTATGGAGCTCTACTAACCTATCCAATTCTTCTCGTATCCAATCCTTACAATCCAAAATCCATCGTAAAATCCTTAACGCTCCGTACTTTGTCACGAATAAGCTCATTCATAAAGACCTTAATGCTCCATATCTTACTGGATTAGCCCGAAACAGGTATCAATCATTCCATCAAAAATTCCATTTCCACTCTAATCCACTAGTTTCTATCCTATCATCCTCTTTGATTCCTGATAATCCTCCAAGGCGTCTGAAAAGAAGATGGCTTCGAGATCTAGTTAAGAATATTTTTAGAGCGGTGCCAAAAGCGTCTCTACAGGTATTTTAAGTCAGTTTACTATGTCCATCACATTTACTTGATGTTATAATACAGTTGTAAATATCAATAAATATGTTTACATAAAAAAAAAAAAAAAAGTGAGTTAAATATTAGTTCTGTACGGGAGAGAGCCTGACAAACACACTCCGGTTTCCTGTACAATAATGTGGTGGCTTAAGGTATTCAACGCTCAGTGTCGGCATCGAACCACTGGGTCATTATTATATTATATTATTCTACTAGGCGTTTGGTTAAATAGTAGAAACGATAAGATCTGCATCCTGCTCGAGAAGTTAAGCTGCGAGGAATCAGATAAGTTGATATTGAGGTTGAGGTACACTCCACATGTACCGGAGTCGGTGCAGAGGGGCGAATAATGTCGACCGACCCATTCACATTAACACAACAGGCTTCAGGGGGAAAAAACAAACAAAAAGAAAAAAAAAAAAAAGAAAGAAAAAAGCCGAGCTAATTGTTAATTGGCCATGTGAAGGGAGAGAAGTTGGTCGTAGGGGTTGAGGGAGCATTGTGACTGAGGTTTCGCCTTTATCCGAGGAATGTTTACTTTAAATTAGCTTTCAATTGGAACTTACTCGGCCTAGCTAAATGGCCCTCATGCCACTCATCAACTAGTTCTTTTAGCCGGCTCGGAGCCCCTCAACATGTCGGGTCGTGTAGTCGCCCCAGTCGCTAGAAATGAAATGCATATTTACAACGCCCCAGGCATGAACCTGCATCTATTAGCCAGATCGGTGGAACATTTACATACTGTTCACACTTTTTTTTTTCTTTTTAGAATAAAAAAAAAGTGTTGCAGTTGCGACGGAATACCGATATTTTTTTTTTTATCGGGAAATCTGGATTATAAAGAATATTATTCAGGGGACGCATTCGTTTTCAATGTTGGAGGAAGCGTACTATTTTTAGCAACAATTAGCTCTGCATTTACCTAAAATTAATCATTTATTTATTGTTACTTTATAATGAATGGTTGACCTTGAGTTGAATGAAAAAGAGATGGTTCGAGTGGCGGTAACCAAAAATTCTGCAATTATTACACAATGGTTTATTATTTCCAAATAACTATATTAGGGTATTACTGTTTAATAGCTGTTAATATTTTCGATTTTTCTATATCTTCAATAATAACCGAGTTTTGGTGGAACTACATCTATTATAATGAGTGACAAATATATAGATCAACTTTTTTTTTTTATCTCTCTTTTTTATAATTATTAGTTGTTGTTTTTTGGTTAAAAAACACTAATAAATATTTTCTTATAAACATTTATACCTTCAAAAATAACTGACTTATTGATTAATTTTTAATATAATTTAATATAGATGGAATAATCAGGAATCAGTCACATTTGAATTTTTTATTTTGCCAACGTTTCGGCTCAAGCTTGTGAGCGATCATCAGAGCTACAAACATCAGAACAAAACAGATACATATTAATATGATTATGAAATTTTTTTTTTTTTAATGTGTGACAATGATATCATTTTGAAATAAAACAGAATATATACCAACATACTTAAATATTATATATACAAATAATGATAATATAATACACAATCTGATGATGATAAGCATGAAGACAAAACTTTAGACTTTAATATAGAATTAAAAAAAAAAAAAAAAAAAAATATATATATATATATATATATATATATATATATAAACGTAAATTACTGGGACATGTCCAAGCATAAACTGAGAAAACCATAAACATAGTAGTATGGGGAGGGGCTTCTGTTAAAAACCCTGAAGGTTTCCTCTCTAAATATAAATACTACAGCTTATCTTTGTTTTTAAAAAATCTTACAAAATTATAAATGGAAAAACAAAACTGAAAATTTAAAATTGTCAATAAATGACTGATTCCTGATTATTCCACCTATAATAGTTTCTACAGTCGACTATACATCCTCATTTGAATTTAATAACATTTAATCGGCCGATATTTTAAAAATAACTAGCTTATATTAACGTCTAGGTGTTAGGACCATCATTGCATGCCCTAGCAAATTAACAAAATTGGCCCAAGCACAACAAATTGTAGCGAATTTAAACAAAATTGGTACAGTAGTTTCGAAAAAAAGCCGAGGATGGAGTACGGCTTCTTTAACGTTGAAGCATGAAGAAGAATTCGAGACACGTAGTAGGGTAGAACTCCATTATAAGTTTTTAAAGCACAGTTCTCTCTTTTTTTAATTCAACGATGTAAAATGGTGGTTCCTAGCCTCTGCGTTATCAGATCCCTGTTAACTTTGTAGGTTCAATAAGCTGATAAGCTATGTATATCTGTTAAGTTTTTAATATCGTATTTTTGTTCAAACTGACATATATAATGGTTACAAGTATTTAACCCAGAATTAAATAGATAGAAGTGGAATCCATATTTTACACAGTGCACAAACAGCCCTGACATCTTCCCAGGAAATGGTTTTTGTGCAGTTAAATAACCTATACCAAGAAATTCTCATAGATAGTTCAATGTTATTGGTGAGAACTGTAATACAGAACTAGTTCTGTTAGTTTAAGAGCCGTTATAACCGAGAGCGGAATTATAATTTAAGAATTTAAAAAAAAATCTTCTGATAAAAACTATTTTAGATAATTTATTATTTTTAATTACTTTTATCTTACTTTAATTACGTGATCATGGGCAACACGATTAATTTATTCTCTATTTTAGTTTTTCAAATTCATATTTCATTATGTCGGAAGGTGTTTGAAAAGGAGAGATTGAATGAGATAGGGGACAAGCATGACGGATATTAGAAGAAAGGAAATCTCAGAAGTTCGTAGAGTAATTATATCCTGTCGTTAACCATAGATGGGCAAAAATTTTTGGCAGGACTTTGCAGGACTGTAGCATTGCCCGATTGGTAGTCTGTTAAAATCACTTACCACGAATGTTAAAATCAATTAAAGAACTATTAAATAAATTTGAAGTTGAAAAAATTGTTAGTTTATAGAAATAAGAAGTTTATTCAGTTCCGCTTAAAACATATGATTAAGATTAAATAATGCAACAATATTAAATTTTTACCTATAATAATCATTAATAATTATATGCCCCATTCTTCAGTTTACAACTTTGTATATAAAGTAATATTTTTTTAAAAAATATTTAGCTTTCCAACGGTATATTATACACCTATTCAAAATATTTAAAAACACACAAATATTGATTTGGGATTACCTTTCAGTAGGGTGGCTAGCATAACATAGGATTTTTTAATGTCAGTAAAAAATCCTTAATTATCTATTCTTCGGAGGGGTCGTTCCCAGGCCTGTGCGATATGAGGTACTCGCTAAAATCCCTATCCTAATGAAACCTGGATAGGCAAATTTAGGAGTCCCGCTGTAGCATCTTCCACAGCAGCATTAAGGGACGTTAAATAAATAAACAATTATTTATATTTATAATTTATTAAACAAATATTTTTTCTCTTTTCTCCTTTAACTCAGCACATATGCAGTCAAATTTATAAAGCACTATTCCGACTCAGTAAACTAAATTTTCAGCCTTTTATGCCAATTAGAAAAATCCTATTAAGTAATATGGTTATGCCCTATCTGAATTATGCCAGTATGACCTATACGGACATCACAGAAAAATTATTAAATAGACTTCAAAGAGCCCAAGGCAGCTGTACGTTATATAACGCAAACTCCAATAGATCAACATATCACACCTTACTACAAACAGTTAAACTGGATGAAGATTAAGTCAAGAAGAGTATTTAATTTATTAACAATAACATGTAAAATATTAAAGTGCAAAACCCCGAGCTATCTTTATGTAAATATGATCTTCTTACACGACATTCATAACAGAAATAATAAAGCATCTAAATATACATTACTGATACCAACACATAAAACATCTATTTTCAATAAATCATTCATAGTAAGTTCATGTAGAACATTTAATATGTTCAATAAAAAAATTAATTTAAACCAATCATTAGAAACTATTAAAAAAATATAAGAGAAATTATAAATGAGAAATCATTTTAAGTTTAATAACAATATATTATTATATTAGAAAGACAACTAATATTTGTAAATATTATATTTAAATTTTTTTTTTGTTAAAGTTTGTAATGTATTAAGCTATATAAGAGTATTAGAAACGTTTATTTGAAAAGAATGTTGGAGAGTTAAATTTCCTTTTATGTTTATTTATTTTTATTTTAATCTCAAATTGGATGATTTATTTTGTTTTGATGATGTTTTAACCATTAGATTGTATTAATACAAAGAATATATATATATATATATATATATATATATATATATATATATATATATATATATATATATATATTATATATTGTAAATACGGACTTAAAAGACCTGAATCAAGGTAAAATATGAATGTAAATACATTCCTGTTCATTGTAAGAGAGGACCAGTTTGGTCCTAAATGTAACAGGCCACTAATAAACTCTATTCTATTCTTTAGTTAGATATCGAATTCGCTTAACTTATATATTTATCTAGTTTGTATCAATGCTAATAATATGATATCATTAATTTTTTTCGAATTTACAAAATCTAAGGCATTTTGGAGGAAGAAAATCCTGAAATTCGGCTCTTAAGCCCAATCAAACTATTTAAATCAGAATAAAATCTATATGACATTAAGGCCCATTAAATTTTACGGCGATATAGCGAATTTAATCATTACAGGCATTTTTGAAAAATAGTAAAAAGGTGCAAAATGCATTGTATAAAGTGGTACTTCCGGTCGGCAGATTTTAATGAAAAAGTTGCTGTATCATTTGGGCGTATAGTTGTTTGTTTCAAATATGGAATTTCAGTTTCGTACGACTTTTCTTCTCCGTGCTAGACTTAACCACACACGTACAAACAGACTTTTTGTGTGACTTGGTTATTTGGACTCAGGGGACCTTAAACCGTGTATTTGCGTTAAAAACTGGTATTACAAATTTTTACTTTCACTTACTATATATAGTAAGGGGAAGTATTGCGATCGTGAAAATTTTCGAATTCCAGTTTTCAACGGAAATACACGTTTTAGGGTCCCCTGAGTCCAAATAACCAAGTCCCGCAAAAAGGGCTTGTGTGTGTGTGGGTGGTAACTCCCGGGCGGAAACGGTAGGTCCTATGAAACTGAAATTTCATATTTAAGACAACTATACGCCCGAGACGTGACAAAACCTTTTTCATCAAAATGAGCTTACCAGAAGAGGCACTTCATACTATGCATTCTGCACCTTTTCTCGAAAACGGTTCCGACGATTTTGATTAAACTCGCTATATCGATGTAAAATTTAATGGGCTTTAATACCATGTAGGTTTTTTTTGGATAAAATTGGTCTGACAGGGCTTAAATGCCGATATTTTAAATTTTCTTCTCCTAAAGTATCTTTAATTTTGTAGATTCAATAAAAATAACTAGATTATCTTGTTAACGCTGATGAAAAACAGGTAAATATATAAATTGAATAACTGATTATTTTAGATAATAATATAATAGATTTTTTAATAAAACACATGTTTCTATATAAATTCGATTTGATTAATTCCTTAATAGTTTCAGGTATTTTTATCTCTAACTGTATTTGAAAATTCTTTCATTGATTTTAAAAATGGAGGTAAGTGAAAGTCGTGTGTTGCCCGCACCAGATTTTTCATGATCGGATTAATTCAGTGAGGGTAAAAATAAACAAGGTATGGAGTTGTGTGGGAGCTTCCTTAACCTTTCTGACGTCTTATGTTGTCCCTACACCTCCAACGTATAAGAATAAATCATACTTGTACTAATGTGTAACCTTGGACTATGGTTGGCTTCTGATCAGGAAAATGGTTACTACAATTATAATTAGACCACTGTTAAAAATCCCAATACATTGTTGGAACAGAATAGGGATATTGTTTAGGCAATAAGAGAGGGCTTTGAACCAATTTGGATAATAATAATAATAATAATAATAGGCTTAGCGAACCCGAAGGTTCGATGCCGATACCACCGAATTCCGCCTACATAGACTCGTCCAATGCTCACCATTCAAGCCCAAGCTCCCGAGATCAGCCTTAACGCAATCCTCCCATCTCCGCTTCGGCCTACCTTTCGGACGCCTACCAGTCGGATCAGCAAATACCAACTTTCTCGGAATCCGCTCGTCATCGAGCCCAACAACTTTACTCGCCCATTTGAGTCTCCGCGATGCAATCAGCTCAATTATATTCACAGGATGCAAGTTCCGCAATTCCGCGTTATGCAACCTTCTAAACTCCCCAGTGGCCTCATCTCTCTTTGGACCAAATATTTTACGCAATACCTTATTTTCGAAAACCTTAAGCCGTTGTTCATCCTTCAAAGTAAGCGGCCACGTTTCACATCCGTAAAGAACCGTTGGAAGAATAATAGTTTTATAAATTCTAATCTTTAAGTTTTTAGATAGAAGCCGCGAACTAAGTAACTTAGCAACTGAATAATAACACGCATTTCCCACCTTTAACCGGGACTTTATTTCTTCCTGGATTTCATTTTTTCTAGTTATAATTGAACCTAAATACTTGAATTTCTCTACGTGTTCAAAAGTATGCCCTGATACATCAATATCACCAAGATTGATACCGTTTCTGCTACTAATCATATACTTCGTCTTATCGGTATTTAATTCGAGTCCTATTTCTTTACCGGTTTTTATTAACACACTTGTATTTAGTTGTATGGTTTCCGTGTCTTCACCTAGCAGTACGAGATCATCGGCATACCCCAAAACCGGAATCTTGTCACCCATATTTAAGCCCTTCTCGGTACACATCACCTTTTCTATGACATATTCTAAAGCTATATTAAATAACACAGGTGAAAGGGAGTCACCCTGTTTCAAACCCGATCGTACCTCAAATCTCTCGGAGTAATTATGACCGATTCTAACTTTATGGAATGTTTCCGACAAACACATCTCTACTAGGTTTACTAACTTTCTAGGTATTCTCTGTTTAATCATGATGTTATATAGCTTCTGACGGTCTATTGAATCATAAGCCTTTTAAAATCGATATAAAGTTGATGGACTACACCGTTGTATTCCAATTTTTTCTCTAATATTTGACGTAAGGAAAATATTTGGTCAATAATCGAGCGATTCCGCCTAAAACCACATTGGTAATCTCCGATAATTTCCTCAGCGTATTCCGTGATTCGACAGTTAGAATTGACGAGAATATTTTATAGCATACTGGGAGAAGAGAGATCCCACGATAGTTGTTACAATCCGACCTCGGTCCTTTTTTATGAATCGGAATAAGTATTGATTCTTTCCATTCTTCGGGCATTTTTTCAGTTTCCCAGATCTTTTTAACTAAAAAATGTATTTTGGAAACGCCCGCTTCTCCACACGCCTTGATTAATTCACTCGTGATATTATCATTCCCTGCGGCCTTATAACGTTTTACTTTTCCTATCGCCATTTCGACTTCCTCTTTACTCGGTGCGTCTATCCATGGTTCAGCGCTCTGATATTCAGAGAGAGGAGATTGATTATTATTTTCCGTATTTAAGATGCCGTCAAAGTGTTGTTTAAATTTATTTAATATCTCAGAAGGATCCGCAATTATATTGTTATTTGCCTCTTTAACCGCATTCAATAGAGGTTCAAATCTTTTACGCGATTTGTTTATACCTTTGTACATCTGTCTTACGTTATTTTCGTTTCTGTGTTTTTCTATTTCTATTATTTTTCCTTTAAGATACTCCCTTTTCTTATTTTTTAAGAGTTTTGAAAGTTTCATTCTTTACTAACCGAAAAAAAGCCACATTATTATCGCTTGGATTATTTAAGGAATTCAGTTTAGCGGTTTTTCTTTTTTCGCACATATTTTGACAATCCCTGTCGAACCAAGGTTTGTTGTTTTTATTTTCGATTTTTCCAAGACATAAATTACCGACCTCTTTAATATTATCCCTGATCCCTTCCCATAGTTTGTTTACATCTTTGTGTTCCTTGTCTGAAGATTCCAAAGCTTCGAACCGATTTTTTACTTCTATCGCGAATTGTTTTCTAATTTCGAGGTTGTTCAATTTAACTAAATCAAAATTCTCGGGACGAATATAGTTCGGTGTTCTCTTTTTTGTATTTAGTTTTTGTCGAAGTTTCGCGATTACTAATTCATGATCAGAACCGCATTCTGCACCCGATACGATCTCACGTTAATTATGCTACTTTGCCATCTGTTTTGTATTAAAACATGATCGATCTGATTCCGAGTTTGTCCATCCGGCGATGTCCACGTATACTTATGAATATCCTTATGTTTAAATGTAGTACTTTTGATTATTAGGTTTTTCGAAATGGCAAAGTTTATTAGTCGGGTCCCATTATCATTACTATATTCGTGCAAACTTTCTTTACCGATTGTAGGACGATATACTTCTTCCCTTCCAACCTTTGCGTTCGCGTCGCCTAGTATTATCTTAATGTAATTTCGCGGTAACTTATCGTAAACCGACTCTAGTTTATCATAAAATTCGCATTTTACTTGATCATCACTGTCTTCGGTGGGAGAATGAATTTTATAAACGCGATTTTAAACCAACGCCCTTGAAATATAGCAACCGATATTCTTTCACTAAAGAACTGTACGTCCCGTAATGCGGAAAGAAATCTATTCCTAATCAGAAACCCGGTACCTAGACAATAATTAACGCTCCCCCCGTACCAAATAGTATACTTTCCTTCTGTTAACGAACCCTCCCCTGGCCAGCGAACCTCTTGTAATGCAACGATATCTAAATGGTACCCCTTAACTTCATTCGCGACCGACTTTAACCCACCTGCCGTATTTAAACTTCTAACGTTCCACGTCCCTATTGTTAGATCTCTAATTTTCATCTTGCGCCATGATTCCCCTGAAGCAGTCCCCACCCGGAGACCCGAACGGGGGACTAGTTTACCTCCGGATAATGAGCGTTTTACCTCAGAGGAATCCATGACTTTTGGTGATATTTTGTGAACTAAAATATGTGAGTAGGGCGTTCGAACCTACGTCACACCCTCCAGCAAGCCTGGGGTGCCGCTCTCATTGTTGGTCAGCGAGTCCATCGGACTTAGCCGGGAGGAGCTTCCGAGCCACCAATTTGGATAGTTTTCATTTTTATCGAATTCTGGTACAACGTGTTGTATACATAGAGCATGCTGGCTGTATACATACATCACTTTGCTTGGGCTGGTTGACTTTTATTTCGTGGCGGTTCTACGGAATAAATCTCGGACAACCAACTGTACGCCATTACTGGAGCGGAAAGGCCTTAAAAGCTCACAGAAATAAAAAACATAAACCATTCTCCGAGTAATATTAAAAATCTCGTGCGGGCAACACACGACTTTCACTTACCTCCATTTTTAAAATCAACGAAAGAATTTTCAAAAACAGTTAGAGATAAAAATACGTGAAACTATTAAGGAATTAATAAAATTGAATTGATATAGAAACATGTGTTTTATTAAAAAATCTATTATATTATTATCTAAAATAATCAGTTAGTTTTATGTTCATTTCATCACTCTCTATTAACTTTTAAAAGCTTGTGTACGAGATAATATTTTTTCTAAAATCTTTAGCTTTCCAACGATATATCATACATGTATATTACTGCTCTTATGTTCAAAAACGAAAAATTGCATTAAAACAATATTTTTTCTGTTTTCTCCTTTAGTTGGGTATCGAATTTATTCAATTTATATATTTACCTGTTTTTCATCAGCGTTAACAAGATAATATAGTTATTTTTTTTAAATCTACAAAACTAAAGGTACTATAGGGGAAGAATATTTAAAATATCGGCATTTAAGTCCTGTCACACCATTTTAATCAGAATGAAACCTACATGATATTAAAGCCCATTAAATTTTACATCGATATGGCGAGTTTAATCAAAATCGTCGGAACCGTTTTTGAGAAAATCAAAAAAAGGTGCAAAATGCATGGTATAAAGTGCCTCTTCTGGTAAGCTCATTTTGATGAAAAACGTTTTGTCACGTCTCGGGCGTATAGTTTCTTAATATGAAATTTCAGTTTCATAGGACTTACCGTTTCTGCCCGGGAGTTACCACACACACACACACACACACACACAATGACGATCTAGCCATTGCAGTTTGTGGAAAACTATTGGAGGAGATAAAGTATAATGCGAACAAGGCCGTAACAACGATTCGTCATTGGCTCTCAACAGTAGGGCTCCAGCTTGCTGAACACAAAACTAAGGCAGTTCTCGTCACTGGTAGAAAAGCTAGAGAATATATTACACTAACTATTGGAGACTACGACATCGAGTCTAAGCCGTCTATTAGATACCTCGGTGTACAGATTGACGCCAGACTTAGGTTTGATGATCATTTGAACCAGCTTAGCATGAAAGCCCTAAAGTAACAAATACTCCATCTAGAATCATGCCAAATATTGGCGGCCCTAAGATGTGCAGAAGAAAGCTTCTGGCCAGTGTTTCTAGCTCCACGCTTTTATACGCATCACCAATCTGGACGGAGGCCGTGCAGAAGAAAACTTACATTAGACAGGCCATTAGTGTGCACAGAATTAGTGGTCTTCGTGTTTGTCAGGCTTTCCGGACGGTATCCTATGACGCAGTGTGTGTTATCGCCAGTATGCCTCCTATTGAACTTTTGGCTGAGGAACGCGAACGAATTTTTCGAAGAAGGAAAGATCTAAATGCTCATTGGGCGACGGTTGCAAACGAAGAGAGGTCTCACACGATTGACAAATGGCAGAGACGTTGGAATGCCTCATCCAATGGAAGATGGACCTACCATCTAGTTCCTGACGTAGCTACATGGATTTATAGGAAGCACGGAGATGTAGACTTCTACCTCACCCAACTCTTTACAGGGCATGGCTGCCTAAAATCTTATTTAGCTCGTTTTAAAATAGAGGATGAACCATCGTGTCCAAGTTGCCTATCTGAGGACCAAACAGTGGAGCATGCATTCTTTCATTGCCCAATTTTTGCCCAAGAAAAGGATGAACTAGACAGCATTCTTGGAGAGAAGGCTATTCCAGAAAACTTGGTCAACCCAATGATGACCAAAGAGGAGAACTGGAATGCTGTGGCAGAATATGCGGCGCAAGTCGAAAAGAAGCTCAGATCTCAAGTGCGCGAAAGGAGCGGCCAGGTAAGGCTTGTAAGTTAAATTATATAAAGATGTCCATTACTGAAGTAGGCACATAGCCATACTGCCCCCCGCGAAGTAATGCCTGACGGCAGTTCCGAATAGGGAGGTGGTTTTTTAGTGAGTAGGAATCTCACACTGTTGTGGGCTTGTATAGCCACACATCGTATATGAAAGATTTTTCTCCTAACAAAAAAAAAAAAAAAAAAAAAAAAAAAAAAAAAAAAAAAAAAAAAAAAAAAACACACACAGACCTTTTTGCGGGACTTGGTTATTTGGACTTAGGGTCCCTAAAACGTGCATTTCCGTTGAAAACTGGAATTCGAAAATTTTCACAATCGCAATACTTCCCCTTACTATATATAGTAAGTGAAGCAAAAAGTAAAATAAAATGCTACAAAATTATTAGACTGCAAATTACTTTTTAAATTTCAAATAAATGTATGATTATAAAATTTATAACGTTGCTGTTCACACCGGATATATCTAACAGTATAAGCAATTTATATAATTCCTAATTCTAATAGGATCAGATCTTCAGAACCATTTGCTTGTAATCACGGATTTAAGGTTATATAGTTTTGAAATAAACTAATATTTGAAGAAATATGCACCCGCTGCAATATCAATTTACATTAATTAAAAATAATCAATCAAGTCCGCTAAGTTAAAAACGCAATATCTCTGTTAATACTTAAACGCTTTTAACCTTTATTTTTGCTACATATACATTTAATTCTCTGCTGTATAGTTTGGAATGCACAATTACAAACGATTGGTTTTTTTTTTTTGCTAGAATCATCTTAAGTGCCCTTTAGCATTGGTGATGAATTTCGCAAAAAAACAACAAAATAATAAAATAACAACTGTAATTGAACGCAAAACATTAAAGTTTGAGGAGGAAGTAATTTTTCTTTTTCTTTGTCTACTAAAATAATTAATTAAATAATAAATGTTCACTGATTTTTGTTTTATGTTTAATTATTTCCGATTGTATTTATTTTTTATGATTATTTAATTCTCTGTAAATATTGTAGTGATTGTAGTCTTAAAGCGCTATTGCTAATTTTTAAAGGAATTAATTGTAATAAATAATAAAAATTGTTTATTACAATAAATAATTTTTAAAAAACAAACTAAAATGGTCAGTCAGGAAGGAAAAAAACTTGATTGAAATGTATGTTTTCAAAAACTGCATAAATAATAAAGTTTTATTCCATTAGGTTTATTGCTATATTATATTTCAAATAAACTAAAACTAAACAAAATATATAATAATAATAATATTTATTTATATACAATATTTACAAGTACATATTATACCTACAAATAAGTTTTTTTACATAATTTCAGTTATCCTTTTATCATGATAATATAGTTTCAATCATCGTTCGATTTACATAATAGTAATAATGCAATGTTTTGCTTAAGACAGTAGGAAAAATAACACTAAACAAAATAGATTTTAAAGGTTTAATTTAGTTTCCATAAGAATCCCGTATAGTTTACAGTGAAACATCTATTTTCATGAAACAGTATACAATTTAAATTAATTAAGTTCATATATTTATAACAACTTAGCATTTATGTTAACAACGTAGTTACGATTCGGTACGTAATATTGTTTCTAAAATGTTGCTTACTGATTAGAAGAATATAACTTGCACAATCCTGCTTGACGGTTGCCACATTTAACTATTATAACCTCCCTCTTTCCTAATAACATATGTTCATAAGTTTCCGAGCTTACTACATCTTTACATTAACTTGTACGATCTCTTTTATTGTATATGTACTTCTCACAAATCTTGCCTTTTCCAACGGTATATTATAAGTGTATATTACTGGTTACATTTCAGGAATAAATTTTTGATGAATTGGTTACTGAAAATTTATCTTTTCCATTTAAAGAAAAGCCAAATAGCAATGTATTTTACTTTTAAACCTTCAGGAAAAAATTCCCTAAATGACAGTATAAAAATCCGTTTAATGGTTTAGAAGGAGTTCGCGAAAACCAAAATCGCGTAATAATAATTTTATATATGTAGAGAAGAAAATGAATGGGCAAAGTTCAGTATTTTTATTTTGCTTTAATTAGTTTACCTAATGATATATTTATTTTTAATTTTATCTTGCTCCCTCTTCAGCACATCAAAGAAGTTGATGTGCTTCCGGCCTATGAACTCAGGTGGCTGGAGATCCTTATGGATTGTGACGTTTCTTGCTGCTTGTAGCGAGGTTCCTCTGACTATCCACCGAAGGACTTGAAGAGAAGCTTCCCATTGGCAGCACTCTAAAAATATTCTAAACTAGAAAGTCTTGGGACCACCTTGTTTTCAGACTCCACGGAAAATTATCAGGAATTGAAAAAGGAAACTTATTTTATTTTGTATTTTTTTACCTCCCTTTTTATCTTCTAAAAGCTGCGATGCTGGAAGGTTCTACTTTTTCTGCAACCATGCATCTCTTCAACGTAACTTCTGGATATTAATAACATTTTAAGTAGCAATTCATCTGATGATGCTCATCTTCTTGTATGTGATCGCAGAAAATTATAGCTGATGATCAAGATAGTAACTAGAACTCAGTTCCGTCACAATTCTCAAAGATAATAAATTATTAAGTTCGAAGGAACAAGCTAGAAAACTAGCTGAATACTACGATAAAGAAAGAAGATATGAGTTACAAACTTACTCCCAATGCAATACGATTCCCTCCCCTGAAATCTGTAAATAAGCCACCTCACTACCACCCTGTTAGTTTAAGGAAAAAATTTCCTATAGAATGGTTGTTGTTCCAGAGGGACAAGCAGAATCGAACACAGAACATTGTTCGATTAGACTTCACAAAGAGGTGACCAGAAACTTAAACTCTAACACGACACCTGCTATAGTAGCCCTCTACTGCTCCAAAACTTTCGATTCTTTGGCGCACGAAATCCTCTGCCAACAACTGATTCAACTAGGGTGTCCGGAACAATTATTATCGGTCATTAAATCGTTTTTGAGCAATCAAAGTTTAGCAGAAAAAGTTGCGGAAGAGCTAGCCGGTTCTGTATATCTTATATGTGGCATTCCACAAGGAGCAGTGCTGTCTCCTATATTGTTTTCGATTTACACTTCTAACATCGTTGGAAAGAAGTACGACAAGGCCACTGTATCAGTTTTTTCCCAACGATATTACAGTAACGAACAGCAGCTCAAATGCCAGTAAAGGTCTCAAGCAATCATAAAATGCTTCTCAAAAGATTTTATGGTTAAATATTGAAGTTAATCCTGATAAAACAAAGGTGATGGTTTATTCGTTCTAGCAAGGTTTGAAAAAACTTCCTTTTGGATTTAATCTAAATAAAAGCCAAATTAAACTTTCCAAAACTAATTTTAATATATATATATATATATATATATATATATATATATATATATATATATGTATATATATATATGTGTGTGTCAGAATTGGAGAATTAAAATCAATTCCAATAAACCCCAACAAATTACCTTTTCCCTTCGCCGAAAACCTATGAGATCCTGTCCTACAGTGTCCTTTAATGATATGCCGCTTGTCCCGGTTGAAGAGATCCGCTATTTAGGACTCCTGCTAGACGAACGACTTACATGAAATCCGCATACAAGACTGAAAAGACAAGAAACTGCACGACGATTTCGGCTACTCCAACACTTACTAGACAGACGCTCTAACCTTCCACCTAACTACAAAAGACTCATTTACATGACCATCATAAGGCCTATCTGGACTTGCGGAGTTGAGCTTTGGGGCTCTACTAAACCATCAAACTCTTCCCGTATCCAATCCTTACAATTCAAAATCCTTTGTCACGAATAAAATCATCCA
This sequence comes from Piezodorus guildinii, assembly GCA_023052935.1. Lineage (NCBI taxonomy): Eukaryota > Metazoa > Arthropoda > Insecta > Hemiptera > Pentatomidae > Piezodorus > Piezodorus guildinii. Next base: position 194,153,795 of record CM041292.1, read on the forward strand.
CAATGACCTTAATGTTCCATATGTTGCTGATTTGGCCCGTACCAGGTATCACACCTTCTATGAAAAACTCCACTCCCACTCTAATCCATTAGTTTCAATCCTTGTTTCCTCTTCAATTCCCGATAATCTTCCGAGGCGTCTAAAAGAAGATGGCCTCGTGACCTTCTTGTTTAGACTCACTACCAAAGAGTGCTGCCAATGGGCAGTTTCTCTTGATGTTTATTTCATGTGTTATTACATTTCAGCATATTTACTTGATTTATTTTTTGTACAGTTGTAAATTTCAATAAAAATATATTAATAAAAAAAAATATATATTTTTTTTATTTTTTATTTTCATTTATAATTAGTACGTATAGCGATAATGTGATCTCAGAGCCATAACACCTACTTGTATTATTTATTATACTTGTACTATAGTATAAAAAAAAAAAATGTTGTTTAATGGTTAATGATTTAAAGAACGGTTGAACTATAAAGAAAGATGGAGGGATACGATAAATTGTTTTGAAAGTTATAAAGGCTGAGGAATTGGCTCAGTAAAAGGGACCATGAAGAACTATCAAATAGGCCGAGCGACATGGCGACATAGTAAGGCGACAATGGAAAGTTGCCGTTTTCATTTTATGGCGCCATGATCCGCGGGCGGGAGGGGGTGGGAGAGGGGGTTAAATTTGTCATATCGTGGAGGGGGGGGGGCGATGCCTTTTAGTGGCCAGTAAATGCCGACGGTGCTGCTCTCTTATTATCGACACCGGAACATATAAAAGCGACTATAACGGCATTTATACTCAGCTCCTGAGTTATAAAACACAGTCGTCCGAGGCCTCATTAAAACAATATAAATAACCTCTAGGTGGGGCTGGGGAAGGGAAGGAATTGTGTTGCCGAGAATTGAAAACGATAAAGTTTAAGTATATATGACCTCCGTAAAATAGTCAGTCAGGGGCCCAAACCGAGCCGGAATACGAATCGCCCCCCTCCCACGAAGGAATTTTACGACCTGAATTTATTATTATAATCATCCCCGAGGTCTGTCTAATTACTCTCGACTCCATCTTGGAGGTGTTGTCGCCTTACAGAGGTCTCCCGGGTCTTGTAAATCCCTTTAATATGTCACGAGTTGCCTCGACTCCTTAGAAGCTCGGTTTTAAGATATCCTAAACAGAGTTTCTACTCATGTTCTAAGATAGAATTCACATACTCTTTTAATAGAGAAATCATTCTTTGAAACATTTTACTGTTATATTTGTAGAATTAGAAATGATTAATATTAGAATAATTCTAATGATTTTGAGAACATTAAAAAATAAAACCTGTACCTCCATGAAGAATCTTGGGTTCAGCACATCCTAGATCTCCAATATTCTCACTAGGTTTTTCTACCAATTTTTGTGTACCAATTTCATAGAGGCTTGGTTTGATTCATTGGAAAATTCTCGAAAATGAATAATTAACGAGACTTTTAACCAGATAAAAGAATTGTATGTAAAGGAAAAGAAATTTACGTTTGATTATTTTTTTCATTTATAGCTTAATCTTAGTCCTACTCGCTGTAAAAATTTCGATCTTGAGAACATATTCATTTTTTGTATATGAATTTTCAAAAAAAAAAAAAAAAAAAAAAAAAAAAAAAAAAAACCCACCGCCACCAGTAATAATCAGGCCACCACTGTCGCAACCCATTCTCAGAGCGACTCTCTTGGAAATGAAGATCACAAAGTTTACTACAAATACCTCGGCAAAGGAGACGAGGTTATACTTGGATAATGATGCCGATCACTATGCCGTGGTAAAACTATTCCGTCGTGATGATAAGGTGCAATTCCACACCTATGCACCTCGCGGCACCAAGAGGACAAAGAAGTTTGTGGTTCATGGCTTCGATGTTGACAGTGATTTAAATATGTTCGCCACTGAAGTGAAACAAAGGCTGCCAGGATTCGTGATGGCCAAGCGCCTGACCAAACGACAAGGAGAAGTAACCTACCCGAATGAAGCCATCTTGCTCATCACTGAGCCTACGGTAAAAATCGAAAATGTACAGGCTCTTCGCCATGTGAACCAGGTTAGATTTAGGGTAACCCCCTTTAAAGAAGATAAATGCCCAGCACAGTGTCGAAACTGCTTAGAGTTTGGGCACACCATGAAATACTGCGGGAGGACAGTAAAATGCCCCCGGTGCGCCCAAACTCATGAAGAAAGAAGCTGCCCACGACTTGCACCAATCAAATGTGCCAACTGTAGTGGAGCCCATCATGCCTCCTCCAAAGAGTGTCCCCGCCGGCAAGAACTGATCCAGATGAGAAAGAGGACAATTATAAATGTAGCAGCCCCTTCAAGTAAGACAAGTAGGCTAGTCAACCCTAACTTGGCTTTCACTGAACTACTTGGCGGACCCGCCGGGCAGCAACAGCAGCAGCAGCAGCTACAGAGAACATCCCCAACATCGCATCATGAAGAAGCTGAACCAATGACAGCACCCGCTCACTCCTCAACACCGCAATTCACATTAAATACACAAGCACATCCAAGCAATGCTCTATTCAACGCCCAATTCGCAGAGATGATGGCAACTGTTCGAGAAATGATGAAGATGCTGACGAAGATCATCGCTAAGCATTATGACTGAGCACTTAGTTATTTCCTATAATATTCGAGGCCTACTACTGAAGAAGGCTGAAATAGAACTCCTCCTGCAGCAGCACCGGCCATCGGTGGTGGCGCTGACCGACACTATACTACCCACCTCTGCTTCACTGTATTTTCAGGGGTATATTGCATACCGGGAGGCTTGTCAACCCGGGGCTAATGAGGCCGTAGTGATTCTGGTTCGAGGAGATATCCCATCGAGGTTGGTACCCAACCCAGTAGCTTCTACAGAGGGTACTCATATAGTCACAGTAGATGTTCGATTAAAACAACGTTTTACTTTCTGTTGTGTCTATAGGAGACCCAAGGCTATATTAACATCTATGAAGCTATTGCTGCAGCACGCCCAGGATAAGAGTCGGTTTGTCATCTTAGGGGACTTCAACGCCCGGCACACTGCCTGGCTGTGCGGTAGCAACAATCCGATGGGTACCTATATCACCAAGACCAGGATGGCTGTCTTCCACCCCGGAGTGCACACCTTTAGGCATGCGGCCCGACCTGACTGGACATCCACACTTGACCTACTCCTGACCAGGGACCTTCACACTGTTACTGAGTGCCTAGCGCTCCCATACGGACCGTCGGACCACCGGCCTGTGCTATATGCCTTTGAGGGAACTCCAGCAACACCACCCGCGAGCAAGTTCCTCTTCCACAAGGCCGACTGGAAAGGATATAGGGCTAGTGTGGATGATACCCTACCAAAGATACAGTACTTAAGAACTGTTAAAGAGGTGCAGAAGGCGATCTCGGATATCACCACCACCGTCCATGTATCAGCCAATCTTACCATACCAAGGTTTAGTCCTCAGCCAAACGCCTTCAGGAAACCACCGAGCCACATTCTTGCTCTCATTGCACAAAGGAACAACCTGAGGAATATTTTCCACCGAACTTGTGACTACGGCTTGAAACCGACCATCAATGCGATGACCCGGCAGATAGCCAGCCTCATGCGTGAATGGAAGACTTTCCTATGGCACGAGCAGCTCCGTAGGACTCATGATGATCATCGTCAGTTCTGGAGACTTGTGAGGTCACACGTCACTAAGAGGAAGAGTGTACACCTTACATCAGGTGGCACCCTATTATCCCCTGAGGAACAGGCTGAACTCTTGGCCGATTCTTATAAGGCGAGGGAAGATGATCGGCTGTTAAATGCTCCCACACTACCTGCGGGAAGACCAACGTCCCCTAATGAAAAGAGGATATTCTCCACCTTCGGACAGCTTGAGTCGGTACTACGACGCACCAAGGGTAACAAGGCTTCGGGACTGGATGATATTCCGTATGTACTATTGAAGATGCTACCTCGGAGGGGTAAAGCCTTCTTATTAAACATTTTTAACTCCTGTATGCGGATCTCATACTTCCCCGATGACTGGAAGCAAGCGATCATAGTGCCGCTACTTAAGCCTGGGAAGAATGGAGACTCACCAGAGCATTATCGGCCTATCAGTCTCCTTTCGCATATGAGCAAGGTGTTCGAGAGGCTGATCCATCACCATCTGCTAGAGCACTGCAGTGAGGAGTCCATCATTCCACCAGAACAGACCGGGTTCTCACGAGGCGTAGCCTGCGACCATCATTTAGTGAAACTTCAAAGGCACACCATAGAGCGTATGACGAAGAACAATGAAGCCACGGCGTTCATCTCGCTGGACTGCACACAGGCGTTTGATTGTGTATCCCACGAGTTACTGCTTCGCCAGTTGGAAGACTATCGTTTTCCAGCTTCATTATGCCGATTGATCAGAAGCTACTTAAGCGGGAGATCCTTCGTCGTAAGGGTAGGCGATAAATTGTCAACTTCAAAGGACACCATTTGTGGGGTTCCTCAAGGTTCTGTATTAGGACCACTATTGTTTGTGATCTTTACAGCAAAAGTGATCTCAATGAAGCACCCAATGGCACTGGTAGCAGCCTACGCCGATGACATTGGCATCTATGCTTCTAGTATGAGACCGAAAAGGGCTCTCACCCTGGCACAAGGAGCATCGACCACTATTGTAGATGAGCTGAAGGAGATTGGCATTAGGGTGAACCCGAAGAAGACAGATGCTATTGTCATGTCGTTCCAGAAGGGGAAGAGCGCTTTGCCCACTGATTTTAAAGTGAACGGAGAAACACTGCCAGTCTCTAATTCAATCCTCTACCTGGGCGTCACTCTAGATAGGCACCTCACCTTATCTAGTCACGTACGGGAACGACTCAAACTGGCCAGGAGAAAGAGCTATAGACTTAATCATCTACTCACGTCACCTCAGCTCTCACTGAGGCTGAAACTACAGATCTACAAGGCTATAATACGTCCGACTATGCTCTATGGTGCGCCCTTGATGCGGCATCTGTTTAAGTCCACTCTCAAACAATTACAGACGTTCCAGAACTCCATCCTTCGGCGGATTGTCAGAGGTACCAACTTACAGAGGGCCAGGAACCATATCCTTCATCAGGAATTAGTATTGCCAACAGTGCCTGAATATATCAGCCGGAGGCACATTAAATTTTTTGATGGGCTGAAGGCCTGTGCTAATCCATTATTTTCTGATATCACCCCACCACCCAAGCCTGGGAGGTGGCAAGGATCACTACCTCTCGTTGACGTTGTCGCCGAGGGAAGGAGTTCGGACTATGTCTGAACTCAATTTATTGCCAAAACCCTGAAGAATGGTCCCTCCCATTTTGCAATGGATAAATAAAGGCTTAGAAGAAGCCCTTGAAAGATTACTAGTGCATCCAGCGCATATAGCAATCCTCTTTAGAATACCTCCGGGTAACAGAAGGACAAATCTGACAGCTATACATATTATATTTGTATTTGTATTTTGTTCGAAAATAAAACCAGAGGGTAAGAAAAAAAAAAAAAAAAAAAAAAAAAAAAAAAAAAAAAAAAATTTTCAAAATTGGCAAAAATTTGTTTTTCGTGATGTTTACACGGAAATACATCAAAAGGGACTGAGTGAAAAAAATATGAAACTAATACAAATTACCCATCTATACGATGTTATTAAGTGATATAAGTTTGATCATTGAGACTAAGTTGGTTACGGAGTTACACAATTCTCTTTACTGTTAAAATAATGTTGTTTTTATTTGTTTTGTTTTTTAAGAATATTAACTGCGGTAATTTTGCATATTTAATAACGAAACAAAAACTAGAACGATGATATAAGTATTTTATATAATTTTGATCTTTACAACACATTACCTAAGTAGCCTAGAAATTGGTTAAACAATTTCTTTTTTGTAAATATTTTATGAATCTAGTCTCAAAACATTACTAATATTGTTCTTACAGAAACAAATTTGAATATATATATATATTCCGTTCATTCAAGGTAATGATAAATACAGAATATGGATTAACTGCGAAAGGATATAATCGGAAGGAGATTTTTTAAGCATAGTCCAGCTGGAACTAGTGGGAAGAATGCCTTCTTGTATTGATTACTAAAACGAATGCTGTATAGTCTTCCAGAAGGAAGAGATAAAGAGTGGTAAAACGAAATAAAAATGGCTTGATGACGTTGAAGAAGTCATTCAACAGCTCAATACTGGATTATCGTGCACTAGTACCTAAATCCGAAATCCACACCTAAATCAGAAAACACTGGAGGAGATGAGGTTCTGAACCAAGCAAGCCGCTTATGGACGGTGCTTTCTCCTAAGGGATCATCCTCATACACACTATTAGGTTGTAAAAATAGATTTGTAGCATTGTTTACGGGTGTTTTCAATTTAACTTCATATTCTTGCAAGTATTTTTAATAAATTATATATGAACCATTTTGATATATTAAATGTTGTTATCTTTTAGGTAATTATTTAATTTCGTTCTCCCAGAACAAATACTCCGGTGCTTTCTTAGTAGAAAAGCCTTAGGACGCATCATCGCTATATACACTGCAGATTTTGCTAACCGTCTGTGCAGCAGATTTTCCTTTTCTAAAGTACAAAATCATTAGATCACGGAAATGAATTTTTTTCAAGCAAGCAAAATACCACTTAAAGATGAGGAATCTCCGTTGAAACTGATGCATAAAAGCACCTTAATAATCCTTTAGGGTAAGTGAACATGATTTTATGAATACACAGAGGATTAAATTTAAATATTGGAAATCAGGGCAGCATTCTGGGACCCATCCTTTACACAGTTTATACAGCTGATATCCCAACCCATCCTAACACATTCCTTTCTACCTATGCTGATGACACTTGCGTGCTATCAGTTCACAATGATCCTAGTATGGCCTCTCAAACTCTCCAATCCCACATCTGAGACCTTGAGGAATGGTGTCAGAATTGGAGAATTAAAATCAATCCCTATAAATCCCATCAAATTACCTTTACCCTTCGTCGAAAACCTATGACATCCTACCCTACAGTTTCCTTTAATGATATTCCGCTTGTCCCGGGTGAACAGATCCGCTATTTAGGACTCCTGCTTGACAAACGCCTTACATGGAATCCGCATACAAGACTGAAAAGACAAGAAATTGCTCGACGTTTTCGGCTACTCCAACACTTACTAGACAGACGCTCTAACGTTTCACTTAACTGCAAAAGACTCATTTACTTGACAATTATAAGGCATATCTGGACCTACGGAGTTGAGCTATGGGGCTCCACTAAACCATCCAATTCTTCCCGCATCCAATCCTTACAATCCAAAATCCTTCGTAAAATCCTCAACACTCCTTACTTTGTCACGAACAAAATCATTCATAAAGATTTGGCCCGTACCAGGTATCATTCCTTCCACGACAAACTCCATTCCCACTCTAATCCACTAGTTTCAATCCTTGCTTCCTCTACAATCCCTGATAATCCACCGAGGCGTCTGAAGAGAAGATGGCCTCGAGACCTTCTTGTTTGGATTGATTACTAGAGTGCTGCCAATGGGCTGTTTCTCTTCATATTGTTCATGTACATATCTTTATCAGCATATTTACTTGATGTATTGTAGTATACAGTTGTAAATTTCAATAAAATATAATTAAAAAAAATATATTGGAAAAAGCTACGAACTTATTCTAGAAGCCAATATTTCGTCTTATTAGTATTTATTTCGAGTCCTCTCCAGTTACAGTTTTTCATCAACATACTTCGTTTTAGTTCATCGGTATGGTTCCCGTGTCTTCGCCCAGCAAATTTCACCACCCAAGTTTAAACATTGCAAGAAAAAAATAAACTTCATTTTAAGCCTTGAAATGGTCATTTTGTGTTACTTCATCTTGACAGAAATGTAACAGGTACTAACTCTAATAAGTAACAATTACATTTAAAACAGTGAACAATGGAATTCCTTCCTTTTTATAGCGGTTCTTTTTCTCGAGAACGTTAATTGTCTACAGCAAAGGCTACATTCGAGGTAACATTCTAAGTTTGGAAATAAGATAAAAAAGTTGGGAGTAAGATTTGGAAGAGAGGCGCCTTTGTTGTAGCCGGTTCAGGGTTTTGATTAATATAAAAAGTCCTGAACTCGGGGGGAGGGGTTTTAATGCAATTGCCGGCTCACAAAGTTATAAGAACATTCTTCAAAGAATTCTAACCGAATAATTTCTTCGGATAACGTCAGATAAATGAAATTCAGAGTCGAAGGATGTTTTGAAATCTACAGTCTCGAATCTGCTTTATCTTAAGTCATTGATTTTTATATTATTTAAAATTATTTCTCTCTGGGTATTTCTGTACAAGAAAAAGCTTATGAAATTGCCTAATTATGGCCTAATTTCTTCATAATTAATAAATTTAAAGGATAAAACGACAAAGAAAGGATGGCACTTCTTTTTGTGTAAATTTAATTGTTTTAATAGTGAACTTTCTATATTTACTCATGGTGGGCAGCCAACTACGAGATAACTCGTAGGTTGTTTACCTGCCCATACGCCACTTAGGATTCATCTTGCAGATTCTTTACAAATCAATTTCTTTCAGTTACGTCGAGGATTCTAGAATAATCTCTAGAACAGGTTTCTACTGTTTCACATTTTCTTTCAAATACTTAGATATATCTATACATATACATCAAAGTTAAATAAAAAAATTAAAAAAAACAACAAATTATATATACATTAAACAACTACATACTAAAAAATCACACTATCATAAATAAAAACAATACCAGAACACTCAGCACCTAAAATCAATATCTCTATATATATAAAAAAATTTGTTGAAATTAAAATAAAAATATAAGTAAAGGACAATGCACATGCATGCCCCTCCAATTATACCTGTTAGGAGTAGATGTGATAGTGTATATTTATCCCAGACAGTCGAGAACCACACTTTCTGCTATCCTTGCTACATCCTTTATATCACACCTATATCCTCCATAAAGCTCCTTGTTGAACCTGGCACAGCTCCGCGGGCTCCGAACCAAAGGCCTTTTACGTAGAAATCTTAGAAAAACTTTTCCTTGAGGACAGGGATACATTTTTCGTAGCTCCTCTCTTTTCCCTTTCCACTTTACTTGCCTGTTCAAGGTCGTTAGATTCATATCTTACGGTGGGATCCAGAATGACAACCGAATTGCCGGTCTTAGGAAATGCCACGATATCAGCATATCGCGTGGAATCCGTATCAACACAGTAAACTTCCTCGAAGCAGGCAAAATCTCGTTCTTTAAGGAGCCTCATCAACTCGTGCTTTACTCTATGGTGACGGCGTGTTATCAGGAGAGAGTTGTTGGGACATTTTCCCAGCACGTGAGCTAGTGCTTCTGGCTCTCTGTTGCATTTGCGACAGAGGGACCCAACATCTCTGACCTGTCCGCTGACACCTGGGACTCACGCAGGGGTGCATAATTGATATTAAGTTTCAGGGCATTGGACCACTTAATCAATTGCTCAATTGATTTGTATTCGGGGTCCCTAGATACACCACCGTCTCCAATCGGTGACTTTACCTTTCCAATCGCCTCAAGTATTTCCTGGCATCATCCCTTTACCAATTTATCCAATCCCGCCGCCTTCAGATTTATACACTTTGGTTCTGCAAATTTCGTCAGATCGTTTCTTATCCGATCCTCAACCTTATGAAATTCTATTCCTCTTTCTATCCGTCTCTGCTACTCTCTTCCTACCTTCAAATACCGCTTAATTATTCATCTCCTGACCACCCAATCATAACAGAATTTTAACAAGGGTCTATTTTCTACTTATTGTCTGTTTTCTATTAGTTTTAGTTAACCTGTTTATATTTATGTAATTACTCTAAGACTCTGAAACCCATTTTTTTAGTCAGTTAATTTTATTCTAAAGAGACTTGTCCCAGGACAATAAAGAATTTATTTATTTATGATTAAGTTTACTTATTTAACGCCACTTAATGCTGCTGTGACTAATCGATTCTAATTTCGCCTATCCAGTGTTAATTAGGATAGAGTTTTTTAAAGAGAACCTTACATCGTACAGGCTCGAGGAAACCTTTTTAATTTTTCTCTAAAGGACGACATAGCTAAGGTTTTTGGACTCCCATTTAAAAAATCCTAGAGCCATTTGACAGTTTTAACCGATGACCTACTATAATTTAGTTTTTAATAATATAATATGATTAAATTGAATTGGCTTTTAAGACCGGAGTCTTTGATTTTCCAAACTTAATTCCAAATACAAACTGAATTAATTTATTAGATTCGGCTTGAAAATTAAGGTGGTTGCAGTCATTACATTTCTAATAATTAAGTATCTGATGAAGATATATTCTTTGGTTTTATATACAGTTTCTGTGATGATAATTGTATTTTTATGACCATAACAAAAAAAAACTTATGGAAAAAATTTTTTTAATACACTATTTTTTTAAATGAATTTTAAGAAAAAAAAAAAAATAAAGACCGTGAGGGTAGGAAAAAAATAAAAAAATGTTTAGTGACAGGAAAATGTTCGTATAGAAGATTGAAGATACACTTTTCAGAAGTTATATTTTTTCATTATTTTTACTATCATACTTTTTATGTATATTTAAATGCTTTTATGAAAGGATTAAATAGATAAAAATTATGAATGTAATAATTGCATCTATCTCTTCTCTTTCTTAATATTTTTATTTATTTTAACTCGTGGACGGACATTGCAGGCTGCACTCAACTCCCGACGCCTTAATCTCCTACCTCCCAATTCCCCTACCTACTGGCCAACAGATCCTAACCGTAATCCAGACATCCTTGACTTCTTCATCCACAGCGGATTAGGCTCCCTGAACTATTCCGTAACTCGCCTTGATGAACTATCCTCTGACCATAGTCCACTGATCCTAAATGTATCCTTAAACCCTATTCCTACACCTGTCCCACCGTCATTCATCAGAGGCCCTATCAACTGGAACCTCTTCCGCGAAATCCTCACCAATGATATTGATCTCAAAGTGACTCTCAAAACCCAAACTGACCTTGACAATGCCGTCTATTCCTTTACAACCTCGATTCAACAAGCCGCCTGGACTGCCTCCTTTCCCAAGCACTCCCAAATAAATCCTTACAAAAACCATTTACCACAACACCTCCTAGACCTAATCCACACTAAACGCCGAGCCAGAGCATTATGGCAACGCACCCGTCACCCATCAGATCGCCACTCCTATAACTTTTATTGTAGACAATTAAAGCGGGAGTTGGCGATTTTCCGTTCCCAATCCTACAATTCCTACCTCTCCTCTCTCTCGACTAGTGACAATTCCTTGTGGAATGTCACGAAGAGAATTCTTAAATCCCCTCTGATATCCCATCCTCTCCGGCGTAGTGATAATTCCTGGGCTGCTTCTGACAAAAATAGGGCCCAGGAATTCGCACTACACCTTTCCAAGGTATTCACTCCTCATTCCGAACTCAATCCAACCCATACCGCAATAGTTGAAGAGTTCCTTACGTCACCGATACCAATTTCCTTACCACCTAAAGCAATCAATCCCTCTGAGGTCAAATATCTTCTTAAAAAGCTTCCTCTCCGTAAATCCCCTGGATACGATCTCCTTACTCCTCAAATCCTAAGACAACTTCCATCTAAAGCCATTACATTCCTTACATATATCTATAACTGTATCCTACGCACTACCTATTTCCCTCTGTTGTGGAAACACTCGACTATCATCCTTTTCCTAAAACCAGGCAAACCCTCCAACTGTACGTCATCCTACAGACCTATTAGCCTTCTTCCGATCCTCTCCAAAATCTTCGAAAAACTCCTATTAAAACGAATCCTAGCCAAATTTCATAATTTTCCTCCACACCAGTTTGGATTCCGTCCTCAACATTCCACGGTTCAGCAAGGACTCCGAGTTGTAGACCACATTTCCTCCGCCCTTGAGTGCAAGGAGTATTGTTCGGGTGCCTTTCTGGACATAGCTCAAGCTTTTGACCGGGTGTGGCACCCGGGACTGCTCTTTAAGCTCAAAACCCATTTACCTCAATCTTTATACCTAATCCTCCGATCCTATTTATCAAACCGCTCCTTCCGAGTTCGTTGTGGTTCCGAATTTTCCAAACATTATTCTGTTGAGGCCGGTGTTCCTCAAGGCAGCGTCTTAGGACCCGTCCTCTACATCCTCTACACCGCCGATATCCCTACCGATCCCAAAACCTTTCTGGCAACATTTGCTGATGACACAGCCATTTTATCATCCGATTCCGATCCTGAAGTAGCATCGCTAAATCTCCAAAGGCACCTTTCCCTTGTCGAAGACTGGTGTAAGGCTTGGCGAATTAAGGTGAACGAAAGCAAATGCACACACGTTACTTTCACCCTTCGACGTAAATCCTGTCCAACAGTTAAATTCAATTCCATACCGCTTCCTTCCTCAGACACAGTCCGGTACCTTGGCTTTTTACTAGACAGAAGACTGACGTGGAACCCACATACAAGACTTAAAAGGATAGAACTCAACCGCAGATTCGGCCGGTTATACAAACTACTGGACAGAAAATCTCATCTTACAGTCGACAACAAATTAGTAATATATAAGACAGTACTGAAACCTATATGGGCCTACGGACTTGAACTATGGGGGACAACTAAACATTCTAACATCAAACGTATCCAATCCTTCCAATCCAAAGTCCTTCGAACAATAGTTAATGCTCCTTATTACGTTACCAACTGTACCCTACACCACGACCTTAATATTCCATTTATTTTAGACCTGGTACCATCCAAATTTTCCAAATTCCATCAGAACCTTCTTCATCACCCTAATCCTCTTGCTCAATCGCTCTCCAGCTCCACCCATCCCTACAATCCTCCTCGAAGATTGAAACGGCAGTGGCCCCGCGACGCTTTGTAAACTTTTATTCTGGAGTTCTGACACTGGTCAGATCCTCCACTCATGTACTGTATGTTTGTGGCTATTCCGCCCTAGCTCGGCCTCCACTGGCTTACACCAGTGAAGCGCCGGGTAAGAGGCGCTGGGATCTCTTGGATTCGGCTTCTCCCCCCACTTGTGGAGGGAGCAGCGGAGTGTAGGGTCCCTTTAGCAGATTGTATATATTGTATATAGTTAAGTTTGCTTGTATGATTTTTGTTATTTCCCAACTTGTATTTATCTCTACTACAGGTTGTTGTTTTGATTTGTTTGTTGTTGTTTTTTTTATTGTTATTTTCTTGTATATATTCGAATTTATTTATTTCCGATTTTATGTAATTTGACTTTATTATCATTATTCTGTATATATTGTATGAATGTGTACTACATCTCTATTACTAATGTTCATTATGTAACAAACTGTAATATTTCTCAATAAAAAAAAAAAAAAAAAAAAAAAAAAAAAAAAAAAAATTATAACGTTTCGAGGTAATTTCTTTGCCTCATCTTCAGATTATACAAAAATTATCTAAAATACAAATTAATATTATAAACACAACTACAAAAACAACAACAAATATTATCAACATTTATAATTCAATTATCTTATCTTATATTTCTTCATTTCACCCACTAGCTCGACCTCTTTTCCTGTCAGTGATTTTATATTCCAGGTTCCAAATCTTAGATCCTTTTCCGTGCCACGTCTTTAAAACTTTAGTCTGCTTCGTAGATGCATTTATTTAGCAGTAAAAATGTTGAAACAATTTTTTTATATGATAATGAAATAGAGATTATTTTTTTAATAATTGACGACATGATTCTTGTATAAATGATATATATAAATAAGAGATCATGATGACCCAATATGAAAATATTAGTAAGTACAATTGTAATACAGTTATTTTAGAAACAGATTTTAAATATAATAGTGATCATTGAATTCTAAATGTTGATAATATTTGTTGTTGTTTTTGTAGTTATGTTTATAATATTAAATAGTATTTTAGATAATTTTTGAATTATCTGAAAATGGGGCAAAGAAATTACCTCGAAACGTTATAATTAAGTTTTATCTGTGTTATAATAAATAAAAATATAAATAAAGAGAAGAGATAGTTCCAATTATTACATTCATAATTATATTCACTCTTCTATAATAATAATTGATATTAAAATAAAAATTATGTATATTCTGGTTCATAGCAAAGGCCAAAACATCCAATTACACCCTAAATTTAAAGCAACTATACAAATAAACAACAAATTTCCCGTTTCAATTGTAAAATATGATGAAGCAAAAGTTAAATTCACGAGAAATATATTTTAGAAATTTTGAAGTCTGTTATCAAATAATTGATGTCATTCCTAAATTCAAGCACGGGCGTGTACTAGAGTAAATAAGTCAGTATCACCGGTCAAAGTACATGGGTTTTCCATCCGTCGTCCAATTCTCAAATGACATATATAGCAACAAAAAACAGAATTAAAATACATCAAAGTTTCTGTTTGAAAAGAAGTTTTCACTGTGTATCACCTACAAACATAAAAGTATGCCAGGGGAAGAGTTTTATATGAAAGGGTACTTCCATTTTTTCCCTAACTGGAAGCCAATTGAATTTTTGAAGTCAGCAATTGAATTTTTTTTTCTCCCCCTGTGATTCTACACTTTTTATTTTAACATTTGATTTTTAGGAAAGGGGTGGAGGGAGCACAAAGTGAATTCGTTAGTTTTTGAAGATACTAAATAAAAGGAAGGTCGATTTTTTTTTTCCGATTTGTCTGTAAATGTTCAGCTTTTATTAAAGGTATGACGGACATTTCCCTAACATTCCCAGAATTTCAGTAGGGACTTTTCCGTCATAAGGATATTTATTTTTAAAAATGTCCGTTATAGCGGAGGACGTAAAAATGTATTCATTACCATCGTTTTGTTTCGTCATATCATCGCGCTGTGCATGATTTCACCAGAAGCAACTGGAAGGCTCAAAATAGGCTTTAACGCTTTAAAAAAAAAATTTCTTGGGATGATTGATACATTGACTCAATTTTATGGTTACCTGGTCACTGTGGCATTAAAAACTAGTTGCCACAGAAGGACTGTTTAAGGAGGGAAATAATATACCTCGTAAAAGGAAAGGCTCGTGAACATTAGCAGAAATCATGATTTGTATTGAGGACAATAAACTGAGAGCAGTAGAGCCTTACGTAGAACCTGATCGAGCAGACCTACGGCTGTGCATGGTGAAGGGAGGCAGCCAGTACTGGCAGGATTAAGGATTAGCCACGCTGCCTGATGACACTAGCGTCTAAAACCTGTTAAAAATTGTCGATCTCCCGTGCGGTAACTAGCTCCTTTTTTTGGTATCTAGGTACTCCAACCATCCCTTTTTAAGGCTGCGCTACATTGTGGGAACAGGTAGGTGAAAAAAAGTGAGATTTGGTGATGGTAAATTTTCATACCCTCTCTCTTACTTTCAACGTATAAATAATCAATTACCGTACTTTCTATAAAACTTCATCATTTATATATTATATATATATATATATATATATATATATATATATATATATAGAGAGAGAGAGAGAGAGAGAGAAGAGTAGAGCGGTTATTATTACCTTTAAAATAAAAATAAAAATCTACTAAAGTAACTTTTCTTTTTTTTTCTTTCATAAGATCCTTTCCTGACTGATATAAATATAATAAAAAAAGAATTGGAGAAATCGGTTAATCCGTTCACGCGCAATGCGATACTAGGAGTAAAGGAGATTTATTTTATATATATATATATATACATATAATATATATAATATATATATAATATATTCAATAATATATATATATATAAAATAATAAATATATATATATATATAAATATATATATATATATATATATAAATATATATATAAGGCTTATCTGGATGTACGGAATTAGGCTTAGGGGGCTCTACTAAACCATCAAATTCTTCCCGTTTCCAAATCTTAAAGTCCTTTCAGTCTTCGTAAAATTCTCAAGGTGACTTACTTTGTAACAATAAAATAATCCATAATGACTTACCTTGTATTGCATAAGGAGTCACCTTGTTTCAGACATGATCGCACCACAAACCTCTCCAAATTATTACAACAAAAAGTCTCTGCATAACATTAAAAAAAAAATCTAAAATTCCATTCGCAACACTTTATTTTAAGCTCTTAATTTATTTAGACAATAAGTCCTTCAACCACTAGGGTGATATTAGCTTAAAATTCCAAATAAAACATTTTAGTTAAATAAATAAAACACAAAACAAGGTTTACACAATTAAATCACAAAAGATGAAAGTATTAGAGGAAAGATTTAAATATTTGAAAGTCCTTAAATATTTAAATATATATATATATATATATTTGTTTAATTTCTTAAAATAGAGTTTCTACATTAAAAAAATATGTTTTCATCATGTGCAATGATACACTTGTTTGTTTTGATAATGTTCATTTCGTTTTGGTTTATTATTTTCAATAATAAACCTTTGTAAGCAACCAAAAAAAAAATGTTTAAATTACTCGACTCTCCCCCTCAAAATTTGATCGCTCACGTTTCAAGATAAGCAGAATCCGAATAACGAACTAAAAAAAAAAATCCTGTTTTCCTTATTCATAAATAAATAAATGGCGAAAATTAGCGGTGGTGGTATACTATTTTCCTTTGAATTATTTATTGTTTTTCATATTTGTCAATTGCCTAAAAACAGCTATAATCAGTTATATCCTAATATAGTTGATTGGAAATAATAAAACATTGTGTAATCATTTGAAGCGTTTATTTAAAAAAAAAAAACAATAGTTAATGATATCAGTTTTTTTTAAGGTAATATTTAATGTCATTATCTGAATTTATTTTTTAAAATATACTTTCCTCCTCTCCCCTTCTTTCGAAACTCTCACAATACCTCGCTTCTCACGAATTTTCACCCAAGCTCTTCTCTCGCTGTGTTAGCGGGGCCTTCTAGTTACCAAAACATTCACTAGATTCCGCTCGTGCAGGGAGGGACAATTTTTCACAAGTTTAGACGCTAGACCGCTATGTCTTAATATACCTTCTGTGCCTTTGTGCCCACAGTCTTTGCCTAATTGTTTTTTTTGTTTGTTGCGAAGAAATATTGGTAATACATACATGTGACAATACTGCAATACATCGAGAAGTTAATCAGAAAACTAATATCTTACCTAACAGAAATTTCAATGTTTTACAAAATTAAGAAAAAATGAGGCGTTGATTTCCAAAAGGTACTATATTCATTCTGGATAATTTTACAGGAAGCGCGAAAATCTCTCATTACTATATTATTAAACCAGCTAATTTGATTCTTTTCGCATTAAAATCTAGAATTATTTCTTTACTATATTAATAAAACCATATTAAAGTTATGAAATGAAATGTTCTGTTATGATTTAGAATGAAACTAAATGTGTAATAAGTATCTTAAGAAATTATTAGCATTTCTAAATCACGCTTTTAAAGGACATGAGTGTTCATTAGATACAATCAAATTTAAGATTTAGATAAAACTGAATGAGGAAATATAAATATGTAAAAAAATCAATTTCGTAAAAAATGTCCTTAGTACCTTTTGGAAATCAACGTTTCAAATGTTGATGTTTTGGACTTTCAAGTATTTAAATCTTTCCTCTTTACTTTCTTCTTTTGTGATTTAATTGTGTAAACATTGATTTGTGTTTTATTTATTAAACTAAAATGTTTGTATTTTGAATTTTAAGCTCAAATCACCCCAGCGGTTGAAGGACCTTATTATCTAAAAAAAAAATTAAAACTTAAAATAATAAGTGATGCGAATGGGTTTTTAGATTTTTTTTAATGGTGTGCAGAAACTTTTTGTAGAAATAATTTGGAGAGGTTTGTGGTGCGATCATGTCTGAAACAAGGTGATTCCCTCGAATTAGTCATTATGGATTATTTTATTCGTTACAAAGTAAGTCACGTTGGGAATTTTACGAAGACTAATGGATTGTAAGATTTGGAAACGGGAAGTATTTGATGGTTTAGTAGAGCCCCCAAAGCTTGATTCCGTACGTCCAGATAGGCCTTATATTGTCATGTAGATGAGCCTTTGGTAGTCAAGTGGGTAGATAGAGCTTTGGTCTAGCAAGTGTCAAATTAACCGAAATCGGCGAACAGTTTCTTGTCGTTTCAGTCTTGTGTGCGTAATCCATGTTAGGATTGGAATATTTTAGATACTGAAGGGCAGGATGTCATAGGTTTACGGCAGTAAAGGTAATTTTGTGGGGGTTTCATATCAAGACTATTAACTTTAAGACTATAATGAAAACAAATTATAGTCCTACTTGTCTATTTCTATCAGAATCCACACACAGGACTGAAACGACAAGAAACTACTCGCTGTTTCATATTGACTTTTAACAACGCTTACTAACGTAACTTCATAAGATTATCTATATGACCATCATAAGACCGATTAAGCTTTGGAGTTCTACTGAACCAACGAATTCTTGCCGTATTAAATCCTTACAATCCAAAATCCTCAACGCTCCCTACATTGTCACGAATAAACTCATCCATAAAGATTTTCATGTTCCATATGTAGGCCCGAAACATACATACAAGATGGCCTCAAGATCACTAGAGATTTCCTACTGGAGTGCTGTATTATCCAACAAAGTTGTGTATTTCAATAAAAAATTAGATTAAAATGAGTTGTTTTAAGTGATAAAAAAATGAAGTAAACGTTTTAAGTATGATTGCACCTTAAGATGAAAACAACTCAATTGAAGACTTGTCTAGTTCTAGGGGAGTAAAATGCTGGTACCAAGCCTGTGCGATAGCCGGTACGCGTCAAAGATTTAGGACTCTGACTGTACTGTCGTCCGACTAAAAATGACAGTAGCATAAAAATGACGTTAAATGAATATATATATATATATATATATATATATATATATATATATATATATATATATATATATATTAAATACATACATATTTTTTTCTTGAGGGAAGATACTGAATTTTTAAATATTGTTATTTTTCCCTTTTACACCAGATTAATACATAGTTAAATACGGTTAGGAATGTATCACTTGTGACAATGACATTCGGGAATATTGCAGCCGTCCTTCGGCTGTAATTATCAATTCCTGAAATGGATAATAATAACAATAATGATCCGTTTAATAATATATATGACGTGGATATTTAAAGTAAAATCAACCCTCTGTGGCAAATGTTAATTAATTTAAGCCCTTATGCATATGCGCATGAATTAATTTAAGGCTATGCATATGTAATAATGTTTATATATTAATATAAATGATACTGAGGCAGTGTCCTCGTTTAAATTTCGGTTCAATTAATATTCCACCCCCATCCTCTTCATCTCCCGCTCGATTCGCAGCTTCGCAAAACCTTAGCAATGTCTTCCTTGTTTCAGTCTTTGATTTTATGTAAGCATGTGTTGCAATTTTTTTTTACTTTCAGTATTCACTTTCGCGTATTTTTATATGAAATGTTCGGTAAGGTAGTGGTCGCTTACTTTGAAGAGTGAACAACGCTATAAGATTTTCGAGAATAAGGTAATAGATAAATGATCCAAAGGGAGATGAGGCTACTGGGGAATCCGAAGGTTACGCTACGCAGAATTTACGGAGGTTACGGAGCTCGTTCCCTGTCAGTATAATTGAGTTGATAGCATCTGGACTCAAATGGGCGAGTAAAGTTGTTGGGCTCAGTGAATAACGTATTCCGAAAATGTTGGTATGCGTCGATGTGAGGATTGTGTACAATCTGATCTTGGGACTTTGGCTTGAACGGCAGTCACTGAATGAATCTGTGTAGGAAAACATTTGGTGGTATCGGCATACTATAACATCACCTTTCGGTTCTCTAAGACTATTATTATTATTATGGTAAGGTAAAGAAGTTGTTAGAATTCATCGTTTTGAGTACCCCTTAAATCAAGCCCACAATTATGTGTGTTTGTTTATGCGGTGAGTTACTAGCTAAAAAAAAAATTCGAAAATGTTTCAGAAAATTTCGAAACAAAAACCTCGAAAATTCGTACAAAACATTAATTTCATACTTCAGACACTCACATTCTTGGGGTGTTGCAGAAACTGTTTCATCAAAATTGACGAACTGGAACATCCACTTTATACCATGCATTTTGCATATTTTATTTTTTTTTTTTTTTACGATTTTCTCAAAAACGGCTATGACGATTTTGATCAAATTCGCTATGGTGAATTAAAATCTGAGCTTATAAATATTATGTAGCTTATTAATTTTATTATTATTGTCTGAGACAGAGCTTAAATGCCTATATTCTTATTTTCAATAATCGATTAAGAAAAAAACTATCCATTAAATTTGAGTTCAAGTTCTTGAAAAAATAAATAGAATCATTGCTATCGGTTAAGAAATGAGGATAATAGAGTTGATTTAGCAGTAGTGATTGGCCATTTTCCTTTAATATTAATTGGCAATGGTACTGGTTTGTCTTTCTTAAACTCTTTAAAATATTTTTCGCTATACATATAAGTTGATTGTCTAAACAGCTAGCCCTATTGTTATACCGTATTATAATTATTTGGAAATAATAAGTCATTGGATAATAATTTGAAGCGTTTTTATAATTTGTTTAGGGGAAATTAAGGTTATAGATTTTTATGTTCAGATTGTTGTTAATTTTTTAATGTTATTGGATTGAAACCCCCTTCACGCACAAGGCACTCAACTCCATGCACCCTGGAAAATCACTCTAGGAAAGCAAAAGAAGATGGTCAAGGGGCGTCCTATGTTAAATTTGACTTAAACTGTCACCGATGTGTAATTCAAGGTTTAATACAAGGCTTTATTATGGTGTATAGTTATTAGATCTATTTGTATGTTTATTTACTGTTCTAAATTTCAATAAATCAGTAAAAAATGAAAATGGGGGAAAAAAAAATTGAACCGTTATACTAGTCACAGAATCTTCTGGCCAAATATTTTACGCAGTACCTTATTTTCGAAAACCTTAAGCCGTTGTTCATACTTCAAAGTAAGCGGCTGACTGTTTGTGGTATTTTGTGAGCTAAAATATGTGAGTAGGGCGTTCGAACCTACGTCACACCCTCCAGGCTTGTCGTTCTCATTGTTGGTCAGCGAGTCCATCGGACTTAGCCGGGAGGAGCTTCCTAGTAAATTCCACCGACCATCCCCACATCCGCCACCCGTGGGACGCTCCCCATACTCGGTAATGAGATCCGCGTGAGGCATATATATATATATATATATATATATATATATATATATATATATATATATAAATCTATACTACTATTTTTAAAATAGATTCAAAACGCCTATGCTTTCACTATGCTGATGCAATTAAAAGTATAATCCATTTATTTCTGTATACAATTGTACAGTTATGTGTTACACTAATCCATTAGGAGCCAAAGAATAAGTGTGCTGTGTGATGTCAGGACTCGTTAAAGATCCCTATCCTAATTAAATCTGGTTAGGCAAAATTTACATTCATACATACATCCGTGGCGCTACAGACCGTTGTGGTCCTTGGCCTCCTCAATAAGGTTCGGTCTTGGGCAGCCGCTCGCCACTTTTGGGTGTCAAGTAGGCGAAGGGCAAGGCAAAATTTAGGAACCCCCATATTGCATCGTCCGATTAGCCATAGTAGCAACACTCTTTTGTATCAGTTTTAATGAGTTGTTAAGAGTAGTCAACTTGCCGGTCAAGAGTATGCTTTACGCGGACGATCTTGTACTTTATACTGCAGAGAAACAAGTAACAGATTTACAAGACAAGATACAATCGGCTTTAGATAATGTCATTGGCTGGCTTAATGACCACTGTTTTGTCTTACTTAAGCTCTTTAATTAATTTTAACTTAATTGTCTAAACAGCTAGCGCTATTGTTATACCGTAATATAATTATTTGGAAATAATAAATCGTTGGATAATAATTTGCAGCGTTTTTATAATTTGCGAAATTAAGGTCCTAGATTTTTATGTTCAGATTGGATTGAAAATCCCTACACGCACAAGGCACTCAACTGTAACCCATCATCTCCATGCATCCTGTAAAATCACTCTAGAAAACCGAAAAGAAGATGGTCAAGGGGCGTCTTATGTTACACGTAAATTATTCTTGAATTGTCACCGATGTATAATTCATTCACAAGGCTTTATTATGGTATATAATTATTAGATCTATATGTATTTTTCTTTACTGTTCTAAATTTCAATAAATCAGTAAAAAAATTAAAATGGGGAAAAAAAAAATTGAACCGTTATACTAGTCAGACAAGGTTGTTTGAGAGAGAAAAAAGTATTGGATTGAAATAACCTCTTCTGTCCACTTGAATCACGATATGTTATTCCGTTTAACGTCCATAACATGAGCATAGTAGTTTTCAAATAAAAGTTTACTCGTGGCACAACAAGTGTGCTTATTGAAATTAAAACTAGAAATCAGTTATTAGAATTAGAATGCTCTTGAAACTAAAGCATTTTGAGATCGAGTGCACTGGTGGAGTTCTACCATAGTTGGAGTTAATGGGGAAATAAAATGTTTGAAACTTCTCATTCTATTTCATTTAAAAAACAAAAAGAAAAAAAAAACAATATTTGTAATTGTATAAATTATTGTAAAAAAACAAACAAAAGAATAATGATATTACTACTCTAATACTAAACACCCTATCTTACCAAATGACAAATTAAACGTCATATATAAAATTAACTCTGCAGATTGCAATAAAATTTACAATGGAGATAAAAACACCACTTGCACTACGAAGGCAACAACTTGACCTTATCCTTTCTGCTAAGATCCTGTCACCTCCCAAACATTCTTTCCTTCATTTATTCCCAAATAGACGATTCCTCACCCAACAACAAATCTCCTTATACAAAATACCATCCTTTATAGTCCGCATTTCTAAATTTCTGCTCGAGCTTAACCTGGAATTTCCTTCTTTCCTTACAATAGGAACATCTCCAATTTATCCTTGGCAATTTCCCTCTCCGAACATCTGTCTTTCCCTTACCAAATTACTAAAACAAAACACATTTCCATAAATATATAAGCAGGAATTTAAAAAACAAGATAGACTCGGGGTTCCCTTAGGTGTGGGAGCATCGGTCGTGTGTGAGGGCAGGCGACATCTGTTTTCCCTTTCTCCATGCTGTAGCAACTATACCGCGGAACAGGTAGGAATTTACGTGTATAAAAGTTTAAATGTTATTCACCCTACTAAAACAACTATTATTATTTGCACAGACTCCTTATCGGCCCTGCTCAGCTTGAGACACCCTTTCCCACCGACTCTCTTATTCAAAATGTTCTTTTATCATTGCAGTCCACAATAGTTTCTAATAGTTCAGTTTTTTTTCGTCTGGGCACCGAGCCACTGCGGTATAGTTGGAATGAACTCTCAGATCGTGCAGCCAAAGAAGCAATTACAGAAGGCTTTCCGTTTATTTGGGTGCCTGTTGGGGACTATGTCACTGTCATCAAGCAGCGAATTCGGTCGAAGTGGGGGCAGTTTTGGCACGACAATACAGACAACAAGTTAAGGGAAATAAGAAGGGACATCTCCGATTGGCATTCGTCCCTACGACAAAATCGAAGGGAAGAGGTTATCCTGGCGCACCTGCGCATTGGACACACCCGACTAACCCACGGACATCTTATGGCACGGGAACCTCCTACTGACTGCCAACATGCGGTTGCCCGATTACTGTGAAATACGTATTGACAGAGTATAGGGCTTATGATACTCACAGAGCTCATTTTGCAATCGACCCTCACTTACCAACCGTTCTACAAGACAACATACAGACAACCGCAAAACATTTTGAGCTCCATGACAGACAGACTTGTACAATAGACTATAATATTTAATCCGTTTACCATAGTGATTTAAGGTGAAAATGACCCAAGTGGTTTACGCCTACGAAAAAAAAAAAAAATCTGGTGCGGGCAACACACGACTTTCACTTACCTCCATTTTTAAAATCAATGAAAGAATTTTCAAATACAGTTAGAGATAAAAATACGTGAAATTATAAAGGAATTATTTGGACTCAGGGGACCCTAAAACGTGTATTTCCGTTGAAAACTGGAATTCGAAAATTTTCACGATCGCAATACTTCCTCTTACTATATATAGTAAGTGAAAGTAAAAATATGTTAAATTACGAAAATGAGGTTTACCTGTACCATGGTGGTTAGCATAACAGCCTCCTATGCCCAAGGTTAATTACCAATGCTAATAAGGTAATATAGTTATTTTTATAGCATCTACAGGATTAAAGGTACTTTAGAGGAAGAAAATTTAATGAAAAGAACAGGTACCTTTCATTAAATCCTTTCATGACAAACTTCATTCCCAATCTAACCCACTAGTTTCAATCATTACTTAGTCTTTAATCCCTGATTATCCTCCGAGGTCTCTGAAAAGGAGATGGCCCCGAGACCTTCTAGTTTAGCATAGTCTTTGAGGAGCTGCCAACAGGTAGTATCCCTACATGTGAATCATGGCAGTATATCATGTATCAAATTTACTAAATGTATTTTATTATAAAGTTGTAAATACCATAA
The DNA here is from genome assembly GCA_023052935.1 of Piezodorus guildinii. Classification (NCBI taxonomy): domain Eukaryota; kingdom Metazoa; phylum Arthropoda; class Insecta; order Hemiptera; family Pentatomidae; genus Piezodorus; species Piezodorus guildinii. Next base: position 194,178,380 of record CM041292.1, read on the forward strand.
ATATAGGGGTTACCTGTAGCATGGTGGTAAGTATGACAGCCTCATATGTCAAAAATCCCGGGTTCGAACCCGCAGATGGCCCTAGGAATTTTTAATGTGAGTAAAAACTCCGTAGTGCTGCCGTCCTTAGGATGAGACGTTAATAGGTGTTCCCGATCCTGTGCGATGTCAGGTACTCATTAAAGATCGATAACCTAATTAAACCTGAATAGGCAAAGTTTAGGACTCCTACTGTAGCATCGTCGGATTAGCCACAACAGCATAAAGGGACGTTAAATAAATAAACAATTAATTACGAAAATATGTGAATAAAGAGAAATAAATAATACGGACTGTTTTTGTGTGAATTATCTTAGTTAATGTATCAGTATCAGTCAATTCAATTTTTTTTTTTTTTTTTAATCTATTCTTCGATACGAACGATTGAACTCAGCTGAAACAAGATCTATCCAGTAAGAGAAATTCTAGCCGTTGTAGATGTTATCAAAGGGTTCAGATAGGGCGGATATGGAGTCGCTAGTCGGGGCCTAATGCTGCCATCTTATAAGTGAAAGTTCCTGCATCGTAAATTAAGTTAAACTAAGTGGCGGAGTATGGCGAGGGGCGGGTGGGAGGTTATGAAATCTGAGACCAGTCGGTATGTGGAGTAGGAATATTTCCTTACTGCCTCCCTAATACCATCACCCCACGGCCTTCTATATATACTTAAACTTAAACCCCAATAAATATTTATTGCCATAAATATTTTATGAGTTGTTTGAGAAAGTGGATCTCCCTCCCCAGCCGACTGGCGGAGCCACTATATTGTTCATACATATTAAAATGCACACTCGCACACAGGGAGCAGAGTTTTGACATGTTAAATATACATCTTTATACAAACATCGGCCGAAGAAACTTGAGAGAAATTTAGGTTATGGTGTATTAAATATTTACATTGAGAAAAGTTGCTCCTGCTGCCGGTAGAGGGGGCCTCTCAGAGATATAAAACTACCCCCCTGGTCTTCCTCCCTCCGTTTATTTTCTAAGATTATTAGCTCTTTGCAGTTTCACCCGTGAGGCTATTGTTAAAAATGAATATCCACTAAGGAATTTCCTAGCTTAGAACTATAACAAATTGAAAATATTGTTAAATGAGCGTGCTGTTTCGGAATGTTTTCATTTTTTCAAATAATAGGAAGCTGTATAAACTTTCAATAAAACAATGTGGCTTCAATATTGCTCCTTGATTTTTTTTTTTTTTTTGGGGGGGGGGGGGGCATTAGACTATGTGTATGTCTATCTATAATTAAGTTGTTGTTTTTTTTTTCAGTTAAGGAGAAATTGAATTTGCTGTGACGCGACAGGCCATTGGTCGCACTATGTAATCCACAAGTGGAAGAATACATCCGCGATTCTAGATATTTTATAATTTAGTGTCATAACTCCATACGCTTATTTGTATAAGTGGGCACCAGTTCAGTGGAGGGAGGGAGGGGAGAGGGAAGTATGGCTGTGAGTGAATCCCCATTTAGTTATATGATTCACAAACTGGGATTCGAACTCACAACTTCGGCATGATAGACTAGCGCGCTAGCCACACAACCACGATCTCCCCTCTCAGGCATATACGCTTCTAAAATATTTAAAAAAAAATTGTTTCATAAAAAATTATCGTTTTTGAGCTAAACTTACCATACGCACACACACACATACGCGCGCGCGCGATTTAAGATAAAGGCTGAATCATCGTGTCCTAGTTGCCTGTCTGAGGATCAAACAGTGGAGCATGCATTTTTTCATTGCCCAATTTTCGCCAAAGAGAAGGACGAACTAGATAGCTTCCTCAAAGAAAAAGCTGTTCCTGAAAACTTCGTGATGATGACCAAAGAGGAGAACTGGAATGGTGTGGTAGAATATGCGGCGCAAATCGGAAAAAGAATCAGGTCTCAAGAGCGCGAAATGAGTTCACAAGTAAGACTCGTAAGTTAGAAATATCTTAATGCACATAAAGATGTCCATTAATAAAGTATGCACATAGCCATACTTCTCCCCGTGAAGTAATGCCTGAAGGCAGTTCCGTGGGACGATGAAGGCGAATAGAGAGGTGTTTTTTTTAGTGAGTTCGCGCTGTTGTGGGCTTGTATAGTCACACATCGTCTATGAAAGATTTTCCCCTTACTGCAATAAAAAATAAATAAATTAAAAGCACACAGACTTTTTACAGAACTTCATAATTTGGAGTCAGGAGACCCTAATTTTTTTTATTTATTTATAGTAATTGACAACTGTACTAAAGAATACAATAAGTAAATGTGTAGTATTAAAATAAAAAGTCATGAAAATGTCTTGAGAAAGAACCACCCAGTGGTAGCACTTTACTAACTATTTTAAGACAGTAGGTCCCGAGGCCACCTTCTTTTCAGTCGCCTTGGAGGGTTATCAGGGATATCTGAGGATGATAAGTTACTGACAAGTGGGTTTGTATGGGCAGGAAGTTTAGAATGGAAAGAAGAGTATCTATCACGGGCTATGTCTGCAACAAATGGGATGTTTAGGTCATTATGGAGGAGTTGATTTGTGACAAAATAAGGAGCATTCAGGATTTTGCGAAGGATTTTGGATTGTAAGGACTGGATGCGGGAGTGATTAGATGGTTTCGTAGAGCCCCAAAGCTCGATTCCATATGTCAAAATAGGTCTGATAATTGTGATGTAGATGAGTCTTTTGTAATATATTGGAAGTTTTGAACGTTTGTCTAGTAAATGTTGTAGTAATCGATATCTTCGAGCGGTTTATTGTCGTTTCAGTCTTGTGTGAGGATTCCAAGTAAGGCGCTTGTCAAGATGGAGACCTAGGTATCGGATTTGTTCTACAGAAGTAAGGGTAATGTTATTAAAGGATATTGGGGGGCAGGAAGTCATCGGTTTGCGACGAAGGGTAAAGGTGATTTGGTAGGATTTGTTGGGATTTATTTTAATCTTCCAATTTTAATACCATTCTTCAATGGCTGTGATGTAGGACTGAAGGGTTTGGGATGCAGTAGTTGGATCATTATGGACGGATAAGACACACGTGTCATCAGCATAAGTAGAGGACAGTGCGACCCTAAAATTAAACGTGTATTTTCGGTTAAAACTTTTTTTTTTTTCTTTTTTTTTTTTCTTTTATTCGTATATATTACAATTTGTCATAATAGACAATAATAATAGTGCTACATGATCTCATTCATACAATATTTACAATATAAACAAAAGGAAAGTCAAATTACATAAAATAAAATCAAAATAAGTAAACGTATACAATAACAAAATTAAGTAGACAAAATAAATACAAATAAATGAAGTTAACAAATAAATAAACCAAACATGTTACATTCATACCTATGTACAATATTTACAATCAGCTCGGGAACCCCGGACGGGGCTTGTCCCCCCACTTGTGGAAGGACAAGCAGAGTCCAAAGGATCCCAGCGCCTCCCTCTCAGCAGACCAGGGTCAGAACTCCAGCATATGTATTTACAATATATCTCGGGGCCACTGCCGTTTCAACCTTCTAGGTGGGTTGTATGGATGAGTGGAGCTGGATAGGGATCGTGCTAAAGGATTAGGATGATGAATGAGGTTCTGATGGAATTTGGAAAATTTGGATGGAATTAGGTCTGAAATAAATGGAACATTAAGGTCGTGGTGCAAGGTATAGTTGGATACATAATAAGGAGCATTTACTATTATTCGAAGGACTTTGGATTGAAAGGATTGAATGCGTTTGATGTTAGAACGTTTAGCTGTCCCCCACAGTTCAAGTCCGTAGGTCCAGATGGGCTTCAGTATTGTCTTATAAATTAATAATTTGTTGTCAACTGTAAGTTCAGATTTTCTGTTTAACAGTCTGTATAACTGTCCGAATCGTCGATTGAGTTCTTTTCTTTTAAGTCTTGTATGTGGGTTCCACGTCAGTCTTTTGTCTAGTAGTAAGCCAAGATAGCGGACTGTATCTGAAGGAGGAATAGGAATGGAATTGAAGTAAACTGGCGGACAGGATCGGTTAAAACTAGAATTAAAATTTTTTTATAATTACAATACTTTTCCTTACTTTATATACTTAAGTGAAAGTAAAAATAGGATTTAGAATTCTATTATAAGTGATATAAAAATATCCACCAAAAAAGAAAAAAAAAACGGAAGGAACTTATTAGCCAAACCTTGTGGCCTTCACAAGTGTTGATAATTCCATTTAATGGTCTGCGTTTTAATCAAGTCGGAAATAACTTGCCTAAAGATCCATTCGACCAACAACAAAGACCGGCTTCTTTACTTTACGCACCTTTTTACGCAATTATATTTGAGATCCATGGAACTACCGGCTTAAACAACGTAGTAAAAAACCAACGAGAGATTCATGGCTGAAGTAGTTGGCGAACTGCACTTTCATATATTTTTTTTTTCCTCGCGCATAGGAAACTTCATTGTTGGAGGAAATAACTTTTCTTTTACGGCTAAAAATGACATAAAACTAAAGGGAGCTTAGCCAATGGGTGGAAGACCCTTGTTGAGCGGGTGTTAAATTGAAATGAGCGCTCAAAACTAAAGAGTCATCAAGAGCGGAATTATACCTCGAAGAGGAGGGCCTGATAGTGAAGGTATTGTACAATGTTTAAGCTATCTCTCAGCGATAGCATCGTAAATCTCTGTTGTTAAATCATAAAATCTTCATTTTATGATTACGTTTAATTGTCAAATTAAGTATGGAATAAATATAATTAATGTTATTTATTGTAAATATTATCCTTTTTTTTTGTTTATTATTTTGAATAATCAACCTTTGTAATCGACAAAAAAAAAAAAAAATATATAATAAAATAAACCCCCCTCAAAATTTGAGAGCTTGCGTTTCAAGATGCGTAGAATCTGAAAACGAATAAAAAAATATCCGTTTGTCCGCCGTACGCCGGCCGCGGCATTTCTCCGAAACTACTGGACCAATATTTTGGAAATTCTCCACAAAATACTAGTGCGTACTAGCTATGATGTCATGATGATATCTGCTGTCGAGTTTAAAAATGACGGCCAATTGAAAGTGATTTAATTCAATAACTCAGTTATTTTTGAAAATAGAGAAAACATTTAATAGTGTTTTTTTTAACCAAAAAACCGCGAATTTTACACATAAATACGCTCATAACTCAATTATTTTTGACGATAGAGAAAAGTATGTATTAGGGGTGGGCATAATCGAATGATCGTCATAATCGGATGACGGGACTTCGATAATTTAAATAATCTGAATGACTAGTATGCATTGTTCGATTATCCGAGCTCCTTATAATCCCTCGATTAACGTTCACTCAGAATGATCATACCCTTATACAGACCGATTAATCCGATAATCGATTAATCCGAGTGATTGAAATAATCGAATGATCCGATAATCGTCATTCCATTATGCCCACCTCTAGTATGTATAGAATTTCAGAATCAGTAAAGCGCCATAAACAAAAAAAAAAAATTGAAATCTCGCTTGTATACACGCTTGTAACCACGTTATTTTCGAAGTTTTTTTTCTAATAAATAAATAAATAAATACCAAATGTTTTAATTAAATTTTCGACCAAATGAAAAAAAAGAATCATTGAAATTGGTTAAAAACTAGCTTAGATATTGCGTTTTGAAATCAGCGGTAGTAATATGATATGATCCATTGTATTATTGCTTTTCATATTACATAATTCTATCAACAGCTTTATAAACAGTTATATCCTAATATTGTTATTTGGAAATAATAAACCATTGTGTAATAATTTTCAGCGTTTTTTACGTTAAGACGAACATTACACCAACCTCGTTAATATACTACTATACGTTTTTAGGAACGTCTGATCAAGGAAGTGGTTGTGGGGCACACTCTTTGTGGAGGTGGCTCCAAAAAAGTTTTGGGAGTTTTCTTAGTGGCCGGGGGATAACGTTGAATACTCTGAATATTCTTTAAAACATTTTGTTTTATTTTTTAATAAAAAAAGATTTAAATATTTTAGGGTGAGGCATGCAAATTTTAGCCCTTTTTCTAAGATAATTTACGGTTTCCTCCCCAAAATCACTGTTCGTACAGCGTATTTGAACATTTTATTATTATTTCGGGTTCGTATTATAATATTTTAGTATACAATTTAATTTTAGCGAGAGGCCTTGTAGGCCCTGGGCCTCGCGGTGTAATCTGCTGGGAGAATACACTCATGTTTCTTGATGTATTTTATAGGATAGGGTCATCAATACCTACGCCTATTTTTCTGAGTGACCATCAGTTGGCTGAAGGGTTTCACATACCCGGGAAAGAGGCTGTGAGTTAATCCGCGACTGGGATTCGAACTCACATCCTTTGGCGGTGGAGACCAGCGTGCTAGCTAGCCACTCAGCCATGGGAAATCTTCACGATTTTTGTTTTGTTATGACGGTTTGACCTATTTTTTACAGATTGTGACATTTAAATGCTAGATCCATCTAAATTTATCGTAAAAAACCGTGTGACCCTTTAGAGGATCCGAACCTTCATTGTTTTGCTCGTGTAGATTATTTTTCTTGATCTACCCATTCTGCGTTGTGAAGGACCCGCTTGTTGAAAGTAATTATGTTAACAATTTTTGTTTCTCATTAAAACAAAAAATAATAATTCACGAATAGTCTCATGTATATCAGATATTAATTAAGGGAAAATTGATTATTTAATATTATGGCCATTAAAAAAAGAAGGAAAAAAAAAAAAAGAAGAACTGACTAAACTAATTTATTTTTTGTTGCCTAAACTAAAGGTAAGATTCCTTCAATTCTGTGAATAATATTGAGGCTCGCGTGACAACCTTCATTAAAACTTTTACTACTCTTATCGTTTTGGGCGCCAACTACTTTATTGATTGCCTTAACCTTCCTCTGTCAAAACTAATTCTCAAGTCGTAAGTCAGATCAATGCTTCTTCTTATAAATAGAGGAATTAAAAAAAAAAAATCAAGTTCCTCTGATGGACGAAATGAAAAGAAAGATCATTTAGATCTGCTGTAGCGTATTTATTCCCTCTCAAAGCTATATACCTGGTGCTGTGAAAGTAATGCTTAAATACTTAACTTTATTAAGTAAATAAATTTGACACGTCCAAATAACCAACTTCCGAAAAAGTTCTGTGTGTGTGGTAAGTCTAGTGCAAAAACGAAAAGTCGTACCAAAATGAAATTTCATATTTAAGACAAATATACGTCCTAGATGTTACAGCAACTTTTTCATAAAGATCAGCAGACCGGAAGATCTACTCTATACCATGCATTTTGCACCTTTTTAAAATTTTCTCAAAAACGGCTCTGACGATTTTTATTGAACTCACTGCATTGATGTAAAATTTAATGGGATTTATTATCATGTATATTTTATTGAATAAAATCTGACAGGGCTTAATTAAGGATATTTTAAGTTTTCTTCCTCTAAACTACCTTCAATTTTGTCCATTCCAAAAGATTAACCATATCATCTTAATGACATTGATGAAGGACAGCTAAATATATAAGTTGGACGAATTTGAACAGGAACTAAAGGAGACTATTAAAAACTATCTTTTAATGTAATTTTTGTTTTTACTTTCACATTCTATATATATTAAGGGAAAGTATTGCGATCGTGAAAATTTTCAAGTTTTCAACGGAAATACTGAGTCCAACCAAGACCCGCAAAATGGTCTGCGCGCGCGCGTGTGTGTGTGTGTGTGTTACCTCACGGGCGGAAACGGTAAGTCCTATGAAACTGAAATTTCATATTTAAGACAAATATACGCCCGTAACGTTGCAAAACCTATTTCATTAAAATGAGCTTACCAGAAGAGCCACTTTATACCATGCATTTTGCACCTTTTTTCGATTTTCTTGAAAACTGTTCCGACGATTTTGATTAAACTCGCTATATGGATGTAAAATTTAATAGGCTTTAATATTATTTGGTTTTCATTCTGATTAAAATGGTCCGACACGGCTTAAATGCCGATATTTTAAATTTTCTTCCCCTAAAGCACCTTTAATTTTGTAAATTGTATAAAAATATCCAAATAATCTTGTTAGCATTCATAAATAACAGCTAAATATGAAAGTTGTGCGAATTTAAAACATAACTAAAGGAGAAAACAAAAAAAATATTTTTTTAATGCAATTTTTTGTTTTTGAACATAAAAGCAGTAATATACATGTATGATATACCGTTGGAAAGCTAAAGATTTTAGAAAAAATATTATCTTATACTCAAGCTTTTAAAAGTTAATAGAGAGCGATGAAAAGAAGATAAAACTAACTGATTATTTTAGTTTATAATATAATAGATTTTTTAATAAAACACATGTTTCTATATAAATTCAATTTAATTTATTCTTTAATAGTTTCACGTATTTTTACCTCTAACTGTATTTGAAAATTCTTTCACTGATTTCAAAAATGGAGGTAAGTCATTGAGAATTTCGATCTGAAACAAAATGTGATTTAAAGTTGAAAGACATGGAACATAGAGATCGAAATATAAACTCGTTGCAAAGCCGATGAATAACCGAAATGTCAGAGAACAAAAGTGTCAGAAGGAAGGGAGTAGGGGGGGGTGATGTCCCCATCACCCCCCTCTTTATGCAGATCAGGCATGTTTATTCTGGCGGGAAAAATGGGTAAGGTGGATTCGTGCGCGCGTAATTTTCTTGTTATGAATGAAATCTGAAAGTCCAGAAGGAGGATCAATTAAATGCCCGAAACGGGGGCTGCCTGAAATTTCTGCCGCATAAAGTCGAGGGATCATCAAAACACTGCCGTAAAATTCATATATGAATTCCGTATGCAAATGCAGAGGAGATAACGGGTCGGATACAAGAGTGGGAAAATAGTGAGCTCTGACAATAACGTTGCCTATCAACCTGGCTTAATTACACAATATTTAGGGACATTAACTGCCCCCTCCACCAGTAGGCAATAAAGATAGGCTATTTTACTATTGGGATCGCTGTAGGTGGTATAATGATGATCCTGTCCCAGTGGCCAGCTTACTCTGGAATATATCGCGGTTTACTGGATCAGTTGCGCGTATTCTCTTTGTTCGGCAAGCTTTCAGGATGGAAATAATATGACATAATTAAACAGCGATATCTTTAGGTTTGTTTATAAATTATGGCCCGAAAGATGTATTAATTATCTGTGTATATAAAAATGAATCGCTATTTCCCTTGGTCTTAGCATCACGTTCGACCTATATCTCTTATTTATTTTTTGTTGTGTTCGTTATTGCCAGGAGAATGGTTCCTATTAAAGAAAAAGAATAATAAAATGGCGCAGAACATTAGAAAACCTCGTTAAGTTTTGATTAATTTTCAAAGGTAATCATAATGTATCCAGATGGATACACAGGGTATCTTATAAATTTATTTTGATTTATATATCATTAAAATTTATATTACAAATAATATATATATATAATATATATATATATATATATATATATATATATATAATATATTATTTATATATACATACACACACACACATATATATATATTTATTGTTCTCATAATCATGCCTTAACAGTGGAAAAAAACAGAACATTAATATTATTATACAATAATTAATATATGATGTTATTGTTAGAGATATAAAAAAGAGTACATTGAACAATGAATAATCATACAGTAGGTACATAGATATTTTAAATTAGGATTTACATTAAAGATATTATTATAAAATTACTTACAATTTTGGACAAAATAGTGTCTTAATTAGGCATGTTTAGCCTATAAGCTTTGAAAGAACACTGAAAAACGTCGCATAGATAAAATTGTTTATTCATTGACTGAAACCTAAGAACAACACAAACTTAAATTATCAACAGTCGAGAACTGATCAAACAAATATATATATATATATATATATATATATATATATATATATATATATATATATATATATATATACATATACATTATTAACTTCTTTATTTAAATCAAAATGCAGACATTTTACAGTGCATACTGTGGACTGTGTTACTATTTCTTGATAATTGTATTTTTATATTCCTTAAGTATATTATTTCTAACTGTGTACTGTGGTACTGTTTCTTTATGAAAAATTGTGTTATATAATTTAAGTGTTGTATTATATCTTACTGTGTTACTGTTTGTTATTGTACTTTTATTGAATTGAGACGTTGATTTCCAAAAGTTACTGAAGGACATTTTTTACAAAACTGATTTGTTTACATATTTGTATTCTCATCACTTAAATGTATCTAAATCTCCTATTTGATTTTATCTAATATACACCCAAGCCCTTTATAAATGCAATTTAGAAATATAATTATTTTCTAAAGGAAATAATTAAACATTTTCGTTAATTTCGTTCCAAATTATACCAAAACACCTCATTTCATATCTTTAATATGATGTTATTAATATACTAAAAAAACAATTCTAGATTTTAATTCGAAAAGAATCAAATTAGCTAATTTAATAATATTATAATTAGTGGTTTTCTCGTCTCCTGTAAAATTTCCTAGAATGGATATAGTACCTTTTGAAAATCAACGTCTCAATTTGCTGCAGGTGAACTCCTTTCCCACACACGGGCTCGCCATAGTGGGATAGTGACTTCTACTTACACTGTAAAATGTCTGTATTTTGATTTGAATAAAGAAGTTAATAATATATATAATATATATATATATATATATATATATATATATATATTATATAAAATCATATCATATATTATATATATATATATATATATATATATATATATATATGATATGATTTTATATAACACAATATAACACACTTTTTCATAAAGAAACAGTTCCACACTACACATTAGAAATAATATAATACTTAAGGAATATAAAAATACAATTATCAAGAAATAGTAACACAGTCCACAGTATGAAGCAGTAATTGACTAAGCTAAAAAGGTATTATGAATACACAGTAATAAACAGTAATTGACTAAACCAAAAGCAATAAAGAATACAATTTCATGTATACTAGATATAAAATTAAGGCAAGTAAATACAAGATTAAATTACGTAATAAGCAATTATAAAGAAACATAACATAGTACACAGTAAGAAACAGTAATTGAAAGAATCAAAAGACAATACATATACTTGTATACAGGATAAATATCAGAATGAGTGACGCAGGCTGGCATTGAAGACATATCTATAGCGATGAGTAATTAGGATTCAATAATTTTTTCTTCATTGAGAGATTTCGCCCATATTTTAACATTTTAGTAATAATTAGAATACTTTGGAGGATTTGTGTGAAAAAATTGATTATTGCAAACAGTAGCAATGGAATAACAAGTCTGGCGTGTCGTCCAGGTATGTCTTAGCCTTAGCAAAACTAAGTTATAGTAATTTTTCAGTCTTGTAGAAAAACGGTGGTCATTCTTCCCGACTAGCTCATCCCATCTAAAATATAGCGTCTTCATAATTGAGACCATGTATAATTTTTTTGCAGACATTACATCAAAGTCCGAAAATATATTAATTGATGGGGGTCCTTTATTGATACCCAAAATTACCTTAATAACCTTTCTCTGCACAATCTTAAGCTGAATGAGATTTGCGGCAAATGAATTCCCCCAAATCAATATACAATATTGAATCAGCGACTGAATATATGCAAAATAAATTAATCATAATTTATTAATCGATAAAATACCTCTTAATTTATGGAATTCATAAAAATATTTCCTTAGCTGAGCAGTGAAATTAGATATTCCATCTTAATCGGTAATCAAGAACAATTCCGAATTATCTAACTTTTCGAACTTTCTCAACAACAGGACAATTACAAGGATAGCTGCATGTGGATTCTCAGCTCACACTTTGGGTCATCATGATATATAGAAAAGGAGATTGTTGTAGTTTTTTTGGGGGATTTATGGTAAGTATATTACTATGGAACCAGTTAGTAATCGATTGCAAATTAGAATTTGCCATCTCATTAACTTCAGTCCAAGATGTTCCTCTATACAAGATAGCTGTATCGTCAGCGAAGAGAATTATTCTACCAAAGGATGGCTCCAAAGAACAAACATCATTAATGTACAACAAAAACAGCAATGGTCCCAATGTACTTCCCTGAATAACGCCATAACCAATGGACAATTCTCCACTGTTTTTGCCTTCAACTGAGACATACTGCATTCTGTTCTGTTAAGTAGCCATAAACCATCCCAGTACCTTTCCACTTATGTCTAATTTTCTAATTTTTTCTAGCAAAATAGTTCTTTCTATGCTGTCAAAAGCTTTCGCCAAATCCCAAAAGACTCCCAAGACATGGTCCCCACAATCCAGAGAACTATAAATATAAGAAGTCAAGTCCAATATAGCATCCTCTGTTCCCTTGCCTTGGCTAAAGCCATACGCCTAGGACTGATTAAGCAGTTTGTAAACAAACACTTTTCTAGCTCTTGCTTAACTAACTAAAAAACTTAACTAACTTATAATAATTTAGAAAACACATTTATCATTGATATAGGACATATTTATATATATTAATGGTGTCTCATAAATGTCTAATCATATTGTGGGAGGAGGTGCTGGACCTCAAGTGCGGGACAAAAACGTTCATATGACCCATAGTCCTATTCTAATCAAAATTTGAATTTTTTGCTGTTATCCATGGTTTTTATCAGAAAAACTCAAACATATCTACTTGATGTGGATGCACAGAAAAACAAGTAGTCAAAAATAAAAGAACAAATTTTCTAGAAGTTAAAGAAGTCAAATTAAATTTTAATATTTCTAAGAATATCCGGGATTTTCAAGGAGCTTTTTTTACTCTTCTATAATTTTAGTTTTCCGAATCTCAATGAAAAAATTTGATAGAAAAAATTATGAATTTGACTGAAAAAATTTATGAATTTGACTGAAAAAATTATGAATTTGACTGAAAAAATTAGATTTATGAAAAAATATGAATTTGACTGAAAAAATTATGAATTTGACTGAAAAAAAAAAAAAATATCATTAAAGCAGATGGGATTATATTAAGGTAGGTTTATTATAATTGTTGTAAACAAATAAGTCCACTTATTTGACTATATCCCTTACTATATATTTTATATTCAGTTAAGTGAAAGTAAAATTCAAGATAATTGCGGGTATCCATAGTCGTTTGTTTTTGTTTATTTATTTTACATCCCTTTATGCTGCTGTGGCTAATCGGACGATGCTACAGTGGGAGTCCTAAATTTTGCCTATCTAGGTATAATTAATATATGGATCATTAGCGAGTACCTGACATCGCACAGGGACGGGACCACCTTTCAACTTGCCCTCCGAAAGACGGCATAAGAAAGGATTTTTTACTCTCATTAAAAAATTCTAGGGCCACCTGAGGGTTTGAATCCTGAACCTTGAGCATATGAGGCTGTTATGCTAACCGCCATGCTACACGTAACCCCTCAATAGTTGTATTTGGTGGCACACTAAACAATGTCTGATAAATGGAGCGATCATAAATATTATCAAAGGATTATACTTATAGGTTCGTTATATTTGTAGTAAACAACAGAAATATACTTATCCCGCTTTGAATTTCTGAAATAATAAAAACGAGCTAATACTAGGTAAATCTCTGTATACGAATGTCCAATTACTTAAATTTATGAAGTTGCCCGATTCAAGTAGTTGAAGTTATTGCATCAGGGTCACGAAGACAATGAATAGAGCCCGCATGCTAACGATATGCCCTTGACAGAGGAGTCGGATTTGGAATTCAGAACTGGGGTTATTGTGAGGCTGGGAGTAGTTTAGAATGCAGTAATGCAATTACTGAAAGGCCCCCTCCACTTATTGCTAGGATGATGGGAAGGTAATGGCCGGGAGATCACGGCGGGCCAACTAATGTCGCGTCCGATGAGCTCTGCTTCGCTAATCAAACCTCTGCATTATGTATTAGATTATCATTTGTCTACTAGCCAAGGGACAATCCTCTATGGTGGTCCCTATTCTATTTCTCTCCACAACACCAATATTTATGGATTTATGCTACAATATATACTTATGCTACTAGAACGATTATTCAACTGCTTATTAAAGCTCACTTACACGATCGTTCATTTCGTCTTGTCAGTCTAACGGCTCGAATGGAGTGAAATAGTGGGAGAAAAACCGTCGGTCTGAAACGACGAACTGAAGAACCCTTACACTATCGTTGTTTTCATCCATTCAGGCCTTATCCAGGCTACTTATTCATTGATCTTACTTTAAATTGTAAATTTGTATTTTGTTTTTTTATTTTGTTCTTTATAAAGTCCCGGTTAAAGGTGGGAAATGCGTGTTATTATTCAGTTGCTAAGTTACTCAGTTCGCGGCTTCTATCTAAAAACTTAAACGTTAGAATTTATAAAACTATTATTCTTCCAACAGTTCTTTACGGATGTGAAACGTGGCCGCTTACTTTAAAGGATGAACAACGGCTTAAGGTTTTCGAAAATCAGGTATTACGTAAAATATTTGGTCCGAAGAGAGATGAGGCCACTGGGGAGTTTAGAAGGTTGCACAACGCGGAATTGCGGAACTTGTATCCTGTGAATATAATTGAGCTGATTGCATCGCGGAGACTCAAATGGGCGAGGAAAGTTGTTGGGCTCGATGACGAGCGGATTCCGAGAAAGTTGGTATTTGCTGATCCGACTGGTAGGCGTCCGAAAAGTAGGCCGAAGCGTAGATGATAGGATTGCGTTAAGTCTGATCTCGGGAGCTTGGGCTTGAACTGTGAACATTGGACGAAGTCTGTGTAGGCGGAATTCGGTGGTATCGGCATCGAACCTTCGGGTTCGCTAAGCCTATTATTATTATTTTGTTCTTTGCCTCTAACCTATAGGATCATTGGCAACTAACGCTTATTAGATTTGACTGGAATATTGAATTTCTTTTCAATAGCTTAAAAGCTTTTTACTTTATCTTACCTATATATGAAATGTATAGTAAGGCAAAGTATTGCGATCGTGAAATTTTCGAATTTCAGTTTTCAACGGAAATAAATGTTTTAGGGTCTACTCAGTCTAAATAACCAAGTCCCGCAAAAAGGTCTGTGTGTGTGTGTGTGTGTGTGGTAACTCCCGGGAGATAACGAAAAGGTCCTGTGAAACTGAAATTTTATATTTATGACAACTATACGCCCGAGATGTTACAAAAACATTTTCATCAAAATCGGCTAATCAAAAGAGCCACTTTATACCATGCATATTGTACTTTTTTTATGATATTCTCCAAAACGGTTCTGACGATTTTGTTTAAACTCGCTATATCGATGTAAAATTTAATGGGCTTTAACATCATGTAGGTTTCATTCTGATTAAAATAATTTGAAAAGGCTTAAATGCCGATATTTTAAATTTTCCTTCTCTAAAGTATCTTTGATTTTGTAGATTTTATAAAAATAACTATATTATCTTGTTACCACTGATGAAAAACAGGTAAATATATAAATTGAATGAATTCGATACCCAACTAAAGAAGAAAACTGAAATAATATTTTTTAAATGAAATTTTGTAGTTTTTGAACATAAGATCAGTAATATAGATGTGTAATATACCGATGGAAAGCGATGTTTCTAAAGAAATTCAATTTAATAAATCTGTAATAGTTTCACTAATTTTTATCTCTAACTGTACTTGAAAATTCTTTAATAGACTTTTAAAACGGAAGTAAGTGAAAGTATTGTGTTGCCCGCACCAAATTTTTTAGTCTGTCTTCATCATCATTCAATACATCTTTTAGTGTTCCTGTCAATTTAAATTTTCGTCGTGTTGATTCAAATAGAGAACACTCTAATATGGACAGTTTGTGAAACGTTATTACAATATTCGTAGGTGGGTGCGTTCAGATTTCTCAAAAGGTAACTGTGGGTAAACTGGCTGTGTCCAATACGAAGCCGGCATAAAATTATCTTATCTTTTCTGGAAATCCTAGTGCTCATGGTCCATTTTCTGGTGTCTTTTTTTAAATCTAACAGTGTATGTTGCCTTTTTTCCCACAATGTTTCACAGTTTTTGAAGAGATTTTTCTTCAATCATCTACTGCGAGTTTTATCAGTACCTTGCTTTCAGATCTGTCACCTTCTCTGGCCAATATGACGGCTCCGTCTGCTACTTCGTTGCCTGGAAAAATCACAATTTGCTGAAACCCAGATGAACTTTTTTATGGGAAAATATTTTTTTAATTTTTAGTAGAAATAGTTTTCAGCTGTTAGCATTGTAAATTATTATGATTAATTAAGTTATTTGAGAGAAAAAGGAAGTGCAATTAGTCCACTTACTATATTATTAGTATAATTAGAGGTTTATAATTTACTTTAATGAAGAGGCGAAAAGTGATTTTTAAATTTCGGACTTATCAATTATCATGGTGTCAATTAGCCCATTTACTTGTTGTATATATTGTATGTACAGTTGTAAATATCAATAAAATATTTTTTTTAAAAAAATCAATTATCATTAAAAAAAATAGTTTTATGAAAAATTAGCTTACTTTGGGTAAATATTTTTGTGGTCTGTTAATTATTAAATTTCATACATTTATTGGTATTTCGGTTTTCAAAATAGTATATCTATAAATGTTCAAAAATACCATAATTGCTCATAATGACATTTTCGGTATGACATTTTTATTCTGCTTTAGTATATCCGAGTAAGTTTTCGTGAAAACGTTTGTAAGGGTCCTGATCTGTTCTTTGACCGTTGACATATAAAGGTTTGTGTGTAGAGTGTTAATATATAGTAAGATTTTTTAATTAAATTAAACATATTGGGAGTTAAAGGTGCTCATATGTAAAAATATGAGAAAACTTCTTAACGCTAAGTTAATTGAAAGAAATTAAATTATCCTGTATTTAACAAGTTAACATCAGTTTTGGACTATTATATTTTTGAATATTCATTAAATTGTTGAGCTATAAAGTATAAGTGGACGAAGGCCACTTTCAAAATAAACGGCACATATCTTGTATTGAGTTATGTGTGATATAGCTTTTTTCAAATTCATGATTTTTTCAGCCAAATTCATAATTTTTTCAATCAATCAAATTTTTTCATAATTTTTTCAGTCAAATTCATAATTTTTTCAGTCAAATTCACAATTGCTTCAGTCAAATTCATAATTTTTTCAGTCAATTTCATAATATCTTGTACCCATTTTATACAGTTAATTTAATGAGGTTTTGCTACCAAGAACTTAACATTTTTATTAAATCTTGTTGTTGTTTATCCATTTAATGCCACTTTATGTTACTGTGCTTAATCCGACGGTGCAGCGCGAGTCTTAAGTTTTGCTACCCAGGTTTACTTAAGATAAGGATCTTTTACGAGTTCCACTTAATAAATCTTTTATGAGTAATCTGTGGTGCACAAATATAGGACGAAATTTTGTAAACTCTTTTAAAGGACGAAATAACCATGGATTTTTACTCCCTAAAAGCAAAGAAATAGACGGTATTATGGAGCGCGTTTTGAAAGACAAGCTTTTATCTTATTACTTAGTAGTAAAATTATTGAAAATGTTTTATAAGTAATTTAATTCTGGATTTTTTTTGAGAATTAATTGTTTACATATTTTTCAATAATAATAAGAAATATAAGTTAAATGCAAAATTTTAGAAAAAAAAAAAGTTTTTATTTTTTTTTCATATTGTATAGAGGAGTAAAAATATACACTTTCTGAAAAAGAAATCTGCGATTGACACTTTTCAAAAAGGTTAAAAATACATATTTTGGTATTCTTTCCTCCGCTAAGAATTGGCTTTTCTTTTAAGAATCATGATCATATCATTTTTTCATGCTTTTGACTCCTAATAATCAGAGAAAAAATCACCATTAATTAATTTCAAATTTTAATATAAAAAAATAGTTTGTTAAATCTCGAAAACCTTTTAAATTAAGAAGCTAAAAATGTAGGTGCATTATTTGTATTCGACACCAAATTGATCCCCCAAGTTTGAGTCAAAAAAGCCGCGGTGGCAGATTACCACCCTAACCCGGCTATACCCATATACAGTATATATTATAGCTTGGTTTTAATAAATATATATTATAAATATCTATATAATATTCATTGTTTTTCTATTAAAATCATGGGGTCTTTAATGTTTTAAAAATGTTAGTGGTGTAAAATAACTTTTTTTAAATAACTTCTGATGAAGAACTAAAAACCGTTTATTTGTTATTAATGTATATGCTTCTTCCAAAATATTAATTTTAGTACTAATAAATGTTTGTTGCATTGAAAATCTTTTTTAAAATATATTAGTATAGATTTTTTTTTGTCCCATAAAACTAGGGACCATTAAAACCATTCTTATCTTTAAATCTCTGACGAAAACCATTAATTTTTTTAATATTCCCCTAAACTAAAAAAAAAATCTTACAAGTCCTAATAAAATGACTGCTTATAATAATAAAATATATAAAATGTTTTAGTTAATTTATAGATGAGACGCGACACTCAGGGGTGGTCCAGGCATCTGTATTCCAGCGACAAGGGCGCCCTGGAAAAAACTCGTTTACCGCTACGTATATATGGGAGTCTGTCATCCGAAATATGCTACGTACCACTCCATCAGCCCACTATCCATCATTTATTAATTCCATACTTGTTTTCACATTTTTCCATCTGTTTTTTTATTTACTTTTTTCCCTCCTTTCGCCATTCGTTTAATGAACATTTCTTATTGAAAAATAACAATCTTGCCACTATACGTTTGGAATCTTAATGCCTCCTATGCGGCAATTTTCTTTTATTAAATATCTGCTCGTTTTGAAACGATTTATTTTTTTTTAGGTTGATAAATCATACATCGGCATATTTCACGGCGAGGATGTAAAGAAGTATTTTGAAGCACGAGTTTGAGAATTTCTTTTATTTTTTTAGGAAAGTTGTTGAGATCGTAAACATTTTCAAATTCCAGTTTTATACTGAAATACACGTTTGATTGAAATAAGTCGCGCGAAAAGATCTGTGTATATGGTATGACTAGCACGAAAAGTCGTATAAAACTAAAATTTCATATTTAGGACAAATATACGCCTGAGTTTTCACAGCAAGTTTTCATTGAAATCGGCAAACCAGAAGAGCAACTCCATACCATGCATTTTCATCTTTTTACGATTTTTTTTTTTTAATGGCTCAAAAGTTTTTATGGGTTTTATATAATTAGTTGACCGTTGAGAATTAATAGAAGGAGTTATTCTGGGTGGAGGTATTAATAAATAACAATTAGATTGTTTCAACCATTTAATTTCTGCCAACGTTTCGACCCCCATTGTGGGTCTAAAAAGATACAAAAGAGATACATTTAAAATAAGATTAAATGTACTATTTTAAAAAATATTGAACTAAAGGATTTAATAATATGTTCCACTCTACTCCATATTTCTATGTTTCTTATTTCATGTAATTTTGTATACATTTGTACAATATCTTTAGTCATTATCTGCTCTGTATAGCCCTCTCATCATTATACCTTAGTCATTGTTATTTAATTAATCCATTTCTTTACACATCTAGTTCCTTTATCTTTAAAATATTTACATTCTATAGCGCAATAGTTTTTAAAATTGTATTGTTAATCTTATCGTAAATGTATCTCTTTTGTATCGTTTTAGCCTTAATGATGACCTACAATGGGAGTCGAAACGTTGGCAGAAAATAAATGGTTGAAACTACCTAATTGTTTAATTCATCCACCGCTACCCAGACTAACTCCTTCTAGTAGGTTTTTATCGGTGTATACAACCTCGGTATATTGATGTAAAATTTACTGGACTTTAATATCATGTCATTTTATTCTGATTGGAGCAGTCTAACAGGGATGAATTTTTGAATTTCCTTTCTCTTGAGCTAAAGCTTCTAAAAACCTCATATCGGCTTATTAGCATAGATAAAAAACAGCAAAGCCCATAAACTTATGAACATATGTTATTCATAATGAGGAAGGTTATGTGATTCAGTGTTGCCTCCGTAAAGTATCGGACAGATTATATTCTTCCATACCGTACTCAAGATTTTAGAAAAAATGTTGCGAACATTGTTTTTGATTATTTCTATTTTTATATTTTTGTTTATTTATTTAACGTAACTTTCTAATCGGACGATGCTACAGTGGTCCTAATTTGGGAGTCCTAACTTTTGCCTATCCAGGTTTTATTAGGATAGGGATCATTAAGGAGTACCTGACATCGCACAGGCTCGGGACCACCTTTTAACGTCCCCTCCGAAGGACGGCATAACTAAGGATTTTTCACTCCTATTAAAAAATCCTTGGACCACTAGCGGGTTTGAACCCGTGACCTTCGGCATAGGAGGCTGTTATGCTAGCCACCCAGCTACAAGTGATCCCAGATTTTTTTACGAAAACATAGGTCCCACTATAAACTAAATGGGATTTCCATGGAAACTAAATTAAGCTTTTATTTCATATGAAATTCAAAATAATAATAAACTGAATAAAATATGAACTGTTTAAAATAACGAAGAAGTAAACTGGAGCTATTTAGATTTATATACCAATTTATGTTACTAATTTCTGCCCAATATTCTTTTTCTTTAGAAACAATTCTTTATTGAACAATATTACAATCTGTCCAATTTAGGACATTTTTAATAGGGATAAAGTACAACATTCATACTGCATTCACACGATATATACAAAACAATAAATTTATATAATAATAATACAATATAAATAAATACAAAACAAAATCAATAAAAATATATACAAAAGTCACTCATACCTATATACAATTCACAAGCATACAGCACGTGAGTGGAGAATCTAGCCAATGCTAGAACTCCAATATACATTTTACAAGAGGTCTCGAGGCCACTGCCGTTTCAACCTTCTAGGAGGATGGTAAGGATGTGTGGAGCTGGATAAGGATTGAGCTAGGGGATTAGGGTGATGGATAAGGTTCTGATGGAATTTAGAGAATTTTA
Source organism: Piezodorus guildinii (assembly GCA_023052935.1). Classification (NCBI taxonomy): domain Eukaryota; kingdom Metazoa; phylum Arthropoda; class Insecta; order Hemiptera; family Pentatomidae; genus Piezodorus; species Piezodorus guildinii. The sequence continues at coordinate 194,199,360 of CM041292.1, forward strand.
ATGGTATAAGGTCTAAAATAAATGGAATATTTAGGTCGCGGTGTAAGGTATGGTTGGATACATAATAAGGAGCATTAACTATTGTTCGGAGGACTTTTGATTGGAAGGATTGAATGCGTTTGATGTTAGAAAATTTAGCTGTCCCCCACAGTTCAAGTCCGTAGGTCCAGATAGGTTTCAGTACTGTCTTGTATATTAGCAGTTTGTTCTCGATAGATAATTTAGAATTTCTGTTCAGTAGTCTGTATAATTGTCCAAATCGTCGATTAAGTTCTTGTCGTTTAAGTCTAGTATGCGGGTTCCAAGTTAGTCTTTTGTCCAGAAGGAAGCCAAGATACCGGACTGTGTCGGAGAAAGGAAGCGGAACGGAGTTAAAGAGAACTGGAGGGCAGGATTGTCTTCGAAGGGTAAAGGTGACATGTCTGCATTTGGATTGATTTACTCCAGTTGTTACACCAGTCTTCAATTTGAGAAAGGTGTGTTTGGAGGCCTGTAGATGCAATTTCGGGATCTAAGTGAGAGGATAGGATAGCTGTGTCATCAGCGTACGTTGCTAGGAAGGTATTAGGCCAGAAAGGAATATCAGCCGTGTATATATTGTAGAGGATAGGACCAAGGACACTACCCTGAGGAACACCGGATTCGACTGGATAATAATTGGAATATTCTGCACCACAACGAACTCGGAAGGAGCGGTTTGATAGATAGGATCGGAGGACTAGGTATAAGGATAGGGGTAAATGGTTTTTGAGCTTAAAGAGCAATCCCGGGTGCCACACCCGGTCAAATGCTTGCGTTATGTCCAGAAATGCACCCGAGCAGTACTCCTTGTTCTCAAGGGCAGAGGAAATATGGTCAACTCTGCCCAATATTAAATATGATAATGACTAAACATAATATTTTTTTGTAAAAACCACTTTTCGTTCCGATGAACTCAAAATACCACCGTGATAAACCCTTAATTATTCTACCTGTACTTCTTTAAACATGACAACTAATTAAAATTGCAACCGAACATGCAACGCCTGGTTACTAGTATGTAATAATTTTAAGTGTTTTTACTTCTCAAAATCAAAGATACTCAATTTTAACGCATATTTTATTTTTCTCAGCATCCTTCGAGCATATTAGCGATAGTGAACAGGAACTGTTGGCTGCCGTGACAGTAAATAAGATAATCCTATATAAATGTTCGTGGCCCTCTGAAAGGCAATTGAACGAAATGAAAAATTACAGCTCGTTGGAGGGTGTGGTTATCTTCCAATATTGATATTGCCCATCCAAATTAGCACTTCGGGCACCGGATTTGGCCACTTATTTCCATCCAACGGATGTTCTGCAATTCCAAATGTCCCTAATAGGTTTTCTTGGTTGGTAAAATAATGTATTAGGGAAGGTGGTATATTTCTAAAAAATAATGAATGAAACTACGAATCATAATTTTTTTACCATCATCAAACTTTGATTACACAACTACAATAGTATTATGTAATAGGCCAAGCTAACCCGAAGGTTTGAGACTGATACTGCTAATAATTGTATTTAGAATAGAATAGAATAGAATAGAAAACTAATTTTTATTCTGGGACTGGGTCCCTTAAGAACAATATGATATGTACAATTAATATATACAATGTGTCTGGCCACAAGACCAAAGGATTATAATTAATTCTTATTTACAAAGCTTTAAGAAGAAAAGAAGGATACAATAAAACAAAAGAGTAAAATAAATGAATAGCTTCTGATAGGTTGAACAAAACTTAACACTAAAACTGATTTATAATAATTGATCGATATAGAAACATGAACAATAAATAATAAATTTTCTTTTTAAATAGATATTTGATTTGAAATATCAGGCTTGTGGAGCGTCTGTTTGAGATGACAATAGGTACTCGAACAGCTGGGACTTGAATGATGGTAGGGAAGAAGCATGTCGGATATGAGTAGGTAGGGAATTCCAGAGAGTAGTAGAGCGGACAAGAAAGGAATGTTCAAAACTTGTTGTTTTGTGGGCAGGAATATAAAGGTCAGAATGGCGCGATCTTGTTTGGAGGGAGCGGACTGACGATTTAAATTGCAGAAGTTTGTGGATATAGGGAGGTAGCTGGGAGTTGATGGTTTGGTAAAGGAATGATCCAAGGAAATATTGTCTGCGGTTTGAGGGAAGGAGCCACTTTAACTCACTGTATAAATGGGTCACATGAGACCTCTTCGGTGTGCCAAGGACAAATCTTAAAAATGTATTCATAACTCGCTTTAGCCTGTCCTCGAGCACAGTCGAGAGGCTACCATATACCCCGCAGCAGTAGTCAAAGTGGGGGAAAATAAGTGAGGATACAAGGAGCTTACGGGTGGATAGTGGAAGAAAATGGCGGGAGCGATGGATTATAATTATACATTCATCAAACCATCACCGCAGACCCTAAGATCAGTTTATACCCAACACTCCCTCTTTTCCAACACTCAAAAATTTCTAGTTACACTGTGGGAGCCGATACTAGACCTTAAGTGGAATAAAAATGTTTATATGTTTGTTTATATGTTTATATGATTGTAAGGGAGTAAAAAAAAATGTTGAGATTTTTACTGTTATCCATGATTATCATCAGAAAAAAAATCCATCCAGATAAGAGAGCTCCTATATAAAATAAACAATACTTCTAAATTTATAAGAAATAAGTAATAAATGTTGTTTTCGATAAAAATGTTCGCCGAATATTCTTAGAAATATACTACTTATACTTCTCGAGGCGTTCAAACTAGGATTGCCTTGTCAAGTCAGTGCTTAGCTCCAGAGGTCACGGTCAAGCCTATCCTCCTCCTCCATATCCACCTACTTCTAGGTCGACCTCGTTTCCGCTTTCCCAGTGGCTGCCAATCCAAAACTCGGTTTGGCCATTGTTCGGCAGACATGGCCGTACCATCTTAGCCATCGCTGACCTAACCGCTGGTTGGGGGACCCAGGAGCCTCCATCCTGCTACGAACAACCTCGTTTTTAATTCGGTCCATCCTTGTTAAACGTTGACATCTTCTCCAAAAGTCTATCTCTACAGCTAGAACTTTGGAGAAAAGCTGTTTCCGATGCGTATGAAGTAACGAACTCACAACAGTAAAATACTTAAAAATAGTCTTTATTCTTCTTCAAAATTTACATATGTGAAATCTACCTTGAGACTCACCAAGAGGGAATGAATTTGTGTGGATTTACATTGGGTATAAATAGGATTTCGAAGGAGGGTGGAGAGGTTATACTTCGGTGTGGTCCAACGGTTGGGTTTTTAGAATAAGGTTCTGGGGATCTCGTAATTGGATCGGAACTAATGTGCATGAATGCAACAGGAAACATAAACATCCAAGTTCTGTCACTTCTGTGACAATTGAGCGGTAACTTTATGACCTTAGAATGTGACCTGACCCTGAGAAAAGGGCTAAGGGGACCTTTCTTATGAGTTAACAATATACAATTGTTTAAGGTACAAAAATACGTTAAATAAGACATAAAGTTTTATCATAAACGTTAATAATATTAATCGTCTGTTAATTTACGCAAGGATGGGTTCTACGATTGCATACTAGATCCTCCTATTATTTTCCTTTAAAAGAATGTCATTCCATAGAACAGGATGGAGTATCTGCATGGCTTTTCTTCCTTGTTCTACTTTTCTCCTGACGACAATTTCGGAGGACCAGTGGAGTCGAGGTACGATCAAAGATATTTAAACACATCCACCTCTGTGCACTTCTCAGTACCAACACGTAAATCACCGTCGTCCTCAGCGCTGCTGGCCATGTATTCCGTCTTTCTGAAATTTATTTTGAAACCCATAGACTCATAGCAGTCCCCTAATAAGCACATTACCATCTCAAGGTAGGCCTTTCTCCGAGCGAATACAACTTGATCGTCAGAGGAAAAAAGCGACACTAGCTGTTCATAGTCTATGAAAGGACCAACATCTCCACACTGAAGAAACCTATGAAGATAAATCTTGAAAAGGGTTAGCGTCATTTTATATTCTTAGAAATGTTAAAATTTAATTTACAATCCTAATTTATAATCTAACAATCCTCACACAAGACTGAAACGACAAGAAACTGCTCGAAGATATCGATTACTACAACACTTACTAGACAAACGTTCAAAACTTCCAGTATATTACAAAAGACTCACTATTTACATCACTATTATCAGACCTATTTGGACGTATGGAATCGAGCTTTGGGACTCTACGAAACCATCTAATTCCTCCCGCATCCAGTCCTTACAATCCAAAATCCTTCGAAAAATCTTGAATGCTCCTTATTTTGTTACAAATCAACTCATTCATAATGACCTTAACATCCCATTTGTTGCAGACATAGCCCGTGATAGATACTCCTCTTTTCATTCTAAACTCCCTGCCCATACAAATCCACTTGTCCGTAATTTATCTTCCCTAGATATCCCTGATAACCCTCTAAGGCGACTGAAAAGAAGGTGCTACCACTGGGTAGTTCTTTCTCTAGACATTTTCATGACTTTTTTTTTTCATTCCTCATATTTACTTATTGTGTTCTTTAATACAGTTGTAACTTACTATAAATAAATAAAAAAAAAAATTTCTGCAAGACGTTGTACGACATTAACTTTCCTATTTTGAGTATTAAATTTGTAGGAATTTCTCTTCTTTCTTTTGGTACTACTTTTTTTTTCCTGAGCGTACAAATCGAGTATATATATATTTTTTTTCTGATACAAACAATAGACAACTGCAAAGCACTTAAAATTAGATTATTCTCCCAAATCATTGAGGATCGGACTCTGGATTATAGGAAATTTTTTGTTCCACTTAGGAGTCTAGTTTGTGATCTCACAATATGACGGGACATTTATGAGGTGCAAATAAAGCACAAATTTTCTTTTTGCTCCATTTTTTAAAAAGGTCTCTCCTCTCATCCTTGATTAGCCAATCAAGGTAGATTTGTTTTGCATCATTTTAGAGCTAATTACATTACCTAATATTCTTAGATACATTAAAACAAAATATATGTGTAACAAATAACTTCATAGAAACTCTATTTCAAGTTGAAAAAAAAAAAAAAAAAAAAATGACAGGTGTGTGATATGAGCGCACAAGATCTTACGGATAAATGTTTTTATAGTTCATCCTAATTAAAGGATAACATCTATCGACCTAAACACTGCTTTTCTAGTGTTTTTTGAGAGACCTACTAATTTTAATTGGTCCTGATTTTGTGAACAGTATTGTGGAAATTATAACATATCTCATTGCTATCCTTTGAATATGTTTAAGAGTGGAATTCAAGTCAAAGAGTCTACCCCCAGGAAGCCTCTCCTTCCCTTTGATCCATCTTAAAAGCAAGATCGTAACGTAAGGTTGGAATGGTACGCCTTATCTAGAATATTTGCCAGTCTGCCTTTCATCAGAGGGAAATTATAACATAACGTCTTCATCTTTAACAGCATTTAAAGACCCCACTCACTTATTCTCAGTTCCAGCTGCGAAGAAGGTTTTTAATGATTTATTATTGTTGATTAATGCGTACATTGCTAAATTAATATTTATTATTTCTACGCTATACTCTCTAATCATAAAAAAAAAAAAAAAAAAAAAAAAATCAAAACAAAAGTGAAAAAAAAAATTAACGCCGTTCCCTTTGAGTAACAATACCAAATAACAACGAATGTATCAGCAAAATATAGTAAACAACTGCCAAGCAAAGAATACTATCTTAAAGGTGTCTCTTGGAGTTCGATAAAAAAAAAAAAAAAAAATCGACAAATGAAGGCATATATATATTAGGCTGTGCAAAAAATATAGAGACCCTGGAAAAAAATCGGGAATATTGTATAAGCAAAATATTTTATTTATCATTTCAGACTCTAATTAAGGTGGAAAATTAAGAAAAATCGTTATAAAAATATCTCTAGTGTTAATCGAAAAAATAGAAAGATAACATGAGATGAAGAAGATGGTTGGGGGTGCGGTTATAAATTAGAAACACACATTTAAAATAAGTGCTATTTTAATTATGTGCCGACGTTTCGGCCTAAAATGTCGGCCTTCATCAGGGCTAAAAGAAACAAGATAATAAGCAAATGTAATTATAGACTTAATAATGTGTATATAATAATAGTATGACAGTAATAAATTATGGGAACATAAATAAAATTAAATGTAAAATGATAATAAGATGACAGTTATAAAGTATGGAAATAAGTTGAGTTATAAAATATGGAAATAAACAAAATTAAGATGATAGTTATAATGTATGAAAGTAAACATAATTGAGATGATAATATTTTAATGAGAATATATAAAGAGAGACTAAGCAAATGAAAAAATGACAAAAGAAAAGTATGTGAACAATTAAAATTTTAAATATTAACAATTTTGAAGTGATATATGACGGTAATATATTAAAAACATAGTTAAGAGTATAGGTAATATATAAAAAGAACATAGTAATTAAAAAAGAGAAACAGTATGAATAAAAAATAATTTTAAATTTTAAAATAATGTAATATTAAAATAAGACTAATTATGTGTCAGGATATGTAACGGAGAAAGATATGAGTATGGAAAGAGGGAGAAAGAAATGGGCGATGAAAAAAGATCCCAAGAGAAAAAAGAAGGCGATGAAGAAAGATAACATGAGTAAGGCAATAATTCTGAAAATATAAAAAAAAAAGAGTTATGGCGTCCTTCGGAGGGGACGTTAAAAGGAGGTCCCTAGCCTGTGCGATGTCAGGTACTCGTTAAAGATCCCTTTTCTAATTAAACGTGGAAAGGCAAAATTTAGGACTACCACTGTAGCATCGTCTGATTAGCCATAGTAACATAAAGGGACGTTAAACGAATAAACAAACAAAAAAAAAAAAAGTTGTTGTTTTTCTACATCTGCTGCAAAATTCAGATTTATAATCCAAAAAAAAAGTTTATTTCAGAAATTGGTTCGATAAAGCAGAAGCAGCACAAATTTTTCCGAAATCTCCAACTCATAAATAAAACGGTGGTACTTAGTGTTTAGTTGGCTTTGATTATTTGATACACTACAGCTTTTTAAAACTTTATGAAACCAACAATTGAGACGCTGATTTCCAAAAGGTACTATATCCATTTTAGGATATTTTACAGGAAGCGCGAAAATCTCTCATTACTATATTGTTATATCAGCTAATTTGGGTCTTTTTGCATTAAAATTTAGATTTTTTTTTTTACTATAATAATAACATCATATTAAAGTTATAAAATGAATTTTTTTAGAATGATTTCGAACGAAAATGAATGCGTAATTAGTACATTAAGAAAATGACCGTATTTCTAAATCGCGTTTTTTAAGGACTTGAGAGTTCATTAGATAACATCAAATAGAATATTTAGATAAATCTAAATGATAAGAATACAAATATGTAAAAAAATCTGGTGCGGGCAACACACGACTTTCACTTACCTCCATTTTTAAAATCAATGAAAGAATTTTCAAATACAGTTAAAGATAAAAATACGTGAAACTATTAAGGAATTAATCAAATTAAATTTCTATAGAAACATGTGTTTCATTAAAAAATCTATTATATTATTATCTAAAATAATCAGTTAGTTTTATCGGCTTTTCATCACTGTCTATTAACTTTTAAAAGCTTGTGTATCAGATAATATTTTTTCTAAAACCTTAAGCTTTCCAACGGTATATCATACATTTATATTACTGCTCTTATGTTCAAAAACGAAATATTGCATTAAAAAAATATTTTTTTCTGTTTTCTCCTTTAGTTAGGTATCTTTGAATTTATTCAATTTATATATTTACCTGTTTTTCATCAGCGTTAACAAGATAATCTAGTCATTATTATTGAATCTACAAAATTAAAGGTACTTTACTTAAAATATCGGCATTTAAGCCCTGTCAGACCATTTTTATCTAAATAAAACCTACATGATATTAAAGCCCATTAAATTTTACATCGATATAGCGAGTTTAATCAAAATCGTCAGAACCGTTTTTGAGAAAATTGAAAAAAGGTGCAAAATGCATGGTATAAAGTGCCTCTTCTGGTAAGCTCGTTTTGATGAAAAAGGTTTTGTCACGTCTCAGGCGTATAGTTGTCTTAAATATGAAATTTCAGTTTCATAGGACTTACCGTTTCCACCCGGGAGTTACCACACACACACACACACACAGACCTTTTTGCGGGACTTGGTTATTTGGACTCAGGGGACCCTAAAACGTGTATTTCCGTTGAAAAATGGAATTCGAAAATTTTTACGATCGCAATACTTCTCCTTACTATATATAGTAAGTGAAAGTAAAAAACAATTTCGTAAAAAATGTCCTTTAGTACCTTTTGGAAATCAACGTCTCAATTACTAATCGTATTGCAACCAACTTGATGAAATGTATCGAAAATTGACAATAATGAAGGCATATTTGGTCAATCGAAAGGGGTCTATTTTGTTGCATGACAACGCCCGGCCACACGACTCGTGTATGATACCGAAAAATTGTTGGATCTTGGAAATGTAACTCTACTACATCCGCCCTACTCTCCGAACCTCTCGCCTGCGGATTACCATTTTTTTAGACTACTGGACATTGGTCTATGATAAGTAGTAACTTAAGTGACAAAAGTTTTAAAGAGCAAAGAGATTAGATAACGCGTTTTTGGAGTTTATCAATTCTAAAGATGGGAAATTCCAGAGAATGTAAAAGATGCCAAGACGTTAGAGAAGTGTATTGATACTAGTTGGGACTATTTTGATTAAATGCAACAGATATAAATCCCTCTTTTTTCTTTTTAAACCAAAATCCTGCAGTTTTTTTTCCGGACAACCCAATATAAATACATAAAGATAATTGACTAAATAAAAATATAAATATGATTGACAGTTGCAAGCGTTGTACTTACGAATTATACCTCAACAGTTTAATAATGTACAAATAATTTAATCCGATTAGTAGGCGTCCTAGAGGTAGCCCAAGGCGTAAATGGGACAATAAGATTTATAAAAAATTAGGGACCTTAAAGATTTAGGCTTAGGCCTATGATTGTGTCGGCAACGATTGATAGTTTCGGCGTTAAATATTCAGGTTCTCTTGGACAACTATTATTATTATTGTTTGTTTAATATAATTTGCTAGTCTGCTGTGCTCCGCGTCCTGGGTTCGAATCCCGGCTGTGGCAGAATATTATTTATTCTGTTAATTCGGTCGAGGGGGGGGGGCGACCCTAGGGTATGGAGACCATCCTGGGGCAGATGCAGCCTCTATAAAGTGGGTACCCAAATTAATTGGGGAAAAACCTGGCGGTTGAGCGTGATCAAGGCCTAATCACCTCATTGCACTGCCGTTGGCCAAGAAACAGTACGAATCTCTATATGTACTGAGCCCAAGACCCTTCATGGGTTGTAGTGGTACAGGTTTTTTTTTTTTTTTTAATATAATTTGATCCGAAATAAATACTTACTGTAAACGAAGGGTGAGATGGTTATGTTGGAGGTTGAAAAAGATTAAAAGTGATAGTGAAAAACTATTTATTATCTAACTTTATGACCCACGTTGTTAGTCTTCAACAAGACGCAGCTGCTTGTATTTGGCAGAGAGTGCTGATGTGTTTGACAGTTGCTTCTTGACTCTTACGGATGAAGACCCGCAAAGTGAATCGAAACGTTGGATAATACTTAGTTTTCCAGTATTTTATCATTTTTTTTTTACCACCACACAAACTGTCTCATCCTTCATATTAATTTAACTGTTTAATATAAACTAAAATCACTTTTAAAAAAACTTTTAAAATTACATTGAATGAGGGTAATAAGTGAAAGTTCTGTAACAAGTTTGTGCGTGATACAGATTATCAAAAACATGCTTAACCTAAAGTATTTGGGTTCGTGAAACATATCTCATAGCAAGAGATGTTTATACGTGCTGTAATTTTCTCAAAGGGAAAGAAAATATTCTCGAGCGAAAGAAAGTTCCGACGAAGATTCCGCAGCCCCCAGTTCACGTTTGCATATTTACCTAATCACATAGTCTTCACGGAGGATATACGGCTTCACATTAACACTTTAAAGCCGTTTCCTCAAATTATGGCGCCCGAACACCGACGATTCTGTGATTTACGCATAAATATATGAACTCACCGGTCCCGAAGCCATCACCCCTCCTGTTATTTTCTTTCCTTTCTTAGATTTATTGCCTCGAGGATTTTGTTTCCTCTATTTACAACTCTGCGAGAGAAGATTATTCACATCAGTTGTTACAATTTCTGAGATTTTATATTTAATTTTAACGTATATTTTGTTATTAAACAGAAACCATTATTTGTCCTATTTATATTATAATACATTTCTATTTTCTTAATGTATATTAATAATATGAACAGGATATATATATATATATATATATATATATATATATATATATATATATTATATATATATATATATATATATATATATTTGAGAGAAACAATTCTTTATTGAGCAATATTACAATCTGTCCAATTCAGGACATTTTTAATAGTGATAACGTACATCATTCATACTACATTCACACGATATATACAAAACAATAAATTTATATAATAATAATAATACAATATACATATATACAAAACTAAATCAATAAAAATATATACAAAAGTCACTCATACCTATATACAATTCACAAGCATACAGCACGTGAGTGGAGAATCTAGAAAATGCTAGAACTCCAATATACATGTTACAAGAGGTCACTAGGCCACTACCGTTTCAACCTTCTAGGAGGATGGTAAGGATGTGTGGAGCCGGATAAGGATTGAACTAGGGGATTAGGGTGATGATATCTATAAATTAAAGCGATGTTTTGTGAAAGGTAATCTCTCTCTCTCTCTTCTCTCTCTCTCTCTCTCACTCTCTCTCTCTCTCTCTCTCTCTCTCTCTCTCTCTCTCTCTCTCTCTCTCTCATATATATATATATACATAAAAGCACATATTAACAAAACGTCTGAATAATAATAATAATAATAAATACAAAATAAAAGGAAAACAAATCAACAACAGGAGAAAACCTCAGGACTCCTGACGTCATAAATATGGAAAATCCTCCATACCTGAACTATTCCTTTGTATATTTGCTTCATTGTTCTTTCAAAGTCTATAGTCTGTGATCACTTATAGCTGGGTGGCTAGCGTAACAGCCTCCCATGCTAAAGGTCACGGGTTTAAACCCGCAGGTGGTCCTAGGATTTTTTAATGGGAGTAAAAAATCCTTAGTTACGCCGTCCTTCGGAGGGGACGTTAAAAGGTGGTCCCGAGCCTGTGCGATGTCAGGTACTCGTTAAAGATCCCTATCCTAATAAAAACTGGATAGGCAAAATTTAGGACTCCCATTGTAGCATCGTCCGATTAGCCACAGAAGCATAAAGTTACGTTAAATAAATAAATAATAAAAGTCTATAGTCTACACATATGTCTATTTAAGACACTATTACATCTAAAATTGTGTGTAAATTTCTAATAATATCTTTAATGTAAATTCTAATTGCAATATCTATTTTCCTACTGTATGTCTATTCATTGTTCAATGTATTCTTTTCTATATTTCTAACAATAACATCATATATTAATTATTGTATAAAAATATTAATGTTCTGTTTCATTGTTTCTTCCACTGTTAAGGCATGATTACGAGAACAATAAATTATCGAAACGTTGCAAAAATAAAATTGTAGAACTAAATTCTATATTAAAAACGCTGCAAATTATCACACAATGGTTTATTATTTCCTAATAACTATATTAGGGTATAACTGTTTATATAGCTGTTAATAGGCAATTAAGTAATTTAAAAATCAATAAATAATTCAAAGGAAAATGGAATATCACAACTTCTGACGTCAAACCTTTATATCTCTGCTAGTTCTAAATCAATTTTAATGACCCTATTTTCATTCTGTAGGAAATTATATTTTTGTATCGAAAAAAACTAATTTTTAGTATTTATTAATCACACTAAGGTTTATTATTTCCAGATAGCTATATTAGGGTATTCATAAAGTTAATCATTACGAAAAGCAATGAATAATTAAAAAAAAATAGCCTAAAATTGTCTATAACCACACCTGAATTCAAAACGCTTTTCTTTGCTAATTCTGAATTGATTTCAATGATTCTTATTAAATGAGAATCTGAGTTGATTACATAATATTAAATTTTGGTATTTATTTATTAATTCGGACAAACAGATTATTTTTTATTCGTTATTCGGGTTCTACTTATCTCAAATTTTGAGGGAGAGGGGAATTTTTTTGCTCGATTACAAACTTTTATTGTTGAAAATAATAAAGCAATAGCATTTATACTAGACTTCGTTTCTATTTCCTTTTCATTTCTTCCGATTTATAATTCCTGATAAAAAATTCCTTGATTTCTGAACACCTTAAATTTTTCTCTATCATCAATAATAACCGAAGTTATCAGGGAATCACATCTCTTATAAGTTGTGGCTTGATCACATAAGAGTTTTTTTTCTCTCTCTCTTTGTTAATCGCGGTGTCTTGATTACGAAAATCTTTTCTATTTTTTTTTACTAGTAACCGAGTTTTGGTGGAATTACATCCATTATAATTTGACTTGAATAAATAAATGAATCTACATCTTTTTCTTTTCTTTTTTATCTTTTTTTTATAATTATTCGCGTTAAAAACACCGGTGGATTTTTGCTCTATCTTCAAAATAGTAGAGCTACCAGCGTGTATATAGCCAAGATTTTTTTTTTTTTCTCTCGCTTAACTGATTCTTAAACTCAATTCATACCCTTCTCTATCTTAAAAAATAACTAAGTTATGGACGCATTTATGGGTAAAATTAGAATTTTTTTCTTTTCTTTTTTCTCATTTTTATAATTATTGCTCATTTTTTTGGTTAAAAACACTTATACATTTTTTCTCAATTTTCAAAAATAAATGAGTTATTTAATTAAATCGCTTTTAATCGGCCTCCAGTGTAAAAATAACCAGCTGATATTGACTGAAACATAAATATATATATATATATATATATATATATATATATATATATATATTTTTTTTTAAGCTGAGAAGAGCCGAGCCAACTGAATTATGAATTTATATTCGAGGGAAATTTGTAATTTTCCCTAATTCTTAACTTGCAGGGAAATAAATTCTATATTAAAACGCTGCAAATTATTACACAATGGTTTATTATTTCCAAACGACTTTATTAAAGTATAACTGTTTATATGGCTGTTAATAGGCAATTTACTAATATAAAAATCAATAGATAATTTTTAAAAAATTATGTTCCTCTTACTCCTTCTGCTGATCTCAAAACGTTATATCTCTGCATGTTCTAAATCAATATCAATGATCCTATTTTCTAATAAATAAACTATTTTATAGTTGAATATTGACTGAAACATATATATATATATATATATATATATATATATATATATATATTATATTATTCGACATTTGGATTCTACCTATCATGAAACCTAAAACATTAAATTTTAAACGAAGATTTTTTTTTTTCTTGGTCTATTATTGAGAGAAATGAAACCAATATAACATTTTTTATAAAATTAAGGAATGGTATTTTATAAGCATTCCAATAACTTACTAAATCTTCTGGGATTAGGTAATACTTTTTTTATTTCTGAATGTTAGATTAGTTATTATACTCTACAAAGGTTTGCCGGCCAGAAAATAGTTCTCCGATTTCCTAATTCCGCTTTTCGGAGCGAAGAGCGAACAAACGTTCCTTGCGGATGATTGACCGATTCACCACGGTAGTGTCCGAGGACCGAAATGAAAGTCGGATGGAAGAAGAGGAATTATAATGAATCAGAGAGGTCATTAAAATTGGAAATATCTCATCCGTAGGGAGGAATTAGGGAGCATTACTCTGGAGCGGCATTATGGTCGTGAGTCATTCACATCTAATAGAATATCCCCGGTCACTCTCGGGAAATAAGGAGTTGCATGGGATTTCTAATTTATAATCTCTCCGGCTGTGGGGAGGTGGCCATCTTGAGTTGGGCCTTATAATCTGTATAATTTGAGCGATTAACTCCTGATAGAGAGAGAGCGATGGGGAGGGGGTAACTCGTGATTCTCCTCTCTCTCACTCCTCATCACTCCCCCCCCCCTCTCTCTCTCTCTCTCTCTGTTAGGGGTTGAAGCGCCGAGGGTCAGTTACCTTAGACCGCAGCTATCTTCCTCCGAAAACTCTTTGCGGTCACGATGGATGACCTTAATCAGCGCATTGTCTGTCTCTGTGAGAATAATAAATGGAAATAAGCTTTACAGGTCCTTCGTCCTTAGTTAATGATGGATAACGAAAATTATTCACAAACTGACGTACATATGCTATAGTGTTTTATTTTAGCAATACATTACAAAGTTAAAATGTAATGCAACAAAATAATGTGTGTGTATGTTTATACATAAGTTTATTCCTAATTTTAGGAAAATTAGTAGCTTAAATATAGAAGAATATTATTTGAAAATAAAGGGACCTATGAGGAAACATAGATTGATCAGTCAACTAAGACTATGTCAACCCAATAAACTGAAAGTTACCAGTTACGGATTCCAAAATAGTTATTCAGATAGTAGCGTTGAATGCCCTATTTGTAATTCAGGCGAGCCGGATGATCTAAATAATTTTTTGTTGCAATGCCCTGTTTACTCCCCGTCCAGAAATAAGTACTTGAGGACATATATTGAAAATATGTCCGAAATGACCTCATAGTACAACTTTTGTTGCAAATAGAAAATAAAAAGAAATTTGAAAATTTATTTTATTATATAACTGAATGTTTAAAGCTAAGAAATTTGTATCTGTCTATTCAAAAATAATTTAAGCACATTACTAAAATAACAATAATTGAATTTGTTAAACTATTTATGATTATTTTATTTGTTTAATATCTATACAGTTACAATTTATTTTGCCTTTTATTATGTATTTTTTTTAAGCGTATTTTGTTTAGTACAGTTGTAATAGATTTCTTTGATTTATGTTTGACTGTTTTGTACAACTCAACTCCATTTGTATGGGCTAGCCCGAAAACAAATAAAGAGATTTATTTTATTATATTTATTAAATGAATCAATAAAAAAGTTATGTTATGTTGTTTAACTGCCAAATAAAATAAAAAATAAAATAAATATTAAGGAAATAAATTGAATTATATAAAAAAACAATGTTTTAACTTCTATTAGAAGTTTTTTATTTTCAATTATCTATATATGAAATATATAATAAGGGAAAGAATTGCGATCATTAAAATTTTCGAATTCAAGTTTTCACCAGAAATACATGTTTTAGAGTACCCTGAGAACAAATGATTAAGTTCTGCAAAAAGGTGTTTGTGTGGTAACTCTCGGGCGGAAAATGAAATTTTATATTTAAGACAACTATACGCCCGAGACGTGACATAATTTTTTTCATCAAAATCAGCTAACCAGAAGAGCCACTTTATACTATTTATTTTGCATGTCCGACAGGGCTTAGATACCGATATTTTCTTCCTCTAAAGTACCTTTAATTTTATAGATACTACAAAAAATAACTTTATTATCGTGTTGTCAATAAAAAAAACAGGTAAATATATAATTTGAATGAGTTCGATACCTAGCTAAAGGAGAAAATAGAAAAACATGTTTGTTAAATGGAATTTTTCGTTTTTGAACATAATAACAGTAATATATATGTATAATATACTGTTGGAAAGCTAAAGATTTTGGAAAAAATATTATCTTATACACAAGCTAGTAAAAGTTAATTAAGAGTGATGATAGGCCGATAAAACTAACTGATTATTTTAGATAATAATATAATAGAATATTTATATAAAACACATGGTTCTATAGAAATTCAATTTAATTAATTCTTTATTAGTTTCACTCATTTATATCTCTATCTGTATTTGAAAATTCTTGAATCGATTTTAACAACGGCGGTAAGTGGAAGTCGTGTGTTGCCGGCACCAGATTTTTTTTAACTTACTTCATGACTAGACACCAGAACATTTATGACTTGACTATTTATGGAAACTCCTACTTGACTAATACGTGTCGCAATCTAATGTAGTTTAGGATTGTATGTTGCATTTAAGGAATAAAATAATTAAAAATATGCCAAAGGAAAAAAATGAATAACCAGAGAATTAATTTAAACATATTTCGTCCCTCTGGATTCTTTTTATTAAATCTCACGTAAGCTTTTCCATCAAACGGGCCTTGCCATCTTCACAACCGCGTACACGTTTTAAATTGTTTCAGTGAGAATTCGTATATGTTATGGATGATCTTTTTTCTTGTTATTTTTTTTTTCTTTCACTCTTTGTACAACAAGCGACTGGCAGTTGAGAGACGTCATTCATACGTACCTGGATGTACAAAAAAAAAAAAAAAAAAAAAAAAAAAAAAGATAAAAAATAAACACATGACAAAGTAAAACAGCGAACTGCCCTCGAGGGAAAAAGAGAATGAAAAGCCTAAAAACTCAAAGGGAAAACCGAGCGGTGGTTATCTGCTAGTCGACAGAACCGAGTCAAACATTACCTCAATCCAAAATCTAAGGTAGGAGCTTTAAATTTAGAATAAACCAAGGAATGGTAAGGCTCTAATAGAAAAAAGTTCCTAGGAAAAGGATTATTTTTTCCCAAATGAAATATATATGGATATCAAAATCTCCTTCAATGATATCACTTTTCATAAAAGATCGTTTTACATTCATTTACCTACATATAAAATAGATAGTGATGGAAAATATTACGATCGTGAAAATTTTCGAGTTCTATTGAGTTGTTTCACATGAAATGTCCGTTTTTATAGTTTCTGAAATACACAAAGAATTTTGCAGGTCTCTGTTGTTTTCTTCAGAATGTTTACATATTTGAAGTAAACAGTTACTAATCCTCTACCTTTGTAATATAAACATTATTTTCTCATTCAATTACCCACTTTCCCAATCAAAACTTTGTAAAAACGTCCTGTAAACTTCACATTACAAGTTTTTTTGCCCAAACATGAGTGAGTACATGTAATGTTTATCTTATATTTTTGAATAAAACAAATCTCTGGCCACATCTACGAATGAATTTCGTCCTCCAAAATTTATGAATCTTTTTTTTCAGAATTCTTATAAATTTACAAGTAAAGTAGAGTGGATTACTGATTTTTTATTATTGATAGATTGGGTCGAAAACTGGAATTCGAAAATTTTCACGATCGCTATACTTTCTATATATTTCACATAAAGGCAAGTGAATGGGTACAGCGAAGGTAGTTTAGCCTAGGAAAATTGATCAAAGAGTAGTTTCACTTGGAATATGTTGGAAGAGATAATTTTGCGAGGGGGGCGGGTGCGTTAATGAAAATGGATTTAGGGAAGGAAGGGTTGATTATGTTTTTTGCTCTGATGGTTACAGGCCTCTAGCTGTTCAACTAACTGCAGTTATTTGTAACCATAACTAGCTCCCAGCCCGCTAATGAGAATTGATTTTAGCTGAATATCACAACCCTCTCGGTATTAATGTCTATAAATATACTCTAGTTTAGAATTCACTCCGTGTTGGCGCAAACGATATGGAGGAAATTCGGTAATGATGGTGTTGAAGAAATTTAATCGGGGTTTTTATAATTATTTCGTCAAAACAAAAATCTTTATAAAAACATCACAAACACACATTACACTACATTCATTACCTCTCTACTTCAAAAACGATACAAATTATCCCACAAGGGCTAATTATTTTAGAATGAATTATATTATTCTTTGCTTGTTTATTTATTTAACTTCACTTTATGCTGCTGTGGATAATCGGATGATGCTACAGTGGGAGTCCTAAATGTTGCCTATCCAGGTTTAATTAGGATTAATGTCTATAAATATACTTAACGAGTACCTGACATCGCGCAGGCTTGAGACCACCTTTTAACGAGCACTCCTTTTAACACACACACACGCCTTTTTGCGGGACTTGGTTATTTGGACTCAGGAGACGCTAAAACGTGTGTTTCCGTTGAAAACTGGAATTTTAAAACTTTCACGATTGGAATAGTTTCCTTTCTATATATTTCATATATAGGTCAGAGAAAGTAACTTACTATATATTTCATATATAGGTAAGTGAAATTAAAAATGGATGTGTTGTTCTCTTAAATTCTTCTAAATGATAATAACGAGCAATTTTTTCATTTTGAACGTTAGGTTTTCGGTGTTGAGCGGATGATTTTTATTAAAAGTCAAGACTTCAAAAATATCTTACGTAAAGATAATTTAAAATTATCCCCCAAAAAATCAGGCGGACCCCTTGGACATCCTCTTCGGACCCCCCAGTGGTCCACGGACCACTATTGGCAACCAGTGCATTTTTGCAGGATCGTCATTTTAGCTCGGAAGATGGGGTTCACGGGAAAGTTTT
The DNA here is from genome assembly GCA_023052935.1 of Piezodorus guildinii. NCBI lineage: Eukaryota > Metazoa > Arthropoda > Insecta > Hemiptera > Pentatomidae > Piezodorus > Piezodorus guildinii. The sequence goes on from CM041292.1 coordinate 194,217,808, forward strand.
GAACTAGTTTTGATTTGTTCACCCTTTATGTTTTTTAGGTTGTTTAATACGAATCTGAAGTTTGCGGGAAAACAATTTGACCGAAGCATGTTTTCTTTTTTTAATTTTTTGCCAAAATGTTGGCACATTTCCTGTTTTTTTTCCTATATCTCGAAAATAGAGGGTTTTGGACAAAACTTACAATATACACAATTAAAGTAAACAAAATTTCCTACATTTTTTATTCGTACAGTTTTATTGTAGGAACGGCTGTTATTCCAATAGAGCTCGTCAAAAAATGGGCAAAATTGCCGGACAGTGGAAAATCCAAGATTTTAGCGGAAACAATCCGTTGGTGGAAGTGGTATGTTAAAATTATATTTCAGAAACGTGTATTTCCAAAGAGGAGACGCAAATTAATTTTATCAAAGGCTGACTGGGGACAAGAATGCAACCATATGATGTTAACATTTCAGAACGTTTCAGAATCAGTAAAAAATTCAAATTGAAACTAAATACAACAGTATTGTACTTATGTTTGTTATTTGTTGGAATTTCATGCCACTATTGACTGCTAATAATGATTTGTGTTTTTCTCATTTATTTTTTATATGATCATCAGACATTAACATGCGGATTACTCTTCAATAATTAGTCATTATTATTTTATTTTTTAATAAATTTCATTACTTTTACATTTCACATAACTCCTTCAAAACTCAACTCCTCAAGGTGAGTTCAAAACATTCCCTTAAGAGATGAGAAAGTGCATATCAGATGCAATCCGGTGCAACATAAGTAATGGCTCTTAGCGTTTCATAGAACTTTTCTTGCATCTATGATAATGTGACCTTTCATACAGAAACGTGGTCCATGATTATACTACGCTATAGGTGACGTTGGCTATTAGCTTGTTCATAATTCCTTATCTGGAATTATTACTTTTTCGGACATTTCACGAATACTCTTACTGATAAAAAAGAACTAAAATACATTTGAAAATTCATATTTATAAAAAATTATTATTATTATTGTGATCTGAAACTTTATAATTACATAACTTTCATACAAATAACTGTTTGTTTATTCAGTTAGCGTCACTTTATGCTACTATTGCTAATCGGACTATTGTGGGAGTCCTAAATTTTGCCTATCCAGGTTTTATTAAGATAGGGATCATTAACGAGAACCTGACATCGTATAAGCTCGGGACCACTTTTTTACGTCCCGTCCGAAAACATTATCGAAGAATCAGATGATAATGAAAACAGTAGTAGTGAGGTGTCAGATAATGGCAGAAAATTAATAGAATAACTAATGTAGATTATTATTATTATTATTGTTTTTTTTATTCGCAAGTGCGTTACTGCGCATCCAGCGAATGTGAGGTATTATTCCCTCTTGACCAGCGTCCTGAATTTTCAGCTTAAAAGATCTCTCGGCCATCGTCTTCTAAGTCTTCTTTGGATCTGCCCTGGTAACATAGAGGAAGAAACGGAAGACACAAGTTGATTTGGAGGGTGATGTGTCGAAGAATGAAGCGTGTTATATTTGTTGTGAATGTAAGAATTTACTGTTGGGATGTTTGTGCCATTGTGCATCGTGTGATTCGAAACATACCATGGTGCGTGAACAATTTATCGTAAAATTTTGGACTTTGTTGTTTTTATTTTGTTTGTGTGTACGTGTTTTGCAGAACCCCAAAGTTTTTTGTCCATATTGGTCTCAGTAGAGTCGTACATATTAGTCGCTTGTTTCGTAAATTTAGTGGTGATCTGTAATGCAATATATGTGAAAGTTGTTTGTAACGTCTTGTTAATTCTTGTCGCTTTAATTTCGTAAAGCACATTTACTTATTGTACTATGTAAATTGTACAGTTATAAATTTCAAAATAGAAATAAAAAAAAATAAAAAAATTCGTATGTATGTTCCATGTTAGTCTTTTATCCAGATATAGTCCGAGGTATCGACAAGTACCTTTCCGCAGAGAAAAGCTCGATTTGGAGGAATTATTTTGATTTTTCATTTTTGAAACCACATTTCTAGGTCAAATATATGATTTTGTAAGAATATAGAAGCTATAGTGCAATCTTTGTGAGAAGAAGTGCTGTATCATCACCAAAGGTATAGATGGAGGTGCAAGGATGCTCAGGTATGTCGGAAGTGTAAACAGGGTAGAGAAGAGGGCTCAATACGCTACCTTGTCTATTAGATTACATTAAAACTAATAAAATATATTGTATTTATCATTTTTTTTTTTTTTTTTTTTTTTTATGCCACTCGCACCATATGCGTTCACGTAATACTTCTACTCGCAGAACCTTAGCACCTTTCCCCTCGCCTACCAAGGTCTTATTTTATTTAAAACCACCTGTCATTGAACATATTTATTCTAAAACATTTACTCAAAAACATATCCAAATTTCAACTATTACTGAGAAAGTTTATTTTACCTCATCAACTGTGCTCCTTTCAATTCACCTGTCACATACTTTTTCTCATTGTAATCGTCTGTCATTTTTTTTTTAAGATTTACAATAAACAAACTACACCCTATTAAATTTTCAAGCTTACATAAACACGTTTTTTTACTTTTTATATTTATTTTACAATTTAAAAAATAAATTGGCTGCTGACGTGAAGGGCTGACGCCTGCCAGGTCATGGCTTCATCCCTTAGCATGCTATAAATCATAAGTATACAAATTTCTAACCTTTCAGGAAGACCGTTACTCGGAGGGTTCACTAACTCTACAGCTAGAAATAATGGAATAAATAAATAAATAAATATCCTGTCACAGCCGGAGTTTGAACCCTTGGCCCAAGTACAGTAGTCTAGTTTTCTCTGCACAGCAATTGTCTTAAAAAGTGGATGTGATAAAAAAACGTAGACAGCGATCATCTGAAAACCAAGTCTTAGCCTTGTTTGTTTATTTAACGTCACTTTATGCTACTATGGCTAATCGGACGATGCTTCAGTGGGAGTCCTAAATTTTGCCTATCCAGGTTTTATTAGGATAGGGATCTTTATCGAGTACCTGACATCGCACAGGCTCGGGACCACCTTTTAACGTCCCCTCCGAAGGACGGCGTAACTAAGGATTTTTTACTCCCATTAAAAAATCCTAGGACCACCTGCGGGATTGAACCCGTGACCTTTAGCATGAGGGGCTGTTACGCTAACCACCCAGCTACAAGTGATCCCAACTCTTAGCCTTGTCAAATCAAAATATCTTATTGAAAAATACTTTAAATTTAAATACAAAAATTTAAACTAGTTGCAATATATAAAAACAATCACTAAGAACAATCGCATTAAGTAGTAAATGTAAATTGTGATATAAATTATAATAACTAGAAAATAGTTAAGAGATTTAAAAGTCGATAATGTTATCGTGCACGAAGACTTAGTATTTTATCCTTTATTATTATTTTTTTACAGAGTTCGGTCTGATATCTCTGGCTTCTTTATTTTTATTGGTTGTAATTTATCAGTTAACGAGACGATTAATGGAAAATATTACTCCCTCCATTTAAATGGTTATATATGACCAGCTTTGAGGCCGTCAATGCAGCGTTCGGGGACTGCTTACCATATTTAGAGGAAAATTTGTCAGCTATTTTCTTAGCGTCGGTGATTGCTCATTTATAGGGAAAATACCTCATCGAAACCCACTTAAACTTTATTGCCACTTATTATGTAGTCTCTTTATTAGAGTAAAGACAAGATAAAAAGAAAAAAAAAAAAAGGAAAAATGTGAAGAGGTTATCTTAGGAAAAAAATATATATATATTGTAATAATAAAATAAAATATTGCGGAAAGGCCAGAAACATTATCTTAAAATTAAACTAAAAAATATTTCTAAAAATAATATTTAAAATATGTGTTATACATAAACAGTAATGAAATCAAAAGGCATACGAAACGAAAATCCACAGAAAACAATGTTTTTAATAAATTTAATAGATTGAAAAAAAAAGAAAATCCTCCATAACCCATGAATGTCTTGCGCTCAGTCAATATAGAGATGTTTAATGTTTCTAGGCCAACAGCCGGGTAATGAGGTAATTAGGCCGAGATCACACTTTAGCCATGAGATGGTAATTAGCCGCCAGTTATTTCTCTATATTTGGGAACCCGCTTTATATGAACTTAAGGGACCTAAAACATGCATTTCAGATAAAAACTGGAGTTCGAAAATTTTCACGATCGCAATACTTTTCCTTACTTTATATTTCATATAGAAGTAAGTGAAATTGAAAAAAAAAAACATTTTAAAAAAACTGTACCTCTACAACATATAATTGTAACATACATAACAACAACATACAATGGTAATATACAAGTTGGTCTCAGCGCAAATAGAGATTTGTACTGCTTCTAGGCCAACGTCCGTGAAATAAGTAGATTAGGATAGGATCACGCTCAGCCACCTGGTTTTTCCTCCAATTTTTGGGTACCCACTTTACCGAGGCTGGGTGTGCCTTAAAGGGTCTCCATATCCCACGATCGCCTTAAATGTCAGAATAAATAATATTCTGTCACAGCCGGGATTTGAACCCAGAACCCGAAGAACAGTAGAATAGTGCTCTATCCAATAGACCACGCCGCTCCCCAACTACATTAAAAAATCCTGAGATCAGTTTCGGGTTTGAAACCGTGACCTTAAGTATAGAAGGCTGTTATGCTAGCCACCATGCTGCAGGAGATCCCAAGCATAGTAATCCCAAGGGATAGTAAAGGGGGAGAAAAAATGCGAAAAAGAACTAAAGAAGGGATTCGTATTGTGGGGCAGATCATTTAGTATCCATAATTTCAAAGTACTTCCTGTAAGATGTTCCTGTATCTTGGGTGAAAGCCCCTTGGGCTAGTGATTGATTTTTTAAGATAAGAAAGAGGCTTACATTGGGGATCACTTGTAGCTGGGTGGCTAGCGTAACAGCCTCCCATGCCAAAGGTCACGGGTTCAAACCCGCAGGTGGTCCTAGAATTTTTTTAATGGGAGTAAAAAATCCTTAGTTACGCCGTCCTTCGGAGGGGACGTTAAAAGGTGGTCCCGAGCCTGTGCGATGTCAGGTACTCGTTAAAGATCCTTATCCTAATAAAACCTGAATAGGCAAAATTTAGGTCTCCCACTGTAGCATCGTCCGATTAGCCTTAGTTGCATAAAAGTGACGTTAAACGAATAAACAAACAAACAAAGCGGCTTACATTGTATTCATAAAAATTATTTATATTTCAGGAGACAAAGGCAATTTTAAATATTTAAATACTAGTAGAAAGTAATGTCTCACAACATATGGATGTGAGACATGGACGTTTAACAAGACTGCTTCTGAAAAAATGGACCGATTTGAAAGAAAAGTTCTTAGACGGATCTTCGGATCAGTCCAAGAGTCAGGAATATGGAGGATTAGGACAAACAAGGAAGTATATCGGCTGTATCAGGAATTAGCAGTGTCCATGTTTGTAAAGATCCAGCGTCTTAAATGGCTAGGCCATGTTCTCAGGATGGAAGATTCAAGAGCAGCCAAAAGATTATATATGCATGACCCTGATGGAGTGCGCCCGAGAGCAAGGCCCAAGACCAGATGGCGGGACAATGTAAGCGGTGACCTCCGAAAGTTAGGAATAACGATAACAAGGGCAGAAGATAGAGCACAGTGGGAAGGGCTGGTTGAGCAGGCCAAGGACAGCTACATGCGTCTGTTGTGCCAGTAGAAGAAGAAGAAGTAGAAAGTAATTTTTGAGAATTTACAGTTGATGTATTAATCTTATTCTTTCACTGATATGCAACCTACGGACAGTTGTTGTAAGAAATGGAAAAATATACCATGGAACTGTATTCAAAAAGTTAATGACATCTAAAATCAAATCTTTAACACTGTCATAGGAAAACGAGAGATTTAAAATAAGTCGAAACTTATGCAACGCCCTGTACCTTCAAATCGAAAGGAGGTTGTTCGCATCCGAAGTGAAATTACTAAGGACAGTAGCTGGCCGAACCACAAGATATCATATTCGTGACGAACGGATTAGAGAAGAAATAAGTGTGACACCATCGTTAGAAACTTAATACTATGTTCGGCCGCTACTTTTCTAAGGCAGCGGTGACTCCGAACTGTATTAATTAATATAAAAATTTTCGGTTATTATTTTATAAAACTATTGGGTTTCTTTTCCTAAGGTATCATGTTTATCAATTCATTATTGGTTTCAGGTGGCATTAAGAGGAATAAAATAATTATCTTAAAATACACATTTGTTTATTTATCTTAAAATACTCTAAAAAAGTATCTTTGGACATAACTGCAAAATTCTTCCCTGGCTTGACCCCCGACTTCCTCTGTCCGTGGCTGGACCTCCGCTTCCTATCCTATCCGGGCTGAGAGTCCCCGGGTGCGCGCTATTCCAGCTCTAGGAGTGGAGGGGTGTATTTTTTACATAGCCCTTCTAAGAAACCTTCCGGCTTCTGTAGCTCAGAAACTGTTTTATTTGAAATGATTCTAAATTATTTCTATTCCTTTCAGTATTCTCGATAAACAGCATTAAGGAAGACGTACAAATTTGCATAAAGTTAAAAGGAAACCATTAAAATTATTTGAGACCGACGTATAAGAGGCCAATGGATCGATCTCAGAGGAGATCACCAGGATGGGCGAAGGACCGCTATGGCTGGCAAAAATGGAATGATGAGGCTATTCCACGCTGAAAGGCACCTATGTGGAAGAGGAAGGATATATAAATCTCTTAAATTGGTAAATAAAAACCGCATTTTTTTTTTTTTTTTTTTTATCAGATAATAAAAGAAAAGTCTCAAGTAACGTTTTCTGAGAAACCTTTATTTTTTTCGTTTTTTGTTTGGCCGCAAAGGATAAAAAAGGACTTATTAAATCCAATCAGAAATGGCTGTAGTAAATATTAATTTTTGAGCATGGGACGGAGCGATTCCCGGAAAGACAAATCACTCGTGTTGCGGACTGATCCTTTATGAATTCCATATCAGATATAACTTTACTATAAGGTTTCCCCTCATGAAATATCTAAGAACCAAAGTCGCTCACTTATGCTCTTTGTATCATATTTCTTCCCTCCATCGATTCAGTTCATGTCCGACTCCTTTAGTTATTCATTTTGGCTTGTTACTGAATATCATCGAAGGTAAGTCAAGTGTTTTTAACTCTTTGTTCTCATCGGAACGATACCTTCTCCGATCATAATTTACAAATATCAGCAGAGGAGTTGCTTATACATACATATATGTATACAGGGTGTCTCATAGACGTCTAGTCATATTATGGGAACAGACACTCAAGTGAAATATATAAAACAATCTGTGATCCAATTCACCCTAGCTGTATAACTTTGCTTTTTTCCTCATTATCATCTTTCCTTTTCTTTCTAGTTCAGTTTCTCATTGTATGATGGTTGTTGTGTTACTAGTATTTATGTAATACTACTAAAATGTTTCCCATAAATGACTTATACTGTAAGAGCAGATACTAATTCTCAAGAGGAACAAAAGGTTCATTTGCATCATGGTCCGATTCTCTATGGTCAGAGAGGAAAATCAAATTTTGAGTTTTTTTTCTGTTCTTTCTTACATCAGAAAAACTCAAATGTATCTACTTGATGTGCACGTTTGTTTATATATGTGGTCCAATTGATATATGAAAAAATTTTCGTGATGGTTATGAAGTCAAACTCTCAAAATAAGAAAGTAACTTTCGCAAAACTAAATATTAATATTTTAAAGAATATTCTGACGTTTGAAGCAGCTATTAATTTTCTACCTTTAGGATGTAAAGTTTCCGGTTCTCAAAAAAAACTTCTTTATTCAGTTAGCTTTATGGAGCGGCGTGTTCTTGTGGGTAGAGCGCTAGTCTACTGTCGCTAGTCTACCCAGGTCCTGGGTTCGAATCCCGGCTGTGGCGGAAATGTTATTTCTTCTGTTATTTCAGCTGGGGTGCGATCCTGGGGTATGGAGAACCTCCTGGGGTACACCCAGCCTGAATCAAGTGGGTACCCAAAAAAAGGGGAAAAAACCTGGCGGCTGAGCATGATCTCGGGTTGTAGTGGTACAGGCTTTTGTTTTTTTCAGTTAGCTTTAAAATGGTGTAAAGCAAAGTTAAGATAAATAAAAAAAGATGTGGCAAGAATTAAAAAAAAAAGACCAATTAGAAAAAAGTAACTAAAAATATGTCCCATAAATGCATAGTCATATTGTTTCAGCAGACCCTAGACTACAAGAAAAACAAACAAGTTTTATGATGCATAATCCGGTTGTCAACGGTTACAGAGAAAAATCAGATTAGAAGATTTTTACATTCATCCATGATTTTATCAGAAAAAAATCAAATATCTAATTGATGTGCATGTACAGAAAAAATAGGTGGCAGCAAATCATAGAAGAAAAAATTTCTCGGGGTAAGAAGCGAAACCCTCAAAGTAGGGAGTTTAAGAAGTAGAACCAAGAAAGTAGTAAATAAAGTGCTTAGTAAACGACTTGCAGAAAAATTTAAATCTTAATATTTTTAGGAATATTCGGTGAATAGTTTTATTGAAAACTACTTAATTTATTACTCATTTCATACAAATAAAATGGGTGTGGTTTGTAAAGCTCGGCAATTTATAGCCAATTAAAACTAATTCATGGATTATTGCGACGGATTCATGGAGTGTGCTGGCTGCCATCGACAGCCAAACCCCAACCAACGCGATAATCCGAGAAATAATAAACGAAAGTTGGGAAATAAAAGCCAAAGGTATGAGAAGCATGTTGCTATGGGTACCAGCTCATCAAGGAATCACGGGCAATGAAAAAACTGACCAGCGTCCAACACGGCCATAATCGGAGTAGAAAATAGTATTATTCAAATTAGTGAAGTAGCAGTAAAAGATTGGGTACTTCAATAAAACAAAGTTGTGAGCAGTTAAACCTAATTGCAACAAATGGAAAACTAGCTCCAGAACGTCTAGGAAGGAAGAAATTATACGGTGTAGATTAAGAATTAGCCATTGCCTATTCACCCATGGATACCTCCCAAAACGGCTAGAAGCTCCCACTTGTACAAAATAAGACAACGTCCAATAAACAGTTTGCTGATAGAATGCAACCAATAAGAGAATTTGAGAAAAAGGATTGGACTGCCACACACCCTCCATAAAATAATCTGCGACGAAGAGAAATCTGTTTCAGATCCGGACTGTTGGACTACCTGAAGATTACAACAGAACATTACGTATCTATTGGGTTGTGTCACATGAAATGTCCATTTTCAAGGTACAAGATTTTTTATTAAAAATACGATATGAAAACAAGATAATTTTATTCGAAGTATTTACCTTCTTTTTCTACACTTTTTTCCTAACGTGACACCAACTTTTTTATCCTTGAACTGAAAAACTCTGTGCTCTGAAGTGAAACAAAATCTGAAAACGCACTTTTCACTTGATTATCATTTTCAAACATTTTTCCTTTGACGTAGTTGTCTAAATTCCTGAACAGGTGGTAATCTGTTGGAGAAAAGTCGGAAGAACTTCGTAGCCCAGTTCTTTTAATTTTTGCACGGTGTGTTTTGAAACATTTGGTCTTGCTGCCGCTCAGTGAGATCACGAGTTACCCATCTATGGAGCTTTCTTACTTTCCCAATACACTTTAAATGTATGGAAACGGTAGATGCACTTGCATTTAGTTGTGCTGAGAGTCCTTTAACTGTTTCCTTCTACTGTATGTTTGAGGACATCGTTGTCTATTACGGACGTAGGTCTTTATCGGGGCAGGTTTTCCAAGTCGGTATCCCCATCTGAAAACTTAGCAAACAGACGGCGAATGGTCTGTTCATTAACACCTTGCAAATATTTCTAGCGGCCTCAGCTGCTAATTGGCCGATTTTAAACTCGTACAAAATATTAAACTAGAAAAATCCCTAACCATCCCTAACTATCCCTAACCATACCTAACCATCCCTAACCATACCATCCTAACCATCCCTATACCATACGCCTAACCATCCCTAACCATCCTTAACCATCCCTAACCAATCCCTGTTTCCATGTTCATATTTGGAGGTATACTTAAAAGTGGGTAATTGATTGGAAAGCTAATGTTTACAATACAAAGGTAGAGGATTAGTAACTGTTTACTTTAATATGTAAACATTCGGAAGAAAATAACAGAAACCTGCAAAATCCTTTATGTATTTCAGAAACTGTAAAAACGGACATTTCATGTGAAACAACCCAAGATGTGGGCCAATGACCCTGTAGGGTAGAGGCGAATCACTAATAGAAACAATTTAAAAAATATATATAAAAAGTGGGTTTAAGGAAGATAAAGATATGATTTATCGCCATATATTATTTAAAATTTAAATTATGAAAAATAATTCTAGCATTACATAAAAATGGTATGAATGTGGTCAAGGTTATTTATTTTATGTTTTATTTATTTACTTTTATTTTTCTTTATTCTTTATTTCTTAACTAGTTTATTTTCTGTTTACTTTGTTACATATGGTATGGATGGTTTATAAACTCTGATACTTATTTGCCCTATGAGTGTGGGCAAGATTGATTTTTTTCTCTCTTTTAATAAAAGAAAAAAAAACAACATGAAAATAAAAATAAACTCAATTCTTCTTGAATATTCCGTTTCACATGTGTAAGTTTTCTAATCCTTCTTGGCTTGGAGAAGAGCGCCTCGATAAATGTTGAGGTTGAGAATGCATAATCGGTAAAGATCCCACGGCAGTGACGAATACTTGAATATTTTATCGCTTGATAAGATATAAAGGTCTCATCACCATCGCTTCAGGTGTATATTTGTAATTTGTTCTCCGCCTGCTTTTCCAATAAGGCCAGCTAATCTAAAAACAGTAGAACTTTCGTTTAGAATAATTTATATCTAAGTATTCCACGCTTTTATCTATCTTGGTTGTAAGAACGTTCACCTTTTTCTCAAGAGAGGAATTTGTTTTGTGTAATTTAATTATAATAAATATTGATATATATATTTTGGTTCTATTATTTTCAATAATAAACCTTTGCGATCGACCAGAATAACAAAAAATATATCCTTTCCCAAAATTTGAGGGCCTCCTATTAAGATACGTAGTGCCTGAATAACGTATAAAAGAACCCGTCTATACGAATAAATTAAATACCAAAAAAATTAAGTTTTCTACAAAACAAAAAAAATATCATTGAAATCGGTTCAGAAATAGCAGAGATATTTCGTTTTGAAATCAGCAGTACTGATAGGACCATTTTCCTTCGAATTATTTATTGCTTTTCATATTAGTTAATTGCCTTTAAGCAGTTATAAAAATAGTTATACCTAATATAATTATTTATATAGAATATACCATTGCGTAATATTTTGCAGCGTTTTTTACTTTCACTTACCTCACCCATATAAAATATTAAGTACGGAAAAGTTATAAGATCGTAAAAATAAATATGAAAAATGTGGTGTTCGCAACACACGACTTTCACCAACCTCTGTTTTTGAAATAACTTTGAGAATTTTTAAATAAAGTTAGCATTGAAAAAATGTTAAAGATCAACTTTATGTTTCGATGGGTACATATGTTTAAGATTAAATAATTTCACAAAATCATCAAAAACAATAAATTAGTTGTATCTGTTTTTTTATCACTTTACACAACTTTGAGTAAAATATAACATTTTACTTTCAATTATTTTTCCAACGGCATATCATTTATATGTATTAGGAAGAAAGAAACCAAAAACTTGATTCTTGGACTAAGCGTCCAAGAATAAAACAAAAATTACGATTGTTATTAAAAAACAAAAAACATTTGTGCATTTTTCTTCTTTTGTTGGTCTAACTTCTGTTCTATCAATGGTGCGTATGTGTGTGTGTGGTAAATCTATCACGAAGATGAATGTTCGTACAAAACGAAAATGTTTAAACTATGTGCCTGGATGTTACACCTACGTACTTTTTCACAAAAATCTACGAGCAAGAACTGCCACTTTATGCCTGCGTTTAGCTCTCTTTTGCAATTTTCTCAAAATCGATTTTGATTCAACTCGCCAAATTGAGGTAAAATTAAAATAGCTATATGGTAGGATAAATTAGTTGAGAGTGTGTTCATCAAATAAAACACACTAATCAGATGAATTTATTTCATTGGAGGCCGACGTTTCGGCCTACAATTGTGGGCCTCATCAGGGCTGACTCTGAGAGAGAGTATATCAGGACTGTAATTAATGAATGGAACTGTGTCGGCAAACTTTGGTAGTATCAGCACCGAACTTTAGGGTTCGCTAACCCTATTATTATAAAATAAATGCTTCCGAACTGAATGTAATTATTATAACTAAAAAATAAATATATTTGACTAAGCTATATATATATATATATATATTAGGTAAAGCTCATCAACTTATTTAATATTTACATTTATTAATATATATATTAAATCAGCCGTGGTTGAGGGGCTAGCGCGCTAGTCTCTCATGCTACAGTTGTGAGTTCGAATCCGACGGGCTTTATAAGGTGTAATTAAATGGGATTCATCACAGCCTCTCCCCCGGGTATGTCAGCAAATGGTGGCAACTCACAAAATTAGGCGTAGGAGTGATGACCCTGCATCGAGAAACGTGAGTGTACAGGGCATGGAAGAAGAAGATATATATATATATATATATATATATATATATATATATATATATATATATATATATATATATATATATAGAATAGAATAGAAAAAAATTTATTCTGGGACTTTGTCCCTTAAAAATAACATGAATTACAAGTAAAGGTAGCACATTGGCCAGATACATTAAATAGACATAATTATGTACATAAGTAAAAGAGGTGTAAAAAGAATTTATATAAATGTAAGTACATCACATCTCTATGTACCAAAGATAGAAAAGCGTAAAAAATAAAGTAACAAATAGTAAATTGAAAGTAAGAAACAACTAATTTTGAACACTCAAACGAAAAATATAGTAATATATACTGTATATATGAAATAAAATAAAAAATAAATAATAAGGTAAACATAGGATATTCATTCCTTATAATGATTATAAGGATATATATATATATATATATATATATATATATATATATATATATATATATATATATATATTATATCATGTAAATGTGATGGAAAACAGAAAAATTACCTGAAATACATGTAGAGACACTACCCTGTGGTAACACTCTAAAAATATTTTAAACTAGAAGGTCTTGAGACCATTTTCCTTTTTAGACGCCTCGGAGGATTATCAGGAATGGAATAGGATGGGAACTAGTATAGAGTGGAAATGGAGTTTTTCTTGGAATGATTGATACCTGGTTCGGACTAGTTCAGTAACATATGGAATATTAATGTCTTTACGGATAAGTTTATTTGTGACAAAAGGATTTTAGACTGTAAGGATTGCATACGGGAATAATAGATGGTTTAGTAGAGCCCCATAGGCCTACTCCGTATTATAAAATTATTCAAAACATAAGTATTTTTTTCAACCTAAAGTTTATTAGAAAAAAATTCTAAAATTGACCTTAGTAAGGTAGGTTAGTGAAAGTCGTGTGTTTAACATCTAATTTTTTTTTCTATCGAACTTTTATTTATAATGGTTTTTAAGATGAAAAGTAAGTGGAAGTTGTATGCTGTACGCACAAGATTTTCACCTATCAAGCAACATTAAATATATATCTGCGATGTAAAACTGGAGTAATAAATTGAAGAAAAATAGCGAGAAAATGGAAAAGGTATTGGAAAGTAATAAAGGTGTGTAAGTTCCAAGTAAGCCGAAACGTTCAAAGTTTTCTCTTTACGATCAGCTGAAAACATTTTGAATATCATAAAAATATATAACAGACGCCGGGGGATATTTTTCAATACAATATTGCGATCCCTTTTCACTGCTACCTGCATAAAATCTCACATAAACGGAGTAATCTCGATTTCACATTTTGTCGCTTTTGTTGGTTTATCACCCCCTAACATATTAAGCACGTACGAGTTTCCATTCTAAAAGTATACTGCCTTCAAGGTAATAAAGGGCTCTAATGCCTAATATAGGAGCATTAGGGTGGAGATAGGGGTGGCGGCAAGGAAGTATTTGCATTTGAACAAATGTCTGTTGGCAAGACTGACTGGCCTATTAGAGTGTAGATAAGAGGAGCCTTCCATGTCGGCCAATAAGAATTCGTCTATTATTAGCTCCTATCGCACAATGGGCCCTCCTGATTGGTCTCACATCCGCTGCCCGTACATAATCGACCAATAGCTGTTCATGTCCCTCGTTTGGAGGTGTATTTAGTTTTTGTCAAGGTGTGCCGACGTTTCGAACATTAGTTTGCGTCAGCGTGGGATTGTAATGACCGCACGATGAAATCTAGTATCACAGTACCTCGACTTAGTTCAGACTTTAAAAAAAATTTAAATTCAAAATCAATTGTAATTTATATTCTATTTAATAAAGGATGTTTATTAAAAATACGATATGAAAACAAGATAATTTTATTCGAAGTATTTACCTTATTTTTCTACACATTTTCCCCAACGTGACACTAACTTTTTTTATCCCCGAACTGAAAAAATCTGAGCTTTGAAGTGAAACAAAATATGAAAACGCACTTTTCACTTGATCATCATTTTCAAACAGTTTTCCTTTGACAAAGTTGTCTAAATTCCTGAACAGCTGGTAATCTATTGGAGACAAGTCGGGAGAATATGGTGGGTGCGGCAGAACTTCGTAGTCCAGTTCTTTCAATTTTTGCACGGTATGTTTTGAAACATACCGCTCAGTGAGATCATGAGGTACCCATGTATCGAGCTTTTTTTACTTTCCCAATACACTTTAAATGTCTGGAAACGGTAGATGCACTTGCATTTAGTTGTGCTGAGAGTCCTTTAACTGTTTGGTAGGGGTTTCCTTCTACAGTATGTTTGAGGACATCGTTGTCTATTACGGACGGAGGTCTTCTTCGGGGCAAGTTTTCCAAGTCGGTATCCCCAGCTGAAAACTTAGCAAACCAACGGCGAATGGACTGTTCATTAACACTCCCTTCCGAAAAAAGCTTTCCAAATATTTCTAGCGGCCTCAGCTTCTGAATGGCCGAGTTTAAACTCGTACAAAAATAATACTCGAAAATCGCGTGTTTCCATTTGGAGGTATACTAAAAAGTGGGTAATTGATTTGGAAGCTAATGTTTATTATACAAAGGTAGAGGATTAGTAACTGTTTACATTAAATATGTAAACATTCGGAAGAAAACAACAGAGACCTGCAAAGTCCTTTCTGTATTTCAGAAACTATAAAAACGGACATTTTATGTGAAACAACCCAATACAATTTATATTCTATTTAATAATACAGCGGAATGATTTATAATTAACAAATAGATTTTCCGGTTAATGCTACATTAATTTTAGATACAAACCGAAGTGAAATTAGTCTTTTTATTTGTTTTTCTTTAAGTTATTATAGCAGTTTACGTTGTTTAGCCTATTTTATATTATGTTATAAAATTGAAAGATTTATGTATATATTTATAAAAACAATTACTTTAAATTCCTCAATGAAGACATTGATTTCCAAAAGATACTAAAAGTAAAAATACTATTTGATCTTATCTAAAGAACACTCAAGTCCTTTAAAAACGTGATTTAGAAAAGCAAATATTTTCTAAAGGTACTTAATTACACATTTAAATCATACTAAAACATTTCATTTCATAATGTTGATATGATGTAATTAATATAGTAAAAATTAATTAATTAAGAAACGAATCAAATTATCTGGTTTAATAATATATTAATCAAAGATTTTCGCGCTTCTGTAAATCAACGAAATCAACGACTCAATTGTTTTACGCAGTACCTAATTTTCGAAAACCTTAAACCGTTATTCATCCTTCAAAGTAAGCGGCCACATTTCATACCTGTAAAGGACCGTTGGAAGAATAGTAGTTAGATAAATTCTAACCTTTAAGTTTTTAGACAGAAGCCGCAAGCTAAGTATCGCGCAACTGAATAACAACACGAATTTCCAACCTTTAACCGAGACTTTATTTCCTCCTGGATTAAATTTTTTCTCGTTATCATTGAACCTAAATACTTAAATTTCTCTACTTGTTCAAAAGTATGCCCTGATATATCAATATCACCAAGATCGCCACCGTTTCTTCTACTAATCATATATTTCGTCTTATCCGTATTTATTTCGAGTCCTATTTCTTTACCAGTTTTTATTAACGCACTTGTATTTAGTTGTAGAGTTTCCGTGTCTTCCCCTAGCAGTAGCAAATCACTGGCGTATCCCAGAACCGGAATTTTATCACCCAGATTTAAACCTTTCTCAGTGTACGTCACCTTTTCTATGACGATAATTTAATAATAATAATGTAAATTTTATGTTTAATCATTCTTTAATCCTATCGAATCCAATCCTTACAGTCCAAAATCCTTCATAACGTCCTCAACGCTCCATCCATATTGAACTTAATGTTTCGTATGTTACTAATTTGTCCCGAGCAAGATACCTCATCTTTCATGAAAAACTCCATTCCCACTCTAACCCATTAGTGTCAATCCTTTCTTCCTCTTCAAATCCTGAAGGCCCAGTGGCCTAAAATATGTAATTATGTCGAATTTTGAGCGTTTTGCTATTAGAAACAGTTAACATTGTGAGGTTACATGAAGTAAAACAATTTTCACGGGAAACAGCGGTGATTGTTGTCACATTTATGAAAATTAATATTACAATTTTTTTTTTTATGAGACAAAAATTTCTATATTTTGACATTGATTTTCATGTATTTTACTTTCACATACCTATATAGAATAGAATAGAATAGAATAGAAAATAAACTTTATTCTGGGACAATGTCCCTTCAGAATAACATTAATGGTCAAAATAATAATTTATATCTGGCCTAAAACAATATATAACTACTTTTAAATAACAAAAAAAAAAGAAGAAAAAAATAAATAAAAGGTCATTGTGACATCTCTATGTACATATTCAAAAATAAATAAATAATAATCAACCTAAAATATATCTTTTACATCTCATTAAAGTATATAAACAAATCACCTCACATAAATAGGCATAATAAAAATTAAAAATTAGCTTACATCGGACTGGAGAGAAAGTAAATATTGAAAGAGGAGGGATTTGAATGATGGTAGGGAAGGAGCATGTCGGATGTTTGAAGGGAGAGTATTCCATAAGGCAGTGGAACGGGCTAAAAAGGAGCAATCGTATTTTTTGGTTCTGTGGAAAGGAGTTTGGAGGTCAGACAGACGGGATCTTGTTTCCTGGTGATGGGTTGAGGATTTAAATACCAGAAGGCTGTAGACGTAAAATGGGTGGTGGGAGTTAATGATTTGATAAAGGAATGATCCAAGGAAATATTGTCTTCGAAGGTTTGGGGTTAACCACTTTAACTCGTCGTAGAGGTGGGATACATGAGACCGTCTCGAGGTGCCGAACACAAATCTTAAAAAGCAATTCATAATTCTTTTCAATCTGTCCTCAAGCACCTTCGAGAGGCCGCCATATGCCACACAACTATAGTCAAAGTGGGGGAAAATGAGTGATGAGACTAGGAGTTTACGGGTAGATAGTGGGAGGAGGTGGCGGGATCGGTGGAATAATTTTAAGGTACTAATCGATCGACGGGAAATTTGGGCAATTTGGGGTTTCCAGGACAGGTTTTGGTCGATGATGATGCCAAGATTTTTAACAGAGGAACTAAAAACAATAGGATGATCATTTAGCAAAAGCGGAGGAAGGGTGGTGATAGATCGGAGGAGGTATTTGGAACCAACAAGGATGGCCTGAGTTTTTGTAGGATTAAGCCTTAAGTTATTCAGGTTTGCCCAGGCACTGATCCCATCTAGGTCTTCCTGAATACTGGCAAATGCTACAGATAACTCGGAAGGAGGGAAGGAAAAATAGATTTGGAGGTCATCAGCATATAGGTGGTAGGAAGAGTAATGGATTGAATCAGGAAGGTCATTGATGTAGGTATTGAACAAAAAGGGAGAAATACTCGAGCCTTGGGCCACGCCTGAGGACAGGGCAAGGAAATTAGATGGGGGTTGATTAGGAATGACAACCGCTTGAGTGCGGTTGGAAAGAAAGGATTGAAACCATTGAACAGAACTGTTGGAAAAGGATAATGATTTTAATTTAGAGAAAAGGATCGAATGGTTAAGGGAGTCAAAAGCTTTGCTAAAATCTAAAAGTACCAGGACAGTTAATTTTTTTTCATCTATAGCAGTATAAATATCATTTGTGATTTTGGTCAGGGCGTATTGCGTAGAGTAGCCAGGTCGGAAGCCGGATTGGTAAGGGTTAAGTTGGTTGGTTTTTTCAAGAAAACTGGATACCTGGGATTGTACAATCCGTTCAAGAGGTTTAGAAAGGTTCGATAGGATGGATATAGGTCGGTAGTCTTTAGGGGAAGATGGATTAGAGATTTTGTTTATAGGATGGACCAAAGCTTGTTTCCAGGAAGCAGGGAAAACTGAATTTTGGAGGGAAAAATTGTAGATGAAAAGAAGGACTGGCAGGATAGGAATGGTACTGGTAATTGAGAGAAGGAGAGAAGGTTCTGTGCTGAATCTATGATGTGAACATCTAACCAAGTGTCGGAACATCGTGTATGATGTGTCGGGGAAAAAGGAACAATGTAGAGGTTGAGGGAAAATAAAAGGTTTTCTAGGTACTGTTTATCATTGGAATCGGAAAGAATATTGGTATTAAGGTCGCCGGAAATTATGATATTGTTGTAGAGAGGGATATAATTGTAGAGGGTTGTTTCAAATAGAGTGTCGAAAGGAACGAGAGGAGGGCTACTATATATGAAATATATAGTAAGGGAAAGTATTGCGAACTTGAAATTTTTCGAATTCCAGTTTTCAACGGAAATACACGTTTGAGGGTCCTCTAAGTCCAAATGACCAAGTCCCGCAAAAAGGTCTCTGTGTGTGTCCGTGTGTGTGTGTGTGTGTGGTAAGCCCAGCGCAAAAATTATTAGTCGTACGAAACTGAAATTTTATATTTAAAAAACTATACGCTTGAGATGTTATAGCATCTTTCTCATCAAAATCGGCTTACCAGAAGAGCCCCTTTATACCATGCATTTTGCCATTTTTTATGATTTTCCCTTAAAGGGCTCAACAGATTTTAATTAAACTCGCTATGATGATGTAAAATTAAATGGGCTTTAATATGGCGTAGGTTTCATTATGATTGAAATAGTCTGACAGGGCTTAAATGCTGATATTTTAAAATTTCTTCCTCTAAAGTACCTTTAATTTTGTATATTTAAAAAAATTAGGCACATCATCTAATTAGCATTGACAAATAACTGCTAAATATTCAATTTGAGCGAATTCGATAAACAAATAAAGGAGAAATATGCAAAAATATTTTAAAAATTAAAATTTTATTTTTTTTTATATTAAAAACTATTAAATTATATTTAAAAAAATAAATATATTATACATAGACTTATAATATACCGTTGGAAGGAGAAAGATTTTAGAAAAAAAACATTATCTTATACACAAGAATAAGATTTTAAGAATAAGAGTAAGAATTAAAAATAGGTATATTATTTAATCTAAATCATATGTTTCCAACAAAACTAAATACAATTTTTATTTAAATTAACTTAAAATTGTTTTCATGAACATTTGTGTAATAGTTCTTAAATTATTTTTAACAGCAAAGGTGAGTGAAAGTCTTGTGTTGCCCGCACCAGATATTTTTATTGAGTGATGCAATTTCTACCATCACGAATGTAATTATTTGAAAAAAAATATTGTTTATTGTGATTAAATTAGGTAGACATATGATATATTGTTTTTTCCGGTAAGAAATAAATTTACATAGCATATTTTGATTTTTTTTACCACCAATTTCGTAGACGAGTCACCTGTTCCCTCCGATTACACGTTTTTTTTTCTCATTGAGGATTTTTTGTCAGGACCCATAAATGTAGCAGCACACTTAACAGCGATTGGATGCTTATGGTCCCATCATGAGGCACACCATCAGAAAAATTAGTGGTGAAACGGGAGCTAAAACCTGAGGACTCTTTTCATAACAGAATAAAATCAAGCTTTGTTAAAAATGACGTTTTCGTGAAAAATATGGCAGAAGCTCTCTTGTTTTTTCCGATAATAGGGTCATCGTATGGGGCCATTGACGACAAAGGCAATCAAGAAAAAATTGACGCAAATGTAATGTTCCCTGGTTTAAAAAAAACCAACAAAAAAAAAATTCCAAAACGCTGGACATCGGGTTTTGACCGTCGAGCATGGCCTAACAGTAATTGTGTTTCTTCTAAAACAAATTGGTACTAAATTGTTTTGAAATGTGAAACAAACTCCTATGTAGTGATTGCCTTTTCTGTCAAATTTAATTGACATTGTCTCGGACTAAATAAAATTTGATTGACGCCAACACTGCTTTCAATGAGGGATATTGACATGGCTGTTACCAATCGATTATCAGTTTTTATTATTCATAAAAATGCTGTATTTATTTTATTGGCATATAATTGTCGTAAATATATTTATATTAACAATGATATACAAAAAATATGTATAAAAGAGAACTAGATTATAAATTCAAGGTAATTAGCAGTAGACACAATAACTGATAAAAACCATTATTTTATTTTATTTTTTGCGATATATTATCAGACCTTATTTAATAAGAATAACTTCATACAATCACAACTTTGTTTCGACCCTCTTATCACATACGGCAGTTGGAATCAGATTAGGATAAAAAAAGGAATGTGTCGATGGTTTTCATTTTCTTGAAGTGTAATAATCAATACTATGTTACGTCAATAGAACACGATTTAAACAAGTTATCTGAAATAAACTTTTAAATCAAAGATACAATCTTTTTTCTTTTTTATTATTTTTTTTATTTATTTATATTTTTTTTTTATTTTATTTTTTTGTTGGGAAGTTTCCTTAATATAAACATTTAAAAGAGCATACACTGCCTTCCATTCCTCACCCAATCACTTTATTTCATAAGCTTTTTATCAGTTTTTCATATTAGTCGACGTTTCGGGACTGTTTCCCTGTTTTCAGGACTTATTCCTTTTCCATTATAAAATTACTATATCATATTTCACCCTTCATTCCATCTCATAGCACACTGCTACTTATTTTTAAAAAAAAAATTTTCGATAAAAATCTCCGTTTTCAATGTTGTGATACCTTTTGAAAAAAAAGAAGTTAAAATATCGCATTATTTCCATTCGAGAATAGCAGGGGGATTAAGGACTGATATGGAGCTCTTTTCGAAAGGCCTGTGTTGTTGATAACGAAGCGATTGTTTCAGGAATTGAATGGAGGAAAAAATGTGTATTTCATTAGAATCCTGTATATATTTTATTAGGGTTTTAACTGGAAGTTTGTTAACAAATTAATCGAATCATATCAAGCAAAAGAGATGTTAATTGTAAAAGTATTAAAAAATAAAACTTAATTTATCGATACATCAGAGACCTTGAGGTATGATGTAAGAACTGGAGAATTAAAATAAATGCCAAAACATCTAGCCAAATTACCTTTACCCTTCGTCGTAAACCAATGACATCCTGCCCTACTGTCTCCTTCAATAATACTCCTCTTTTCCCGGTTGAACAGATCCGATATCTAGGACTACACCTTGACAAACGCCTTTCATGGAACCCTCATACAAGACTGAAACGACAAGAAACTGCACGACGTTTTCGACTACTTCAACACTTACTAGACAAACGTTCCAATCTTCCACTTAACTACAAAAGGCTCATCTACATGACTATCATACGGCCTATATGGACTTACGGAGTAGAGCTTTAGGGCTCTACTAAACCATCAAATTCTTCCCGTATCCAATCCCTACAATCCAAAATTCTTCGTAAAATCCTCAATGCTCCTTATTTTGTAACCAATAAACTGATCCACAAAGACCTTAATATTCCGTATGTTGCTGATTTGGCCCGATCTAGATACCATTCCTTTCATGACAAACTCCATTCCCACCCTAATCCTCTAGTTTAAATCCTTTCTTCCTCTTCGATTCCCGACAATCCTCCGAGGCGTCTGAAAAGGAGATGGCCCCGAGACCTTCTAGTTTAGAATAGTTACGGGAGTGCTACCATTGGGTAGCTCTTCTACAAGTCTCTTTCATGTCATTTTTATAATATCATATTTACGTGATGTATTTTTTTTAGTACAGTTGTAAATTTCAATAAATTATGTTTAAAAAAAAAAAAAAATTATGGATTATTCGTTTTCGTATCTCCATCAATTAAATATGGAGGTCGAGAATAAAGATGGTTATTTTCAAGAAGAGATATGAGGAAGGACAGAAGTTCCTTTTTTCTCGCATAGTGATTATTTTTGTGATTAATAATATTGCTTTATTGAGAAATAATACAATCTGCCACTATCTTGGGCAATAAGTATTAGGGCTAAAAGAAGTCATTCATACCACATGTACAGAGTAAAAACAAAACAAAACAGACATAACAATAAAAAAATAAAATAAAAATAAAAATAAAATAAATAACAAAAAAGTAATAATAAAATAATGCATAAATAAATAATAATAATAAACAAAAAAAAAATATATATATATATAATAACATAAGATGAAATAAGATTAGTAAACTAAAAATAAAATATAAAGTAAATAAAATCTTGGCCACATTCATACCTATATACATTATTTACATGCTGCTGGGAACTCCGAATCGAACCCCTACACCCAGAAGTGGATGGAGTGGCACAACACCATGAGTTCCCAGCGCCTCTCATTCAGCCGCGTCACCAGTCTAGCCAGTGGAGACTGAGTGAGGGCGCTAGAGCCATCACTCTCAGGCATGAGTGGAGAAGTTGGCCATTGCCAGCACTCCAGTTGCATTTTTATAGGAGATCTCTCGGCCACTGCCGCTTCAGCCTACGAGGAGGGTTGTAAGGATGGTTGGTACTAGATAGGGATTGTGCCAGAGGATTAGGAAGAAGAGTAAGTTTCTGGTGGAAGGTTGAGAATTTAGATAGGATGAGATCAAGGACGTAAGGGATCTTAAGGTCATGATGTAAGGTCTTGTTTGTAACATAATAGGGAGCATTGACTATTGTTCTAAGGACTTTGGACTGAAAGGATTGGATACGTTTGATGTTCGAAAATTTAGTAGTTCCCCATAGTTCAATTCCGTAGGTCCACATTGGTTTGAGAATTGTCTTGTAAATCAATAGTTTGTTTTCAATGGAAAGTTGTGATGTTCTGTTCAGTAGTCTATATAATTGTCCGTATCTTCTGTTGAGCTCTTGTCTTTTAAGTCGAGTATGTGGGTTCCAGGTCAGTCGTTTGTCTAGTAAGAAACCCAGATACCGGACTGTGTCGGAACAGGGAAGTGGTATGGAGTTAAAATGAACTTGTGGACAGGATTTGCGTCGGAGGGTGAAGGTGACATGCTTACTTTTGGATTGATTGACTTTGATACGCCATTTGTCGCACCAATGTTCAATCAAGGAGAGGTGGCTCTGTAGATGGGAAGATGCCAGTTCTGGGTCTGGATGGGTTGAAAGAATGGCAGTATCATCGGCAAAAGATGCTAGGAAGGTATTAGGATCTAAAGGTATATCAGCTGTAAATAAAATATAGAGGATAGGACCTAGGACGCTTCCTTGAGGTACGCCGGCCTCGATTGGGTAACAAGTGGAGAACTCTGAACCACAACGGACTCTGAAGGAACGGTTAGCAAAGGATCTTAGGATTAGATATAAGGATTGGGGTAATTGGGATTTTAGTTTGAAAAGCAAGCCATCGTGCCAGACCCGGTCGAATGCCTGAGCAATGTCCAGAAAGGCACCAGTGCAGTATTGCTTGTTTTCGAGTGCAGAGGATAAATGGTCTACTATTCTTAGACCTTGCTGTACAGTGGAGTGCCCAGAGCGGAATCCGAACTGGTGGGAAGGAATTTCAATTAAATGTAGGATACGCTTAAGTAGGATTTTTTCAAATAATTTTGAAAGGATAGGGAGGAGGCTGATCGGTCTATAGGATGAGGAGTTGTTGGGAGGTTTACCAGGTTTAAGAAAGAGGATAATAATGGAGTGTTTCCACAACAGAGGAAAGTGGGCTGTGCGGAGGATACAATTATAAAGGTAAGTAAGGAAAATAATTGCTTTTTCAGGTAGTTGTCGAATGATCTTGGAACTGAGGAGGTCGTGGCCAGGAGATTTATGAGGTTTTAGTTTATTTATAAGGAATTTGACCTCAGAGGGATTAACAGCTTTAGGAGGTAGAGAGAGAGGTATTGGTGAAGAGAGGAATTCTTGTACCCTAGCTGTATGAGTGGGATTGTGGTTGGGATGGGGGGTGAATATGTTGGAGAGGTATTGGGCAAACTCTTCAGCTCTAGTCTCCTCTGACAAAGCCCAGGAACCATCGGCACGTCGGAGAGGATGGGTGATAGTATGGCGTTTAAGAACTTTTTTGGTTATTCTCCAGAGAGAATTATCGGTAATGGATAATGAGGAGAGGTAAGAATTGTAGGAATGGGATCTAAAGGAATCTAATTTCTGTTTGACTAATTTGGTAAAATAGTTGTAGGATTTCCGATCGTCTGGGTGCCTGGTTCTTTGCCAGAGGATTCTGGAGCGTCGCTTAGTATGGATGAGATTTAGGAGGTCTTGGGGTATTGGATTCTTCTTGTGGTACAGAGGGGAAGGAGAGGGTGACGATGCATTCCAGGCTGCTTGTTGGATCAGGGTAGTGAAGGAATTAACGGCATCATCTAGTTCTTGAGGAGATTTGAGGGATACTCTGAGGTCTATTGCGTCGGTTATGATTTCACGGAAGAGAGCCCAGTTAACTGGGCCTCTTAGGAATGACGGTGGGGGGAGTTTTAGTACAGGTGATAATGAAAGAGTTAGGATAAGAGGGCTATGATCTGAGGATAGGTCATCGAGCCGGGATACAGAATGATTTAGCGGTCCTAGGCCTTTGTGGATGAAAAAATCTAGAAGGTCGGGATTACGGTTAGGATCGGTGGGCCAATAGGTGGGAGAGTCGGGAGAGAGGATGTTACTATGGGTGGTATAGAGTGCAGACTGCAGTGTTCGCCCCGAGAGTTCGTAGTTCTGGCTCCCCACTGCTGGTGTTTAGCATTTAAGTCTGCACCTATGAGGAAATGATGGTCTAGGGAATTGAGGAAGGAATTGAATTGGACTGCGGAGATCGGTATTTTAGGTGGGGAGTAAGCTGCTACCACTGTTAAAGGAAAGTAACTAGTTTGTATTTTTATAGCAGTGGTTTGAAGAAAATCATGAACTGGTAGGGGAAATGGGTGATGGGAGAGGGAGCTATGGATAATGACCGCAGTGCCGGCATGAGCTGTCCCATCAGGGTGGTCAGTTCTGTATATTTGGTAGTCAGGGATGTTGAATGATCGTTTGTTAGTCAGTCGTGTTTCAGTTATGAGGGCTAGGTCGATATGTTTGTCATGTAGTAGTATAGTTAGTTCGTTGACGTGGTTTCGAACACCATTCGCATTCCAAAGGAGAATGGAGAAGGACTTTATCGGTGTCATTTATGGATTTCTAGGTACTTGGATCAGGTTGGATACTAAGTTTGTTAGCAAAGAGATGAGAGGGGTAATAAGAGATTTGAGCTCAGACAGGAATGTATTCATGGTTGCGGTAATATCAGTAGAGGTGGTAGGAGGAGGAATGTAGGAAATTCTGTGTGGGCTGGACTTTTGGGTATCGGTCCTAGGTTGAGTGGTAGGATTATGTGGATGTTGATATTGAGGGTAGGAATCTTGAGGTTGGGGATGAGGTCGAGGCTGCGGTTGGGCCTGAGCTTGTGGTGTCTCATCTTCTTCCAGCATTTGGGCATATGAGACCCCAGAGTTAACGATTCTGGAGGGTTTTCTTAGCGGTCTAGGAGTGAGGTCTTGACGAGGTACTCCCTGCAGTCTTGACTTTAAGAGCTTGTAGGTCTGGCACCCCTTGTAGTTAGCTGGATACCCTTGTTGACAGAGTGCGCAAATTGCAGGAGTTTGTCTTGTTTTGGTGCATTCCTCAGTCTTATGCTGTCCACCACATCTGACGCACCGGGAGTGATTATTAGAAATTTGTTAGAGGAACACATTTAAATAATCAACATTCAAGTCCTGTTAGATTATTTAAACAAAAATAAAAATTCCTACCAATGCATTACAAGATTTACAGACGTTTATTATGTTATAATTTTTTGTTTACATAGAATTGTTAATATGCAATGTCATATTATTATTTTTTTTTTAAAGTGCCATGTTTTCTTTCTATAAATAAAATGATATCCCGATTCTTGGTTTCCACAAAATCCTTCTAATCCACATGATGGATTTTAATAAGGTTTGTAACATCATTAAGGAGATTTTTTCCAGAAGGTTTTCAAGTAAAAAGAAACATTGCAACCAAGTTTTTCTTTAGGTCAAATCAATCAATCAAGTCATCAACAAGTTTGTTTTTTTTTTGTTTTTTTATAACATATTTATTGATATCTACAACTGTATTACAAAAAATACATCAAGTAAATGTGATGATAAAATAGAAAAATGTCATGAATTGCATGTAGAGACACTACCCAGTGGCAGCACTCTAAAAATGTTTTAAACTAGAAGGTCTCGTGGCCATCTTCTTTTCAGACGCCTCGGAGGATTGTCAGGGATCGAAGAGAAAGCAAGGATTGAAACTAATGGATTGGAGTGGGAATGGAGTTTGTCATGGAAGGAACGGTACCTGGTTCGGGCTAAGTCAGCAACATATGGAATTTTAAGGTCTTTATGAATGAGTTTGTTTGTGACAAAATAAGGAGAATTGAGGATTTTCCGAAGGATTTTCGATTGCAAGGATTGGATACGAGAAGAATTCGATGGTTTAGTAGAGCCCCATAGCTCTACTCCGTAGGTCCATATCGGTCTTATGATGGTAATATAGATGAGCCTTTTGTAGTAAAGTGGAAGGTTTGAGCGTTTGTCCAGTAAGTGTTGAAGTAGTCGGAAACGTCGGGCAGTTTCTTGTCGTTTCAGTCTTGTATGAGGATTCTAAGTAAGACGTTTGTCGAGATGGAGTCCTAGGTATCGGATTTGTTCAACAGGGACTAGGGGAGAGTTATTAAAGGATACTGAAGGGCAGGAAGTCAGAGGTTTACGACGAAGCATCAAAAAGTTATTTCTGAAATATGAGTAGTAATATTGACATACTATAGAACGTTGAAAAGGCAAATTATAATGCAATAAAATAACTTAAAAAAATCAACAAATATTCTACCATTCATTACGCGATATTTGGTGTTGTTATTTATTATTTATACTTTAAAAATTATTTCATGAAAACACATGTTTCTCATTAAACTAAATGGGGTTTCATGAAAACTAAATTTAACTTTTTATACGTATTTTAAATAGTTTATTTATTAACCAACCAAATAAAATGGGAAGCGTTGTTATTTTTAAAAAATAAGGTTATGGCCATGTTGTATGTCATACACGGATCAGGTTTCTCTTTTAAATCTGTGATATTAAGTGCTTTTTAGTGTCAACAAATTAAAAGAGTACTAAAAACAGTTTTTCTCACATTAAAAAGCACTTTATAGACATTATTTGTTTTCCTAGAGTCTGCTTCGAATGTTGACAGTATATCCTGGTCCATTACAAGCTTTCAAGTTCTCTCTTCGTCATTGATCACTATTACCTTCGGCGAGAGATAAATAATAGTGAATACAGTTTTTGACACTAAAAATGACTTCACGGATTTAAAAGAGCAACAATATTCGTGTTTAGCGTTCAAAATGGTGATCTCCTATTCGAAAAGAGCCCGATAACAGAGAACCCAGATTTACTGCAAAATTCGCTAGTGTAATTTACATATTATAATAAAAAAAGGGGACGAGAATGGTTCATTTAGTTTTTACAAAAAATGCTAGATATTATGATAGCGACAAAATTTTCAGCTTTTAGACGCTATTATTTCTTTCTTGTGACATATCCCGAGACATCAAATTAATCATCATTAAGACGATATTTCTCCTGTCCTGGATACATAATCAAAAGACTCAGTACTGCTGAAATAATGTTTGTAAGGCGAGTAATGGGAAAAACAAAGAGGGATTGCGTCTGTAATTTAATTATTAGGGGAAACCAAAAAAGTTATGTTTGTAGTGGTTGCTCCACGCACTCGCTTACAGGTAGCGCTAGCGGCGCCTACACTTAAGTGAGCCAAACAAAAGAAGAGATAATATTCAAAAATACTGTAATATTGTAACTTAAAATCATTGTAAATATCTTGATGTATACGATTGGTTTGAGATAATAAATAAACCTTACGAGGTATATTGACCAAGGGCCAAGACATTAGTCTGGTGGAGAAGCTTTCACCATCAATATTTAACATTGTGGGTTCACTAGCCCAAGAATTATCACAAATATTTAGATCACCATCCTACCAAGTGGTATTGAAGAAGAGAGATTACACCAGCGAATTTTACAGTAAATCTGGGTTCTCTGTTATCGGGCTCTTTTCGAATAGGAGATCACCATTTTGAACGCTAAACATGAATACGGTTGCTCTTTTTAATCCGTGAAGTCATTTTTAGTGTCAAAAACTGTATTCACTATTATTTATCTCTCGCCGAAGGTAATAGTGACCATTGACGAAGAGAGAACTTGAAAGCTTGTAATGGACCGGGATATACTGTCAACATGCGAAGCAGACTCTAGGAAAACAAATAATGTCTATAAAGTGCTTTTTAATGTGAGAAAAACTGTTTTTAGTACTCTTTTAATTTGTTGACTCTAAAAAGCACTTAATATCACAGATTTAAAAGAGAAACCTGATCCGTGTATGACATAAAACATGGCCATAACCTTATTTTTTTAAAATAACAACGCTTCCCATTTTATTTGGTTGGTTAATAAATAAACTATTTAAAATACGTATAAAAAGTTAAATTTAGTTTTCATGAAACCCCATTTAGTTTAATGAGAAACATGTGTTTTCATGAAATAATTTTTAAAGTATAAATAATAAATAACAACACCAAATATCGCGTAATGAATGGTAGAATATAACTTGTACGATACTGTTCGGTGGCAACATGGAATCCCATAACCTCCTTCATTACAAATAACAATGTTCAGTTTATTGACTTATAACGACATTTTGTTGATTTTTTCAAGTAATTTTTTATTATTAATTATTATTTTATTATTAAGTCAATTAGATGATGCCGGATCCACCCGATTACCGGATTCGGTGGTCCGGATTGCAATCCCTACTTCGAACATGCACACGCATTGTCTAGGCCTTCTGAGACCCTTCCAATCATAATAATTACCTCTTTTCGACACGTTCATGAAAAGCAGGATCGAGAAGCGTCAATTAGAGAAGTGCTTCGGGCATATATGTATAATGCCGGAAGAGAAAAAAGTTAAATTGTACCTGGAAGTAAGTCCAGAAGGGAAGAGACGAGTTGGTAGACCGCGAACACTTTTAATGATTATATGGATAAGGTAAAAAAAATCATAGAAAGACAATGGCACAGATGAAACGTTTGGCGATGGATCCAGAAGAATGGAAGAAGTGGGCAGAGGCTAAGCTCTACGCAAAGTATCTTTCAATATTTATGACTTTTCAATATTAAAATTAAAACCCATTTTGTTTAAATAATATAGATGTCAAACCACTTGCAATAAGATGTAAATCTAAGAAGCAGTAAAACATTATTATTAATGCGATATATCTTTGGCCGCTCAACAAAATAAGTCATTGATACATATGTTTTAATTATTATTATTTATTTAATTTTTATACATCACTACGTTTCTGCCTCTAGGGCCGTTTTCAAGCACCTGTAAGCAATTAAAAGTTTTTTATGGCATTTATACATTTTTTTCCTCAATATACATCTAAAGTCAACATTTTAATTAATTATTTTTAATAAATACGTTACCTAACATGCATATCCATGTTATATATCTATTCTTTCACTGCTTCATCAGCAGTGTCGTCAATTATCAGCCGTATCAAATTTTAAAAGCACCTGTTTTTAAGAGGATCATAATATATTGTATCATTTAATCAAAAAATGGAAAAAAATATCGATTTATTCAAAAAGAATTTTTTTTTTTTTATTAACCCACTTAACATTTATTGTTGACGACAATGCTGATGAAGCGGTGAAATAACAGATATATAACATGGATATGCATGGTATTTAACGCATTTATTAAAAATAATTTATTAATATGTTGACATTAGATGTATATTGAGGAAAAAAATAATAAAAAAATGTATACATGCCATCAAAAACTTTTAATTGTTTACAGATGCTTGAAAATGGCCCTAGAGGCTGAAACGTAGTGATGTATAAAAATTAAATAAATAATAATAATAGAAAAAAAAAATGTATCAAA
The DNA here is from genome assembly GCA_023052935.1 of Piezodorus guildinii. Taxonomy (NCBI): domain Eukaryota; kingdom Metazoa; phylum Arthropoda; class Insecta; order Hemiptera; family Pentatomidae; genus Piezodorus; species Piezodorus guildinii. The sequence continues at coordinate 194,248,282 of CM041292.1, forward strand.
GACTTCTTTTGTAGAGCGGCCAAAGATATATCGCACAAATATTGAACCAAAAGGAAACTTAAGATAATGATGAGAAAATTATTATTAATATAGTTCAGTGAAAGTAAAAAATAAAATTCTCTAATGTAAAGGGTGACTTGGTTGTTGCTACTGCGCTATCTAGCGGCAGGCGTCCGAATCAGTTCCAGCTAATAGTGAAGCTTCGCTACAAATCTATGTTGGAACGATGAAACCGCTTCCTTGCGTACTTCCAGGAGAGGCTAAATGGACTAAGGCGCAGGTGTCGAGATGAGATTGGCGGACAATTAGACTTCTCGATCGGACCTTGCTGATTGCGCCGCCTAACGAGTGAAAATCAAAGCCGTAGGGGCCCAAGAATGCGCCGAATCATTTCCTAACTCGCTCCTTCTCTTGATGAGTGATAATTACAGAGCACCTCACATCGGCTACCAGTCTTCCTCGTCCTCCTCTGATATATCGCGGCGGATCCAGATCTCATCTTTGTCATCAGGGATTAGGCTTTGCCGGATCAGACTCCGTCTGGGGCGATTAGTTTAATGACACGGCAGTCTTTAGCAACCTGTAGATGAAATAGTTATTTACTAGTTGGCCAGTGCGAGATTCGTACATTTAAAGCTCAGTGAAATAATACGTAAAGAAAATAGGCAAAAACAAATCACTAATGGTCGTCGGGTATTGTGACGAGTTTTTTTTCTCTGTGATTTCGTCCGTCTTGCATGGCGATCGGTAGGGTACATTTGTGACCTTTTGCGAAAAGCGGCTGTTAGTGCAGATCTTGTGAATTTATAATTTACCTTCTTTCATCTGTACTGTGTCGCTATCTAGGGGGTGTTATAAGAACCCACCATTTTTAAGTCATTCTCCTAAGCACTCTCGTACCGAATAGATGAATAGACGTACCGAACAAACCGAGGATGTTCTCAGTACTTTTTCAATTAGAGATTATTTAAAAAAAAAAAAGTATTTCGTCTGGCGAAGAAATGGCCAATATTTTGTTATTTTTATCAATTTTGGCACTTAGCGGTAAGCATCATAAGTTGAATCATTGAATAATATTCGATATTATTTTTCTCATAAAAAAACTAAATTTTTTTCGTAATTAATTTTTAATTGCTTTCATGACTGTTAGATTACAATCATATTACGTCTCTGCATTTCACCTTATGAAGAGAATAAATTTGTTCAACTTTGGTAGCTATACTTTTTTTTTAATTTAGTACCTGTAAGCACTTCGAGACCAAAAACAATCTACCATCTCCCAGTATCTCAATTAAAATGCCAAGAATTAAGAAAAAAAAATGTGGCTGCAATATTTCTTTCGTATTGGGAAAAAAAAACAGTAGAACATGAGTTTGGCTGCTGTTTTTCCAAGTCAGGAAGAAATTTAGTTACGTACAGAAAAATAACTATTGTTCATACCAAAACAAATTGTAATATATCTTAATAAATATTTAAAAAAAAGTATCATAATTCATTTTTGGTTGTTTGTTTATTTTTTTTAAGTCACTTATTACTTTATAGTGGATATATCTTTAGTCATTATCTGCTCTGTATAGTCCTCTCATTATTATACCTTGGTCATTGTAATTTAATTAATCGATTTTTAACACATCTAGTTCCTTTTATCTTTATAATATTTACATTCTATAGCGCAATAGTTTTTAAAATTGTATATTTAATCTTATTTTAAATCTCATTTTGTATCTTTTTAGCCCTGATAAACAAATAAACTGTTGAAACTACTCAATTTTTCATTCACCGACCGCCACCAGAACTAATTCCTTTTAGTAGTAGTCACTTAATGCTATTTATTATATGTTCATTAATTAATCTTCGATTATAAGCCAACAATTTTGGAGAAAATACAGTTTGAGGTAATGGAGAACGCTGTAAAAGGGAAAAAACTAAGTGATTGTTGTTAATAATTAATTTCTATTAGATCATTTCATCTAATATAATTGTTTCCAAGGAAACTCAAATGTAATTCTTTAAACTTTATTTCATTCTAACTTCATTTAAAAGTTTTTAAATTGTTTTGACAACGATGGTATCAAGATTACTCATCGTCATTTATTTTGCAGAATGATTCAATAGACTTCACTTTATCCTACTGTGACTAATACGATGCTACTGTGGAAGTCCTAAATCTTGCCTATCCAAGTTTAATTAGGATAGGGATTTTAACGAGTAACTGACATTGCACAGGATCAGATCCCCATTTAACGTTCCTAACGAAGGATGGCATAACCAATTCTTACTCTCGTTAAAAAACCCTGGGCCGTCTGCTGGGTTTGAATCGAGCCCTTAGGCAAGAAGGTTGTTTATGGTAACATAAACCACAGGCGACCACATCATTTATTTTAATTTAGAAATCAGTTTTCACTCACACTAAAATAGCTCATATACAGTGATAAGATTTTTATATAAGGAAATGGCTTCAAATTTGTTTTTACGGTATACTTAGACGATACAAATAATTTTTAAAAATACAATACAGGACCTTACAAAACTTTAAATTGAGTTATGAATTCTTCTGTAATGCAGTTCTGTAATTTATTTCAATTTTCTCTAGCGTGGCCACCTCCCCTTCTGGATACGGTACTACTGGTCTATTTAATAGTTGATTATTCAACATGCCATGACGGATAGAATACTTAAAATAAGATAGTAAAAATCAATTAAGACTATTGATTTATACTTTACATTATTTGCTGCGTGATTTGATTTTTAATGAAGCGCCCAAGGAGCGGTCATAGTTCTGTGTGGTCTACTTATATGGTCGCGCTAGTATGTCAGGATTATATAATGAATTAACTACAGGACTCACTAGCCTTTCCTGTAGAACACCTGCTTTTATGGCGAAAATACGTCGCGGCTGCAATTAGCAAGGGGAGTTTTTTTTTTTCCTGATGAATAAAAACAAGCTTGTCTCTGAGATTATCCAACCTTGTGATGGTTAATATACGTTTAATATTTTTAAACGGTTCCCCCAAGACCAGTCTGGTTTTTCATAAACATAAGAAAATATATGGTAGGATATAAATAATTTTATTTATCGAACGTAAGGATTTTATCAATAGCTACACTGATCACAATTAATTTTTTTACTTTCACTTACTATATATAGTAAGGAAAAGTATAGCGATCGTGAAAATTTTCGAATTCCAGTTTTCAACGGAAATGCACATTTTAGGGTCCCCTGAGTCCAAATAACCATGTCCCGCAAAAATGTCTGTGTGTGTGTTTGTGTAGTAACTCCCGGGCAGAAACAGTAAGTCGTATGAAACTGAAATTTCATATTTATAACAAATATACGCCCGAGACGTTACAAAACCTTTTTCATCAAAATGAGCTTACCAAAAGAGCCACTTTATACCATGCATTTTGCATCTTTTTTCGATTTTCTCAAAAACGATTCCGACTATTTTGATTAAACTCGCTATATCGATGTAAAATTTAATAGGCTTTAATATCATTTCGGTTTCATTTGGATTAAAATGGTCTGACAGGGCTTAAATGCCGATATTTTAAATTTTCTTTCACTAAAGTACCTTTAATTTTGTTGATTCTATAAAAATAACTATATTATCTTGTTACCACTGATAAAAAACAGGTAAATATATAAATTGAATGAATTCCATTACCAACTAAAGGAGAAAACAGTTTCTATCTAAATTCAATTGAATTAATTCTTTAATAGTTGCACGTATTTTTATCTCTAACTGTATTTGAAAATTCTTTTATTAATTTTAAAAACGGAGGTAAGTGAAAGTCGTGTGTTGCCCGCACCAGATTTTTATTTATATATTTTTTCGACGAGTTTTTCACAACTTAGTTGTTTCCCGTTCCTAAATTTTCTTGCCATTTCTTTCGGTCGAGCCAGCCTCCCTTTCGAAGACCCCTGGCAGCCATGCCTTCCTCCACATCCTGGAACCATCTCTTCCTGGGTCTTCCCCTTTTTCGCTTTTTATAAGTTGATACAGAAAGGTCTTTTTGGCCAGCGCTCCTCTGCCAATCTATTTCAATCTTTTTATTTCTATTCCGTTATATTTTTTTCTTGTTGGACCTTCCACCCAAATAGTTTTGTTGGGAACATGCTGCAGATATGTCACAAGAGTGCCTCCAAAAGTCCATCCCCAATGACAGAAATACTATTTTCTACTGCGTATAGCGTGACATTTCCCAAAAAGGAATGGTATAACTTTTTTTTTTTTTGGTTTGGAGACTCACTTGCTTGTTCCACAATACTGAATTCAATGTTCTAATTATCCGCCTTCCTCTTGTAATTTTTTCCATGATGTAATAATGAAATAAAATTTAAATAAAATAATGTACTTCAAAGACATTATTTTATTTACTTTCATTATAAGGGAAAAAAATATAAAATACCTGAACATAAAAAATAAATTAATGAAAAAACAAAACAATTCCTCTATAACTCATGGAAATTGTTAGTATATACACATATACCGTTCCAAAACCAACTATAGTGCTACGGTAAAGAAAATGAAAGGTAAACCATGCCTAGAGGGGTCCGGATTTGGCTAGAGACTTCTGGACCTGGACGGTCCTCCAAGTACCTAGAACGGCCCATCCGCCTCTCGGCGTTTACCCGCCTGCCGTGTCTAGGCTCTTCTGTAATGGTACAAATACCGGTCCACTACGCCTGGGTCAGGCAGTCTTGATCCGGCTCAAAAAGTATCAGTGATGTATCAGTGAACAGTGACAGTGAACAATCCGCGACAGTGTGACAGTGTAGTGAAAATGTGTGTCAGTATTGTGATAACCGGTCGGTGGGAAATTAGAAGACTGTAGTTTATATATAATTTATAGTTGTATGTTATATGACTTAGAATAAGTCTAGCAGATTGTATAAATTTACGTAAGTAGTTTATTTGCTAGGAATACCTGATTTTATATGTACACTGTTTAGTAGTTAAGCTAGTAATTCAATTATTCTTGTAAGTATAGTGGTTAGTAATCCATTTGTATTTGTGTATTCTGTATTTAATAAATATTTGTAATTGGTACACTGAAGTAGTTCATTTATCACACCCCGTAGCCCGTAACAATATATTGCAATAGTAAATATTGAAAATACAATATATATCTGGAAAGGCACAATATTGTGAAATGATGAAATGATCGTTGAAAATTTTCAAATCCAGTTTTAGGTTTCCCTGAGTTCAAATTATCATGTCGCGCGAAAATTGTGTGTCCGTTTCAATATTTAGTAAGACTAGTACGAAAAAGAAAATTATTGCGAAACTGAAATTTCATATTTGAGACACCTATAGGCCCGAGACGTTAAAGAAACTTTTCCATCAAAATGGGCAAGTCAGAAGAGCCAATTTGCATTTTGCACCTTTTGACGATTTTATCAAAAATATTGATTAAACTTGCTATATCGATGTAAAATTAATTGAGCTTCAATATGATGCAGGTTTCATTCTGATTGAAAAAGTCTGACTGAGCTTAAATTTAAAGTACCTTTAATTTTGTAGATCCGAAAAAAAATACACATATCATCTTTTTAGCATTGATAAGAAACGGGTAAATATATAAGTTGGACAAATTTGAAAATCAACTGTAGGATAAAAGAGCAAAATATCTGTTTATGTAATATTTGTTTTTTCAAAGATAAGAACAGTAATATATATGTATAATATACCCTTGTCCTCGCGCGGATCTCATTACCGCGTATGGGGAGCGTCCCACGGGTGGCGGATGTGGGGATGGTCGGTGGAATTTCCTCGGAAGCTCCTCCCGGCTAAGTCCGATGGACTCGCTGACCAACAATGAGAGCGGCCCTCCAGGCTTGCTGGAGGGTGTGACGTAGGTTCGAACGCCCTACTCACATATTTTAGTTCACAAAATACCACAAACAGTCATGGATTCCTCTGAGGTAAAACGCCCATTATCCGGAAGCAAACTAGTCCCCCGTTCGGGTCTCCGGGTGGGGACTGCTTCAGAGGAATCTAGGCGCAAGATGAAAAGTAGAGATCTAACAATAGGGACGTGGAACGTTAGAAGTTTAAATACGGCAGGTGGGTTAAAGTCGGTAGCGAATGAAGTTAAGGGGTACCATTTAGATATCGTTGCATTACAAGAGGTTCGCTGGCCAGGGGAGGGTTCGTTAACAGAAGGAAAGTATACTATTTGGTACGGGGGGAGCGTTAATTATTGTTTAGGTACCGGGTTTCTGATTAGGAATAGATTTCTTTCCGCATTACGGGATGTACAGTTCTTTAGTGAAAGAATATCGGTTGCTATATTTCAGGGTCGTTGGTATAAAATCGCGTTTATAAACATTCACTCTCCCACCGAAGATAATGATGATGAAGTAAAATGCGAATTTTATGATAAACTAGAATCGGTTTACGATAAGTTACCGCGAAATTACATTAAAATTATACTAGGTGACGCAAACGCAAAGGTTGGAAGGGAAGAAGTATATCGTCCTACAATCGGTAAAGAAAGTTTGCACGAATATAGTAATGATAATGGGACCCGACTAATAAACTTTGCCATTTCGAAAAACCTAATAATCAAAAGTACTACGTTTAAACATAAGGACATTCATAAGTATACGTGGACATCGCCGGATGGACATACTCGTAATCAAATAGATCATATTTTAGTACAAAACAGATGGCAAAGTAGCATAATTAACGTGAGATCGTATCGTGGTGCAGAATGCGGTTCTGATCATGAATTAGTAATCGCGAAACTTCGACAAAAACTAAATACAAAAAAGAGAACACCGAACTATATTCATCCCGAGAATTTTGATGTTGTTAAATTGAACAACCCCGAAATTAGAAAACAATTCGCGATAGAAGTAAAAAATAGGTTCGATGCTTTGGAATCTTCAGACGAGGAAAACGAAGATGTAAACAAATTGTGGGAAGGGATCAGGGATAATATTAAAGAGGTCGGTAACTTATGTCTTGGGAAAATCGAAAATAAAAAGAACAAACCTTGGTTCGACAGGGATTGTCAAAATATGTGTGAAAAAAGAAAAACCGCTAAACTGAATTCCTTAAATAATCCAAGCAATAATAATGTGGCTTACTTTCGGTTAGTAAAAAACGAAACTTCAAAATTCTTGAAAAATAAGAAAAGAGAGTATCTTAAAGGCAAAATAATAGAAATAGAAAAACACAGAAGCGAAAATAACGTAAGAGAGATGTACAAAGGTATAAACAAATCGCGTAAAAGATTTGAACCTGTATTGAATGGGGTTAAAGATGCGAATAACAACATAATTGCGGATCCGACTGAGATATTAAATACATTTAAACAACACTTTGACGGCATTCTAAATACGGAAAATAATAATCGATCTCCTCCCTCTGAATACCAGAGCGCTGAACCATGGGTAGACGCACCGAGTAAAGAGGAAGTTGAAATGGCGATAGGAAAATTAAAACGGTATAAAGCTGCAGGAAATGATAATATCACGAGTGAATTAATCAAAGCGTGTGGAGAAGCGGGCGTTTCCAAATTACATGTTTTAGTTAAAAAGATCTGGGAAAATGAAAAAATACCCGAAGAATGGAAAGAATCAATACTTATTCCGATTCACAAAAAAGGACCGAGGACGGATTGTAACAACTATCGTGGGATCTCTCTTCTCCCAGTATGCTATAAAATATTCTCGTCAATACTAACTAGCCGAATCACGGAATACGCTGAGGAAATTATCGGAGACTACCAATGTGGTTTTAGGCGGAATCGCTCGACTATTGATCAAATATTTTCCTTACGTCAAATATTAGAGAAGAAACTGGAATACAACGGTGTAGTCCATCAACTTTATATAGATTTTAAAAAGGCTTATGATTCCATAGACCGTCAGAAGCTATATAACATCATGATTGAACAGGGGATACCTAAAAAGTTAGTAAACCTAGTAGAGATGTGTTTGTCGGAAACATTTCATAAAGTTAGAATCGGTCATAATTACTCCGAGAGATTTAAGGTGCGATCGGGTTTGAAACAGGGTGACTCCCTTTCACCTGTTTTGTTTAATATAGCCTTAGAATATGTTATAGAAAAGGTGATGAGTACCGAGAAAGGCTTACATATGGGTGACAAGATTCCGGTTTTGGGGTATGCCGATGATTTGGTACTACTAGGTGAAGACACAGAAACTATACAACTAAATACAAGTGTGTTAATAAAAACCGGTAAACAAATAGGTCTCGAATTAAATACCGATAAGACGAAATATATGATTAGTTGCAGAAATGGTGGCGATCTTGATGATATTAATATTTCAGGTCATACTTTTGAACACGTAGAGAAATTCAAGTATTTAGGTTCAATGATAACAAGAAAAAATGAAATCCAGGAAGAAATAAAGTCCCGGTTAAAGGTGGGAAATGCGTGTTATTATTCGGTTGGTAAATTGCTTAGCTCGCGGCTTCTGTCTAAAAACTTAAAGGTTAGAACTTATAAAACTATTATTCTTCCAACGGTTCTTTACGGATGCGAAACGTAGCCGCTTACTTTGAAGGATGAACAACGGCTTAAGGTTTTCGAGAATAAGGTGCTGCGTAAAATATTTGGTCCGAAGAGAGATGAGGCCACTGGGGAGTTTAGAAGGTTGCACAACGCGGAATTGCGGAGTTTGTACCCGGTGAATATAATTGAGTTGATAGCATCGCGGAGACTCAAATGGGCGCGTAAAGTTGTTGGGCTTAGTGAGGAACGGATTCCGAGAAAGTTGGTATTCGCTGAACCGACTGGTAGGCGTCCGAAAGGTAGGCCGAAGCGTCGATGGGAGGATTGCGTTAAGGCTGATCTCGGGGGCTTGGGCTTGACCGGTGAACATTGGACGAGTCTGTGCAGGCGAAGTTTGGTGGTATCGGCATCGAACCTTCGGGTTCGGTAAGCCTATTATTATTATTATAATATACCCTTGGAAAGCTAAAGAACTTGGACAATTTTTTATCTTATGTTAAAAAGTTGTAAAAGGTAATGTAAAGTGACAATAGGGCATAAACTTAATACTGATAATTATACGTAATAATTTAATGTAGGTACATTAAATAATATACTGAATACATTTTTTATTTAAATTAACTTTTTACTTTCAACTTCAAGTTTATTTAATAGTTCATAGGTTGATTTTAACTAAGGTAGTAAGTGAAATTAGTGTGTTACCCGCACCAGATTTTTTTTAGCCAAACGATCAAAGATTGATATTTACATAACATACTATCCAATTAATTGTATTCTGGAATATCATTCTTATCAAGGATTGAAACGTTAAACATGTCACCTAGCGATGAAGAAGTACTTAACGCTTTGATATCATACAGAGCGCAGGGGAGAGGAAACATGTGGTCAAAGAGGCAACGAAATGGCTTCACAAATGGAGAAGGATGCGAGGCAGATAAGGGATCATTTTCTTGAAAGAGCCTCGTCACTCATAATTCCAAATGGAAAAACGGCCATTTTTGGAAACTACGAATCACCCTGATGAGAATCTCTTTTGGCATCGGCGGTCGCCTCAAAAAGTGCAACTTGTCGAAGGGGAAAAAACGAGTAATGATTGTAAAGACTTCATTATATACATGAAGAATTGTTTGAAGCATCTCTGATTCGAAAAACTTGAGGGGGGTCACTTGTGGTTAGGATTCAAACTTCAGGTCGCAGGTTCAAACCTGGCTAGTGACCCTAAGATTTTTTAATGGGAGTAAAAAATCTTGGGTTATTCCGTCCTCCGGAGGGGGCGTAAAATGGTGGTCCCGATCCTGTGCGATGTCAGGTGTTCATTTAAGATCCTATTCCTAATAAAACCTGGATAGGCGAAATTAATGACTCCCACTGTAGCATCGTCCGATAAGCCACAGTAGCGTAAAGGTGACTGTTATGCATGTTATCAAGAGCTGAGGAGGAAAAAAAAAAAGCGAATTTGAAGAAAATCTTAATTAATGATAGTAAATAATGAATGTCTGCTCCTATGAAACCGTAGATGGGTTGGTATAAAAGTTAAAATGGGCCTTAGGTTACCTCGAATATCTGTATAGAGCAATATTATTTGTATTTTTTTTCTTACCCTATGTCGTAAACCAATGACATCCTTCGCTACAGTAAGTATCCTTCAATAGCACTACATCAATATCCCTGTTTAACAGATCCGATATCTACGATTCCATCTTGACAAACGTCTAACTGATACAAGACTGAAACGACTAGAAACTGCCCTACGTTTTCGACTACTTCAACACTTACTGGACAAACGCTTAAACCTTCCACTTAAATACAATAGGCTCATCTACATGACTATCACATGGCCGATATGGACTTACGGAGTTGAACTCTGGGGCTCTACTAAACCTTTAAATTCTTCTCGAATCCAATCCTTCAAAAAATCCTCAATGCTTCTTATTTTGTCACGTATAAACTCATCCATAAAGACCTTAATGTTGCCGATCTTGCTGACCTGGCCCGAACCAGGCCACTCCTTTCATGACAAACTCCATTCCCATTTTAACAAACTAGTTTCAATCCTTGCTTCCTCTACAGTCCCTAAAAATTCTAAAAAATGTTAGAAAAGAAGTTGGTCCCGGGATCTCCTAGTATAGCATATGGAGAGCTGCCAATGGGTAGTATCCCTAGATGTGGATCATGACTCATCGTATAACATTGTATTGTATCTTATCATATCGTATCAAATTTACTAGATGTATTTCATAATACAGTTGTAAATATCACTTAATATATTTATTTTTTTATTCCTTGTTTTCGAATGTGAAAGACGTGTGACTTTATATCTTTTTTTTAACCTTGATATAATGTCCAAAAATGGTGAGATCAGATTTTAAGAAACATAAAATCCACTCTTTTTTTTATCTTTTGTACTTACTTGGCAAATGCTCTGGACTTTTAATCTATTACAAAAAACTCAAATACAAAACTGAATCAAAAACTTTCTGGACAATTGAGTTGATCTTTGTGAATCCACTAAACTCACGAACTCATTATAACTTATCCTTATGCTCGCCGCTTTAGGCTACTTCAACACTTACAAGACAAACGATCAAACCTTCCTCTGAACTACAAAAGGCTCATCTACATGACTATTATAAGACCAAACTGGACTTCTGGAGTAGAGCTTTGGGGAAAAAACCATCAAATTCTTCCCGCATCCAATCCTTACAATCCAAAATCCTCAACGCTCCTTACTTTGTCACGAATAAACTTATCCATAAAGACCTTAATGTTCCCTTTGTTACTGATTTGGCTCGGACCAGGTATCAATCCTTTCATGACAAACTCCATTCTCACTCTAACCTACTAGTTTCAATCCTTTCTTCCTCTTCAATGCCGGATAATCCTCCGAGGCGCCTGAAAAGGAAATAGCCCCGGGACCTTCTATTTTAGAATATTTTTAGAGTGCTGCCACATCTGAGTGTCTCTAAATGTATTTCATGACAGTTTTGTATATCACCATCACATTTACTAGATGTATTTTTATTTAATACAGTTGTAAATATCAATAAATATGGTTAAAAAACAAAAACAAAAAAAAACTTATCCTTACAATCACAAATCCCTTTTTTAAATCCTTAATGCTCCTTCTTTTTCACGAATAAAACTACAATGTCCTTGATGCTTAATATATTTAACACTTTTACCCGAATCAGGTAACTTATCTTTTTATAATAAACTCTATATTTCTCACCGAGTCTCTAGAACCCTCCTAGGCCTCTGATCTACTGATACGTATTACATACACGCGCGACATACCTGTGAGTCTCAACATCCTGACAGTAAGCCGACATAGAAATCATAACTAGACATCGCAAACCTATGCAGGCCTAACATGTATGCATTCCTTACAACTTATTCACACGACTACAACACTCATTGTTAGATATGCGATACAACATAATTCTTAGACAACATTTCCATACTATTATTACGCCAGAATGACCTCGCTTTTTAGATGATAATACAAAAATACTGATAACAAAATAATTGAATAGTTAAAAAACAGTTCAATTTTTTGGAATGGACTTTATGTGCATTGTGGATGATAGAGTAAAAAATATTGTATTGAAAAAAAAAAGGACAAAGTCTATCATGGAAAAAAGAAATTAAGGAAACGCAACACACGACTTTCTTTTACCTCCGTTGTTAAAATTAATTTAAGAATTTTTAAATACATATTTTCGATAGAAACATATATTTATTAAATAAACTATTTTTTTTTTATCTAAGAGAATCAGTTAGTTTCATCGGTTTTTCATCAATCTCCTAAACTTTTAATATTACGTGTATTAGATGATATTTTATCTTTCCAACGATATATTATACATCTTTATTGCTACTCTTGTGTTCAAAAACACAAAAATATCATAAAAAAAAAAAAAGTTATGAACGTTTCTCCTATAGTTGTTTATCAAATTCGCTTAGCTCGCATATTTAACCTTTATGTATCAATGCTAACAAGATGATATGCCTAAGTTTTGGAAATCTACAAAATTAAAGGCACTTTAAAGGAAGAAGATTACTTAATATTAGCATTGGAACGCCGTCAGACTATTTCAATCACATTAAAACCTACATCAAATTAAAACCCATTAAATGTTACATCTACATAGCGAGTTTAATCAAAATCGTTTAAGCGGTTTTGGAGAAAATCGTAAGAAGGTCCAAAATGCGTAGATGAAAAGATTGCTGTAATATTTTAGGCGTATAGTTGTCTTAAATGTTAAATTTCAGTACGATTATTCGTTTTCACGCTTGACTTACGACACACACACGTTTTTGTGGGAATTTAGACTCGGTGGATCTTAAAACGTGTATTCCGGGTGAAAATTGGAATCCGAAAATATTCACTAGAGCAATACTTTCCCTTACTATATATTTCATTTATAGGTAAGTGAAAGTAATAAATAAATGAAAAGTAATATCAGTAATTATAAAAACGAAAACAAATCTGAGATTATTTATTTTGTAGCTATTGATTGTTTGATATATTAATAAGATTAATTTTTTTTTTTTTGTAAAGTTTACATTAATAATTATACACCTATATAACAAGAACAAACAATGACAAATAATAGTCTGAAATGTGTAAATACGTTTTCCTCCAAAACAATTTGTTTGTATAATACTATTACATTCACTTACATATGTATAAAATATACAGTGAAACAAAGTATCGAGATAGTGAATATTTTCTGAATCGAGTTTTCGAGATCGAATCGAGTTTTTACCGGAAATATACGTTTTAGGGTCATTTAAGGCTAAATGACAAACTCCTGTTAAAAGGTATGTGCGTGTGTTAAGTGACTCTAAAAGTAAAAGGTTTATAAAGCTGAAATTTTATATTTTAGAACTGTGTATGCCTAAGAGTGCAACTTTTAAAAAAATTGGAAAACCAGAAGAGCCACTTTATACTATGCATTTTGCAAGTTTTCATGATTTTCTCAAAAACGGCTATAACTACTGGGTTGTTTCACATGAAATGTCCGTTTTTATAGTATCTGAAATACATAAAGAATTTTTCAGGTCTCTGTTGTTTTCTTCTGAATGTTACATATTTAAAGTAAACAGTTACCAGTCCTCTACCTTTGTATTATAAACATTAGCTTCCCAATCAATTACCCACTTTTTGGTATACCTATATATATGAACATGGAAACACGCGATTTTCAAGTAATATTTTTGTACGAGTTTAAACCTGGCCATTCAGCAGCTGAGGCAGCGAGAAATATTTGCAAGGCGTTTGGGGAAGGGAGTGTTAATGAACGGACCATTCGCCGTTGGTTTTCAGCTGGGGATACCGACTTGGAAAACTTGCCCCGAGGAAGACCACCGTCCGTAATAGACAACGATGTCCTCAAACATACAGTAGAAGGAAACCCCTACCAAACAGTTAAAGGCAGAGATGGGCAAAATCGCATTCGGATATACGAATACGAATGCATTCGGGAAGATCGAGTTTTGAAAATACGAATACGAATGCAATCGTATTTCAAAAAAGAATACGAATGCATTCGTATTTCGAAAAAATATACGAATACGAATATACTCACAGATGTAGACAGGTATACGCCCGAATATCACAGGTATGCAAAGGGATACGGTCATATTCCACTGGTCTAAAAACGTATACGGACCTGTGTACAAGTCAATATGTGCGCATTTGCAGGCGTGAATTCGAATGCGTTCAATAATATCTTATATTAAAAGACATAAAATTTAATATTTATGAATTGTTTAAAAATATTATTCAAATATTGTTGAAATAACTTCTTTAAATACGAATATCTATTTATTTACATATATCAACACTCATACAGTTCTCTTCTCTATAATAAAATAATTTAAGAAATATTTCTTTTTGTTTGTTCTCCCAAAAAATTTTATTTGTAGGAAAAATCAGTACATTAAAAAGTGATTAATTAATAGTGGTCAATTTGATATAAATAGTTAATGTTGAAAAAATAACTTTATTTCGTCGGAAGTATATATTTTAGATTAAATAAAATAACATAATTATTATATACAATCATAACTAAGGTGATACTTTTTATATTATTTAACATTTTCTGTGAAATATGTAGCTTTATAACGGTCTATTATGCTTTTCTTATATGCGAATTGAAAAATAATAACCTGGAAAAAGTTTATTTTTACATTTTTTATTTCTCCAGTTAATTTAAGTTTCTTTAATATTTATCCATTTATTCTTAACACTAGCAACAAGAAGTGGTGAGATAATTAAAATAAACAAAATTAACAATACATAAGGTATTTTTTTATTTCATCAGAATAAACTTAAATCTATAGATTTAAAAGTGAATATGTAACAATTAATGATATAAATATTAATAATTGTTTCATATTCATTTTTATTCGCGCTTTACTTCACTTCATTATAACCAATTATTTTTGTCATTATTATTTTTTTTTATACCACTTTAATGTTTTAGAATATACTACATTCATTTTCATAGGAAATAGAAACAGGTTCATGAATTATTTTCTAAATATGCCTCTACGGCAAAGGGTATTATTCCTAGTTTAGTTACTATATTCCTAGTCCATTTAGATTTTTTTACCCTCTGTTGTGAAAATTGTTTAGTTGGTTTTTAATTAATATAGGGATTTCCTTCTGCTTTTGAGTCTTGTAATACTTCCTAAGAAGTTTGTCACATATTTAGCCTCTTTTAATAGGCTCAAATTCCCAGGGCAGGTATCATGGTAAAATTCCCGTTGGTAAAGTTCCCGATGCCCCGTGGTTCTAAGGCGGCTTCATATTACTTCTTATCTTCAAACAAAGTTAACATTAAAAAAAGGATTATACTGAATTTCAATTAAAGCATTTATTTTAGATCAAATTACTAATAAGAATAAATTAATAACAATATAGTATATATGATAGATAACAACTAAAGTTTTTTGCGGTTATCATCACTCTCTATTACAGCTTTGAATGTTACATAAGTACTTTTATTAGCGCTTTACTTCACTTTATCATAAAGAATTAATTTTATTATTATTATAAGTTTCAATGTTTTGGAATAATAGCAAACTTCTAAACTTAGAAAACAGAACCATAATCATGAAAAGTCAATGAGTCATTCCATACCTGGATTACCTAAACACTTCACTGTAAATGCTTAAAATTCAACATTTTACCTATTTTTGAATGCGTGGTGTTAACTTTTCACATAGTTGGTTTGAAAAGTTAAAATATTTACTGAACTTTACTTTCAATATAAATTTTAAGCTCAAAAAAAATATATCAAAGGGATAATATTTCTTTTCTTTTTTAATATAATTTATAAGCCCAATACTGCATTAATATTTTTCATTTTCCACAAATTAATAAATTTTAAGAAATATTTCTTAAATTATTTTATTATAGAGAAGAGAACTGTATGAGTGTTGATATATGTAAATAAATAGATATTCGTATTTAAAGAAGTTATTTCAACAATATTTGAATAATATTTTTAAACAATTCATAAATATTAAATTTTATGTCTTTTAATATAAGATATTATTGAACGCATTCGAATTCACGCCTGCAAATGCGCACATATTGACTTGTACACAGGCCCGTATACGTTTTTAGACCAGTGGAATACGGCCCACACGAGTGGAATATGACCGTATCCCTTTGCATACCTGTGATATTCGGGCGTATACCTGTCTACATCTGTGAG
This sequence comes from Piezodorus guildinii, assembly GCA_023052935.1. Lineage (NCBI taxonomy): Eukaryota > Metazoa > Arthropoda > Insecta > Hemiptera > Pentatomidae > Piezodorus > Piezodorus guildinii. Next base: position 194,264,502 of record CM041292.1, read on the forward strand.
TATATTCGTATTCGTATATTTTTTCGAAATACGAATGCATTCGTATTCTTTTTTGAAATACGATTGCATTCGTATTCGTATTTTCAAAACTCGATCTTCCCGAATGCATTCGTATTCGTATATCCGAATGCGATTTTGCCCATCTCTGGTTAAAGGACTCTCAGAACAACTAAATGCAAGTGCATCTACCATTTCCAGACATTTAAAGTGTATTGGGAAAGTAAAAAATCTCGATACATGGGTACCTCATGATCCTACTGAGCGGCAGCAAGACCCCATGTTTCAAAACATAACGTGCAAAAATTGAAAGAACTGGGCTACGAAGTTCTTCCGCATCCCCCATATTCTCCCGACTTGTCTTCAACAGATTACCATCTGTTCAGGAATTTAGACAACTTCGTCAAAGGAAAACTTTTTGAAAATGATGATCAAGTGAAAAGTGCGTTTTCAGATTTTGTTTCACTTCAAAGCTCAGAGTTTTTAAGTTCGGGGATAACAAAGTTGGTGTCATGTTGGGAAAAATGTGTAGAAAAATACGGTAAATACTTCGAATAAAATTATCTTGTTTTCATATCGTATTTTTAATAAAAATCCTTTACCTTGAAAACAGACCCAATATTTCGATTAAACTTGCTATTTCGAAAAAAAAACTGTAATGGTCTTTTATATCGTGTAGGTTTTTGTATTGATTGAAATAGTCTGAAAAGGTTTAAATGCCGAATTGATTTATTTTGTTCCTCTAATGTACCTTTAATTTTGTGATCCGAATAAATATAACCATATCATCTTATTATAATTTATAGGAAACGGCTATATATACAAATTGAACGATTTCGATGACCAATTAAAGCAGAAAAGTTGGCAGGCTAGAGTTAAAAAAAAAATGATTATTTTTTATTACAATTAAAATTTGTTTGAATGAATAAATTTATTGTTAGTATTGTATTATATTTATAGGTATAGTATGTATTGTATTGTGATAACAAGCATGACAGGGCTGGTCAGCCTATAATAGTTTTTTTTTAATGTGACAAAATATATATTTATATCAGTGCATAATGATGGAATATTAAAAGATTCTTTGAAAATGGCAAAAAGCCGAAACGTAGGGAGAAGGAAATAAGAAATAAAATAAGTTGAATGAAAATTGATCACTTTAATTAAAAGAACCTAACAAAAAAATTTATATTACATACAAATTTTTGGAAGGTAAAGTGACAAATAGGGCATAAACATAAGGGATTATTTTATTTACAAATTTTATATTGTTATATTATTTAATCATATGTTTTCAGAGGAATTAAATATGATTCAGTAAACATTTTTTTTTCATTTAATGGTTGTTAAATCGATTTTAACATCCGAGGTAAGTAAAAGTTATGTGTAATCCGCACCTGTTTTTTTTTAAAATATAGAATCCTTGATAATAATGGTCCCATAATAATTATAAAATGCGTTACTCTTTAAAATGGAATAAAATCACTAATAGAGTTCATTAGCCTGAAGGACTCTATAATTGGTGCGAGCTAATTTGTGTTGGGTGTTTCTTCGAAGTGATCCCAAAGCAATCGCCATATTGCCTGTTAGCCATTTGGGTCAAACGTTTCCCCAGTCCGTTCAACTGTGTTTATTCTGTCATTGTTTAATCTACATATTACAACAACGTATTTAAAATAATAATGTATTTGCTTGATGAAGAATAATAATTGAAAATTGTATGCATTCACGTCAACCTCGAGATGTAAAGAGTGGCTCTCAACAAGCCACTGGAGTTGCTCACAGCTCAGTAGTTCCAGTAGCTTGTTATTTACAAAAAATAGGTTAGCTATTAATTATCTTAGCTATTAATTATTAAATTATTGTTTACTTTTAAATTCTGTTTAATAAAAAAAATCTGGTGAGCCCAACACAACTTTTACTTATCCTCACGAATTTCTGCTGTTTAATCCTTAAAATAAAATCCGTTAATAATTCTTCTTATTATGTATCATATTATTGATAAAAACAATAAGTGCTACTCTTTTGCTTTACTTACCGACCCTTGAGATACTCCTGCTAAGACTGGTCTAATTTTAGAGGTTTCTGTGCCTTAAAAGACGAAAAAAGTCTATCACGAAGAAAGGACTGAAGGATAAAATAATAGGTAAGAGAGAATACAGTCTTTAGTTTGAGAGGTCCGTGATGGCAGGCTCGATCGAATGCTTGAGCAACATCCAAAAATACTTCTGTTGCATACGAAATGTTATCCAGCACGTTTGCTAATTTTCTAAATATTAAAAAAAAAAGTAGTTTTGTATTTTGTTTCCCTCATTGTATTTATTTCACTTAGAGTGTTAGTTTATTATTTTTTTTGTAAATTATCATTATTTTAAAAAATATCTCTCTCTACAAATATTGTACATAAGGAGTCAATGGTGTATTTTAGCACTAATACTCATTCCAATAAAATATGCCTAATGATATTAAATAGTTACACACTTAGGAACCATACATTATCACACTTTATTATGCTTACAATTGAATAGCTGTTTTAATTAATATCTAATATTTTACAATTAAACATATGTTTATTTCCAATATTTAATTTTATTATTATTTTCACTTACTATATATAGTAAGGGAGAGTATTGCGATCGTGAAAATTTTCGAATTCCAGTTTTCAACGGAAATACAAGTTTTAGGGTCCCCTGAGTCCAAATAACCAAGTCCCGCAAAAAGGTCTGTGTGTGTGTGTGTGTTTGTATAAGAAACGAAAAGTCCTATGAAACTGAAATTTCATATTTAGGACAACTATAGCATTTCCAAGTCAATTGTAACCTTTTCCAAGTCAAATGTAACTTTTTCCATTTCAAATGTAACCTTTTCCAAGTCAAATGTAACCCTTTCCATTTCAAATGTCACCTTTTCCAAGTCAAATGTCACCTTTTCCATTTCAAATGTTACCTTTTCCAAGTCAAATGTCACCTTTTTCTTTACTTCTAGCCTTAAATATTCCGTTTTATTTATTTATTTATTGAAAAAAAATTAGTTTAATTAACATTATGACTTTTTTAATAATTTTGGTATATAATAATTGATATTTTTTTTGGGTCTCTTAGATATTTGATATCAAGTTCTGTTTTTTACTAGCTAATATTTAAAAAAAAATTAATTATCGTCTATTTAGTTTTAAAATAGTTGTTGATTTTGATTTTTTAGAGAGGAGGGGTAGTTTTTTGGAATAATTAATGTGTTTTCGGGTATTATAATTAAATTTTTCGAGCTGTATTTTTTATCGCTCGCGTGCATTTTAACTCGCATTAAATTTTAATGTTTTTTATTGACATAGGGATTAATTAATGTGCTTTCGGGTGGTTATGATTACGTTTTTTGAGCTGTATCTTTTATCGGTCATGCGTATTTCAACTCGCATTTACTTTTAATGTTTTTTATTGATATAGGGATTAATTATTTTGCTTTCAGGTGGTCATGATTACGTTTTTCGAGCTGTATTTTTTTCGCTCGCGCTTATTTTAACTAAAATTTACTTTTTATGTGTTTTATTGATATAGGGATTAATTAATGTGCTTTCGGGTCGTTATGATTACGTTTTTGAGCTGTATCTTTTATCGCTTTATGCGTATTTCAATTCGGATTTACTTTTGATATTTTTTATTGTTATAGAAGTTTGTAATTATTTTTTCGGGTCTTGTGATTACGTTTTTAAACTGTTTTTATTGTCGCTTGCTCTCATGTAAGGAAACATTTGGAGTGGTCTTTTTTGTTTTAGGGGATTCTCATAACGTGTTTTGAACTTTATTCTTTTATGCGCTGGGGAATTTCTACAAACCGTAGGTATTATGTTATAATATGATGTAAAAATTATTTATTGTTTTTTTGCAGGATCTGATTACATTTTTGATTTGGACGTTACATCGCGATTGCGCATTCTTCTAGATCACTTTTGATTTAAGTTAAAATGTGCACTAGCTATAAATAAATGTCATAAACTCTATTAGTATTCCCGAAAACACTATAAACGATCCCTCTATCGAATATTTATGAAATAGGAACAGTAACTTAATATGAGTAAAAGCGATAACAAATTTGGTTCAAACAATGTTATCAGAACACCCGAAAATAGAGTAAACGATTCCTCAATTAAATTATCAAATAATTGTAAGACCGAGTTAGGAAGCGGATCCTTTACAAAAGTTTTAATTGAAAAAAATTACTCAGGACGCTAGAAAAGGAACTATAACTAATCCTTTTATAAAATAACAATAATAAAAAAAAAAAAAACCTAAACGATGTATATTCCAGCAACGTTATAATGAGACCAAAAACAAAACAATCAATCCCGATATCAATAAAAAAATATCAAAAATAAAGGCGAGTTGAAATCCGCACGAGTGATAATAAAATAGCTTTTAAACATTTTCATAACCCCGCGAAAACACAAGGATAGATCTCTATAAAAATAAAAAGATTAAAAGTAAATAGAAGTTGAAATACGCATGAGCGATAAAACATACAGCTCGAAAAACGTAATCATAACCACCCGAAAGAACATTAAGTAATCCCTATATCAATAAAAAACATTAAAAGTAAATGCGAGTTGAAATACGCATGAGCGATAAAACATATAGCTCGAAAAACATAATCATAACCACCCGAAAGCAAAATAATTAATCCCTATGTCAATAAAAAACATTAAAAGTAAATGCGAGTTGAAATACGCATGAGCGATAAAAAATACAGCTCGAAAAACGTAATCATAACCCCCCGAAAGCACATTAATTAATCCCTATATCAATAAAACACATAAAAAGTAAATTTTAGTTAAAATAAGCGCGAGCAAAAAAAATACAGCTCGAAAAACCTTATCATAACCACCCGAAAGCAAAATAATTAATCCCTATATCAATAAAAAACATTAAAAGTAAATATGAGTTGAAATACGCATGATCAATAAAAAATACATCTCGAAAAACGTTAGCATAACCACCCGAAAGCACATTAATTAATCTCTATATCAATAAAAAACATAAAACGTAAATGCGAGTAGAAACACTCATGAGCGATAAAAAATACAGCTCGAAAAACGTAATCATACCCACCCGAAAGCACAATCAATGTCTATATCAATAAAAAACATTAAAAGTAAATGAGAGGTGAAATAGATATGAGCGATAAAAAATACAGCTCGAAAAACCTTATCATAACCACCTGAAAGCAAAATAATTAATCCCTTTATCAATAAAAAACATTAAAAGTAAATGCGAGTTGAAATACGCATGAGCGATAAAAAATACAGCTCGAAAAACGTAATCATAACCCCCCCGAAAGCACATTAATTAATCCCTATATCAATAAAACACATAAAAAGTAAATTTTAGTTAAAATAAGCGCGAGCGAAAAAAATACAGCTCGAAAAACGTAATCATGACCACCTGAAAGAAAAATAATTAATCCCTATATCAATAAAAAACATTAAAAGTAAATGCGAGTTGAAATACGCATGACCGATAAAAGATACAGCTCAAAAAACGTAATCATAACCACCCGAAAGCACATTAATTAATCCCTATGTCAATAAAAAACATTAAAATTTAATGCGAGTTAAAATGCACGCGAGCAATAAAAAATACTGCTCGAAAAATTCAATTATAATACCCGAAAACACATTAATTATTCCAAAAAAACTACCCCTCCTCTCTAAAAAATCAAAATCAACAACTATCTTAAAACTAAATAGACGATAATTAATTTTTTTAAATATTAGCTAGTAAAAAAACAGAACTTGATATCAAATATCTAAGAGACCCAAAAAAAATAACAATTATTATATACCAAAATTATTAAAAAAGTCATAATGTTAATTAAACTAATTATTTTTCGATAAATAAATAAATAAAACGGAATATTTAAGGCTAGAAGTGAAGAAAAAGGTGACATTTGACTTGGAAAAGGTAACATTTGAAATGGAAAAGGTGACATTTGACTTGGAAAAGGTTACATTTGAAATGGAAAAAGTTACATTTGACTTGGAAAAGGTTACAATTGACTTGGAAATGCTATATACGCCCGAGACGTTACAAAACCCTTTTCATCAAAATGAGCTTACCAGAAGAGCCACTTTATATCATGCATTTTGCACCTTTTTTGCGATTTTCTCGAAAACTGAACAGCGGATTTTGATTAAACTCGCTATATCGATGTAAAATTTAATGGGCTTTAATATCATTTAGGTTTCATTTTGATTGAAATAGTCTGATGGGTCTTAAATGCAGATATTTTTTATTTTCTTTTTCTAAAGTACCTTTAATTTTGTTGATTCTATAAAAATAACTATATTATCTTGTTACCACTGATGAAAAACAGGTAAATATATAAATTGAATGAATTCGATACCCAACTAAAAGAGAAAACAGAAAAAAATATTTTTTTTAATGCAATTTTTCGTTTTTGAACATAAGAGCAGTAATATACGTGTATGGCATACCGTTGGAAAGCTAAATATTTCAGAAAAAATAGTATCTCATACACAAGCTTATAAAAATTAATAGAGAGTGATAAAAAGCCGATAAAATTAAGTAATTGTTTTAGATAATAATATAATAGATTTTGTAATAAAACACATGTTTCTATAGAAATTTAATTAAATTAATTCTTCAATAGTTTCACGTTTTTTTATCTCTAACTGTATTTGAAAATTCTTTAATTGATTTTAAAAATGGAGGTAAGTGAAAGTCGTGTGTTGCACGCACCAGATTTTTTTTTATAACAACTTAATGTCAAAAATATTTGTTTATGTATATCTTCAACGTAAACCTGGAATCTAAAAGTTCAGATAGATTTTCTTCACTTACTTGAGCTTCCAATTCAGCTTGAACCTCCTGAAATTTGTCCTTTATTTCCCTTAACCTATCATCACAGTAAGTTGTTTCTTCAACTGATAGTGATAATTCTTGAGGTTCTTTTAATAACTTCTCCATTCTTGTAAGCTGACTTTTACATGATTACCGTCGTATTATTTCAGATCATGAACTCGGATTCCATACATCTACATGTCATCGTGTGGTGGACGTAGTCTCCTCTGCGTTGGAGCGCGGATTGTAATGCACGAGAGCCTTTCTCGACGTAGAACAGGCTTTTGACCTAGTCTGGCACCCGGGATTACTTTACAAGCTCTGTCTATTTTTCCCTCCTACCTCTTATTATCCAGTCCTACCTCGCTGATAGATTCTTCGAAATAAATCACAATAGTCCCTTATTCCTCCCTTTTTTCTCAACCTGCTGGTGTTCTCAAGACACCATCCTAGATCCAGTTCTTTATACAGTCTATACGGCTGATATCCCAACCCATCCCAACACTTCCCTTTCTACCTATGCTGATGACACGTGTATGCTATCAGTAAATAATGCTCTAGTTACTGCCTCCTACACTCTTCAATCTCACATCCGAGACCTTAAAGTATTGTGCCAGAAATACAAGACTGAAACGACCAGAAACTGCCCGACGTTTTCGACTACTTCAACACTAACTGGACAAACGGTCCAAAATTCCACTTAATTACAAAAGACTTATTTATATGCCCATCATAAGACCGATATGGACTTACGAAGTTGAGCTAACCAATCCTTACAATCAAAAATCCTTCGTATAATCCTTAACGATCCTTATTGTCACCAATAAGCTCATCCATAAATGTAACTGAATAAGCCCGAACCAGGTATCAATCATTCCATGAAAAACTCCATTTCCACTCTAATCCACTAGTTTCTATCCTGTCATCCTCTTCGATTCTTGATAATCCTCCGATGTGTCTGAAAAAGAAGATGGCCCCGAGACTTTCTAGTTTATAATATTTTTAGAGTGGGTACAATGCGTAGCGTCTCTACATGTATTTCATGTCAGTTTACTATGTCCATCACATTTACTTGATGTATATAATACAGTTGTAAATATCAATAAACATGTTTAAAAAAAGACTTACAAACTGCACGTTTTGATTTAAATTTATCCATCGTCGCCAATATTATATCTGCTTAATGCTATTAAATAATTACACACAAAGGAACCATACATTATCACACTTTATTAATCTTACAATTAGAACAGCTGTTTTAATTAATATATAATATTTTAAAATTAAACATATGTTTTATTTAATATATGATAATTGCCATTGATTTTGACAGATTGTATTATTTCTCAAAAAATTATTATTATTATTTATTTTTTTTTTTTTACGAGAATCGTTCAATTCATTTATCTATTGTGACTGATAAAAAAAAAAAAAAAAAAAAATCTCGCAGATTGCCCAGTCATATGCAATATTTTTTTTTTTTAACAATGACGAAACTAGACGATACTTATTTGGCAGCGTCTGTGACAGGGGATCAGATGAAAAAGACGGGATTATTAAAATGCAATGCAGCCGCTTCGGAGACAGGACTTTGAAAAAAAAAAAAAAGTACCTGATACTTAGCGCCTGGATTGAAGAAGTCCATCATTAGTCTTATCTAAGTTATTACACGGAAAGATGAGGATTCTAGAGAATTCGGTAAAAAAGATATTCTTAGCCGACTTCCCCTCTTTTTAAGACAATAGCTCAAGCAAGGCCATCTGGGTCTTCTTTTTCTTATGCCTTATAAATATTTATAAATGCTTTTATTCTCTTATTAACATTTACCTATTTTGCATACAATGTATATTTATTGTCTGGCTACATATCATATTGTTTATTTAAATTGTTGTAAGTATATCTCCGGATAATGACTGCAATAATTTATTCCGAGAACGTTTTGTACATATATTTATGAATGCCTTTTATAATTGCCTTATTTACCAGCGACAATCGTAACGAGCCATCAATTCCAATTAGAGCCGTGTAGACGATACATGACGGTCGTCATACTCTAAATATAATCGTATATGTTCAAATGAAAATTCTGAAAAAAATTATTCCGCGAAAAATGACTTAATTAAGACAAACTTACCTCAGTTAAAAACAGTTTAAGAACATTTAAATTAATTAAGATTTCAGAAATCTGGTGCGGGCCACAACCTCCAACTTACCTCGCTTGTTAAAATTAATTTAACAGCTATAAGCTATTAAATAAAGTTAGAACTTAAAAAAGTTAAATAACTATATTCAGTTCATTTTTAACATATTTATTGTTATTTTAGATAAAATAATATAACATTGAAGTAGAAGGCTGAAAAGAAGCTGAATGAGAGACCTCCTCTGTTTAATTAAAGCCTGGAAAGTGGTTCTGCAGGGCACTTTCCTTCCCCATGTCTATCGCGTCAGTTGCTTCTATTTATATAGTGATGATTTTACGATTCTTAAATCTATTAATATTATAAAAAAAGCCTATCCAGGTTTCATTACGATAGAGATGATTAACAAGCCTCTGACATTCCATAGGCTAGGGACTACCATGTTACACTCTCTTCCGAAGGTCAAGGGCCATCTGCCTGGTTTAAACCTTGGGCATGTAAGGATGCCCAAAGGTTTAAACCAGGCAGATGGCCATTGATCTTCGGAAGAGACCTTCGGACCTTACATATATAAGCAGGAATTTCAAAAACTACAAGATAGACTCGGTGTTGCTGATTACGTATATACTGATGGTTCTAAGAGTTCCTTAGGTGTGGGAGCATCGGTCGTGTGTGAGGGCAGACAACATCTATTTTCCCTTTCTCCACTCTGTAGCAACTATACCGCAGAACTAGTTGGAATTTATAAAAGTTTAAGTGTTATTCATCCTACTAAAACAACCAGGCACAGACTCCTTATCGGCCCTGCTCAGCTTGAAGCGCCTTTTCTCAACCGACTCTCTTATCCAAAACATTCTATTATCATTGCAGTCCACAATAGTTTCCAATTATTCAGTTTTTTTGGTCTGGGTACCGAGCCACTGCGGTATAGTTGGCAATGAACTCGCAGATCGTGCAGCCAAAGAAGCAATAACAGATGGCATTCCCTTTACTGGGGTGCCTGTTGGCGACTATATTTCTATCATCAAGCAGCGGATTCGGTCGAAGTGGGGACAGATTTGGCATGACACTACTGACAACAAATTAAGGGAAATAAGAAGGGACATCTCCCATTGGCATTCGTCCCTACGACAAAAGCGAAGGGAAGAGGTTATCTTGGCGCGCCTGCGTATTGGACACACCCGACTAACTCACGGACATCTCATGGCACGGGAACCTCCTACAGAGTGCCCAACATGCGGTTGCCCAATCTCTGTTAAACACATTTTGACAGAGTGTAGGGCTTATGATAATCACAGAGCACATATTGCAATTGACACTGACTTACCAACCGTTTTACAAGACAACATACAGACAACTGCAAAACTTTTTGACTTCCTACGACAGACCGACTTGTACAATAGACTATAATATTTAATCCCTTTATCAAAGTGATTTAAGGCGAAAATGACCCAAGTGGTTTACGCCTAGGAAAAAAAAAAAAAAAAAAAAAAAAAAAACCTTGGGCGTTGAAGGCTGTTACGCTAGGTACTGTAACATTTGGTGTTGTAACGGGCTTTTCTATTACAAAAAAAAACCTTTCCCTATAAGGACATTAGTCCCCTATTAAGTGGTGAAATTAAGAACAGAGACAAAGATGTACTTACCGTTTGGTTACTTCACTTACCTTCGATGAAGTCTTTTTCATTTTTCTGGTTACTTTTTAACGCATATTTAAATTGTATCAATGAACCCCCCTCCTCTTTCTTTCTTCTTCCTCCTCCCCACCCCAAATAAAGAAAGAAAATTAAATAAATAAATATCTAATTAACGTTTTTATTAATTAATTTAAAAGGCTTGAACATGATTTATATACACATATATCTATTTGTGCGTGTGTCTGTAATTAAATGTAGTATTTTTGTTACGTGTGTGTTTATATTGGGTTGTGTCACATGAAATGTCCGTTTTCAAGGTAAAGGATTTTTATTTAAAATACGATACGAAAACAAGATAATTTTATTCGAAGTATTTACCTTCTTTTTCTACACCTTTTTCCACATTGTGACACTTTAAATGTCTGGAAACGGTAGATGCACTTGCATTTAGTTGTGCTGAGAGTCCTTTAACTGTTTGGTAGGGGTTTCCTTCTACTGTATGTTTGAGGACATCATTGTCTATTACGGAAGGAGGTCTTCCTCGGGGCATGTTTTCCAAGACGGTATCCCCAGCTGAAAACTTAACAAACCAACGGTGATTGGTCCGTTCATTAACACTCCCTTAAATAAATAAAGGAAGCGCGCCGAGCATGCCCCTATATGGATATATGTGATTAAGCTATCAGCTAAACCATGATATTCCTGTACCCATCCTTAACGATTTTCATCATAAATTCCTATATTCCTTTGTCACCGATAAACCAACGGCGAATGGTCCGTTCATTAACACTCCCTTCCCCAAACGCCTTGCAAATATTTCTAGCGGCCTCAGCTGCTGAATGGCCGAGTTTAAACTCGTACAAAAATATTACTCGAAAATCGCGTGTTTCCATGTTCATATTTGGAGGTATACAAAAAATTGGGTAATTGATTGGGAAGATAATGTTTATACTATATAGGTAGAGGATTAGTAACTGTTTACTTTAAAGATGTAAACATTCGGAAGAAAACAACAGAGACCTGCAAAATCCTTTATGTATTTCAGAAAATATAAAAACGGACATTCCATGTGAAACAACCCAATATATGGACACACACACACATATATATATAAAACTATGTCTTAGTGAAATCGGTCAAGCCGTTCACGCGTGATGCTATGTCCAAGGAAAAGTGGAGATTCCTTTTTATATAAGTAGATAAAGAGATTACCTTAAGAAATAAAAAAACAAAACAAAAAACAAACCTATTCACTTAAGTAACGGTTATTTTTTCTTAAGATCCTTCTCCTAATAGATATAAACATAACAAAAAAAGAATTAGAGAATTCGGTCAAGCCGTTCACGCGGAATGCGATAACCATGGGAAAAGGCGAATTATGATTCATTTATATATATGTATATATATATGTATATATATATATATATATATATATATATATATATATATATATATATATATATATATATATATACATAGATATAGTAGATAGGTATGAAAATAACTAGAATAATGCTTGAGAAGAAGATTTGCCAGTAATTGCCTTAGTTTCAAGGCAGGGAAACGTTTCTAAAGCCGAACAGTAGGAAAAGAAAAGAAAGGAAAGAAAGGTAAAAGATGTTTGGATAAATAAAAACAAAAGTTTTTAAACCTTAGCAATAAAATGAGAAGTGAAGTTAGGGGTAGATGGAAAGGGCATGACTCTGCCCTATTAGCCTCTAAGTCTCAGCCCTCCTCAAAAATCGGCCACTAAGTTTAATTAACTCCTAAATTATTTGGTAGAGTAATTAAGTGTTTCAAAAGTTATAATGAGAGATTTTATCAATTTACCCCTAAATGAAGCCTGTACACCAGGTTAATTCTAAAAGGTTTTTTTTTTCTTCTTTTTATTTAAACAATTTTATACAGAGCAACTTAATTTTTAATATCAGCTTAAATTTTAATTATAAGAATGTAATCAAGAAGGAGAATATTATCCTCGGTTATTTTTACTTTTTTTTTTCCTGTTGTTGTAAGTTTTCGTTATGTTTTCTCTCTGTTAATGCCCTTCTTTATAGTAAAAATGGGTAATTAGGTTTTTATTTTACTGCCATAGTCTTGGGTAATTATTGGACTCGTGGAATAATTTTCTGCTGTTTCTCTTTTTACTTCTTATAAAACTGCAAGAGATCTGTTTAAAGATATAATGGATATAATTTACCAATTTATGCAATAATATTGTTTGCTTCACATATTCTTCTTCTCATCTAATTATAATTTAAAATTCTTAAGAACTAAGGAAAACGAAAGAGTGTAAAACACCGGAGTAAAATATATTCATAGCAATTTATAAATGTATTCTGAAATACAAGTAAATGTGAGTAAAATATAAAAAGCAAGACACACACAGCTAAGGAACTAACTACCTTTGGCAACTCTCCATATGCTATAGTAGAAGTCATCGGGCCATCATCTTTCAGACGCCTCGCAGTGGGCATATGACCGATTTAGGTGGACAAAATTCTAAAACTTGTCTATATTTAACCTTTGGGGTCCCAGATTACGGAAAAAAATTATAAAAACTAATTAATTTTTTGACACGATTATCGAGCGCACCGTGGTCAAACATCAAATTTATTTGCTAAAATCTAAAACTCCCTATATTTTACGTTTGAAGTCCCAGAATACGGGAAAAACAATACAAAAAATCTAATTATGACTCGGAGTTGCTAAAATCTGCTAATAGATGTATGTATATATGGTTTAGGAAATTCTTGAAATTATAGATTGCAAAATTTTTGATTCGTGGTGTTGTGTCTGAAAAAAAATAACGTATTACATTAAAAAAAATTTTGGAATATCTAATTGGTAAAACCAATCCTACAAACAAATCCTTGGAGTAACTTGGGGGTTAGATAGTTTTTCGTTATTGAATAAGGGCGTACATTTACAAATTGCTAAATAAACTCTACAGGTGAGATTGCAATTTATATTTAATAACGAGTTTGGAAATATAATCTAATATAATAATCTTAGCAATGCTCATTGTTAAATAAAAGCCTAAAGACTTTGCTCTAAATACACCTTAAATAGAATAAATGACCATCGAATAAAAATAATCCCACTGTTGGTTATTAGGCACTTGTGTGAACAGGAATGATTCATTCATTTACTATTTATTTGTAGACACGGTATGGCGGGAAATATTAGTATTAATGGTCTTGCCAACTAATAATAAAAAGGTGAAGCACTGGAAAATTCCAAACTTTTGACTTGACTTTTGTCCACCTAAATTGGTGATTTAGCCCACTGTGCGCCTTGAAGGATTATCAGGAATAGAAGAGGAAGCAAACATTAAAACTAGTGTGTTAGAAGAGGAATGGACTTGGTCATGAATGGAATGATATCTGGTTCAGCCAAATCAGATTGGTACAATGTAAGAAGTGTTGTAGATTTCACGAAAGGTTTTGGATTGTTGGGAAGAATTCGATGGTTTAATAGAGCTCTTCTCCGAAAAAAAATCATAATAAAATAAAATCTGAGCAATTCGGTCTTCTCATTAAGCGAATAAAAATAGGAACAATATGTGAACAATTAAAATTTAAGTTTTCCAATGTCATTCAAAAAATGTTCATATTTAAAAAAAAAAAAATTAATTTTAATTGTTCACATATTGTTCCTTTGTCATTTTTTTATTTGCTTAGTCTCTCTTTATATATTCTTATTGCAATATTATCATCTTAATATTGTTTACTTCCATACTGTACTGCTAACATCTTATTAATTATTTTTATGACTGTCATCCATACTTTATAACTATCATCTTAATTTTGTTTATTTCCATACTTTATAACTGTCATCTTATTACCATTTTACATTTAATTTTATTTATGTTCCCATATCATATTACTGTCACCATATTATTATTCTATATCTGACGCATTATTATGTCTATAATTACATTGATTGTTATCTTGTGTCTTTTAGCCCTGATGAAGGCCCACAATGTAGGCCGAAACGTCGGCACACAATTAAAATAGCACTTGTTTTAAATGTGTGTTTCTATTATATGACCGCACCCCCAACCATCTTCCTCATCTACTGTATTATAGCCACAGTAACATAGAGATACATAAAATGAATAAACAGACTATTTATCTCACATCTAGAGTAATAATGTGTTTTTTTAAGAAGGAACTGAATGCACGTTTATGTTCTATGTAGTAACTTACGTTTCCTGGATGGTTATTCGAACCCAAAAAGTGGGCGAATGAGCTATCGTGCCTGTTCTTTTGGTCTGAGATTTGAGTACTGTCTTCGATTTGAGATGACTGGTGTATACCTGTTTTAAATTTCTGGGGTTTTTGTTGAAGAAGTTTTGGGATGGGCCGTACTGACTCGATTTGTAATATGAAGTACGTTCTCATTGATTTCTAAGTTAAACTTCTCAGCACATTTTAGGTACCTCTGCGATTAGACTAACTTAGTGGAAATCCGCCAGAGACAAGTTTACACCTTCTGGGGTGGGTGGTAACACTTCCCATATGTTAATGCGATACTTATCTACGAATAATACAACTTCTGTAAAGCCAGGTGTGAACTCAAAATAGTACACAGAGATTTAGGGCATTGAAAGATTACCATATTTTTTATTAAAAAAGATTAAAATGGAGGATTTTGGGCTTGAATAGCTTCTCTGTTTCCATACTTCCCCGTCCTTCAATTTTCAGTTCAATATTTTAAATTAGAATCCCTATATTTAGGTTTTTTTAAGGTCAACAGAAATGATACAAATGTGTCTTATTTAATGACCTACCAATATAAGCTTTTAGTTGTACCTCTTTTTTAATGAAAAAAAAAATACTACCGAAAATCTTAAACTAGATGTTCTTAATTTATAATTTTTAACATCTGGTGTGTGCTTTTACTTTCAATGCCCTGGTTCTCCATCGCATCGAGATTGTTGTCATATCAATACTACACTGGCCATCAATACTACTGCTTTTTAGAGAGTAGCGATGAAAAAGACTGGGTTTTGTTTTTACCTTCATAATTGAGGTTATGAGCTAGATTCGAGGTTCTCTTCACTGATTGTAAGTATTGCTTTTTGATGTTCTAAGTTTCATTTAACCACTGTTTAACAAACGCAAACAATTTCCTAACAACTACAAATAACTAATATCTATTACTATCATAGCTTTATGGATATATGTATGTGATTGATCTATCTACAAAAAGGAAGACTATTAAGGATCTGTTGGTATATAATAGCTTTACGGATATTACTATTGGGTTGTTACACATGAAATGTCCGTTTTTATAGTTTCTAAATACATAAAGGATTTTGCAGATCTCTGTTGTTTTCTTCCGAATGTTCAAATATTTAAAGTAAACAGTTACTAATCCTCTACCTTTAAATTATAAACATTATCTTCCCAATCAATTATCCAATTTTTTGTATACCTCCAAATATGAACATGGAAACACGCGATTTTCGAGTAATATTTTTGTACGAGTTTAGACTCGGCCATTCAGTTACTGAGGCCGCTAGAAATATTTGCAACGCGTTTGGGGAAGGGAGTGTTAATGAACGGACCATTCGCCGTTGGTTTGCCAAGTTTTAAGCTGGGGATACCGACTTGGAAAACCTGCCCCGAAGAAGACATACGTCCGTAATAGACAACGATGTCCTCAAACATACAGTAGAAGGAAACCTCTACCAAACAGTTAAAGGACTCTCAGCACAACTAAATGCAAGTGCATCTACCGTTTCCAGACATTTAAAGTGTATTGGGAAAGTAAAAAAGCTCGATATATGGGTACCTCATGATCTCACTGAGCGGCAGCAAAAACCCCATGTTTCAAAACATGCCGAGCAAAAATTGAATGAACTGGACTAAGATTCTCCCGACTCGTCTCCAAGAGATTACCTCCAAAGCTCGGAGTTTTTCAGTTCGGGGATAAGAAAGTTGGTGTCACGTTGGGAAAAATGTGTAGAAAAAGACGGTAAATACTTCGAATAAAATTATCTTGTTCACATATCGTATTTCGTATTTTTAATAAAAATCCTTTACCTTGAAAACGGACATTTCATGTGACAGCCCAATAGTTGCTATCATTAATAATGTTCCACTTAAGACTATTCATTAAGGGCCAGTCGCACCAGCACAGATCAAAGTGCGGTAAGGGTAACCTCCGTTGAAGTCAGCCATTGCCCGTTGCACCACCTAGGGTAGGGATGTTGAATCCATGGTAAACTTTACTAGGCAAGGCTCATCGGTTAACCTCTAGTAAAGAGCTAACCATCCGGGGACTTAGTATAGAATTAGTATCACTTTTGTTTTATGTTATTGTTTTATCTGCTACTATTTCAAAGAAATGGATTTGATTAACATTGAACACTTAACAGATGACGAATAATATATTATTAATTAATTAATTTGTAGTTATTATTTAGTAAAGGTATTTTAATTTTTGTTTTATTTTCATAAAATTTTAATCAACATTTTCATTTTATAATTTGGGTTTTATTATTTATTCCATTGGAATAGATCCTCTATAAATAATTGACAATGTTTGGTTTTGTAAATATAAGATATTTAAGTTGTTATCATTATTAATAGTTCTTTACTGATTCCTAGGCCAATAACTTTTTTAAGTCAGTTAAAAATCCCATTATATTCCTGTTAAAAATAAGTTGTCTACATTCTGTATCTGGAGGATGATTTTCTATAGGTTCCATATCATTTTTTGAAAATTTTGAACACAAATGATTAATTTTTCATTAAATAATTAATTTTATTATTAATGCATTTAAATGTAGACTAGTGACAAATATCTCCCAATTTTGTAAAAAATGTTCTACAGTATGTTTTATATAATTAGGGTTTTACTTTTCAATTAACAAGAGGGGGTATGTTGTTAATTTCATTCTTATTACTTCACATGAAATTACAAATGTGACTAAAAACCGAAATAGATGATATTTTGTTGACTCATAAACTGATTGCTGTGAAATGAAAGAAAAAAAACACCAACAATGCAAACAAATTTCTTCACATTCAGGAAAAAAATAATAAATTAACTATATTCTTTTAATAACCACAATAAATAATAATAAATTGACTAATTTTTTTTATAATAATTTATATGTAGATTTATATCTTATATAGTCAAGCTACAACTTATACAAGAGATTTGATTCCTTGATAACTCCGTTATTACTGATCGTAGGGAAACAATGTTCTTGATTCAGGAAATTTCATTTGAATGCAAATCGAAAGGGAAGAAACAAAAAATATTAAAGAAGTCTAGTATTAATACTTTTTTTTATTATTTTCCATAATGAGCATTAGTAATCAACCAAAAAAAAAAAAAATATCCCCTAACAAAATTTGAGGGCTTACGTTTCAAGACACGTAGAACCCATAAAAAAAATTATTTGTCTTCCATTAGTTACATTTTTATCACACACATATGTATATATATATATATATATATATATATATATATATATATATATATATATATATATATAAAATGCTTGTTACGTTATAATTTTCTTTACTAATGTTTTCTTGAAAAACCACTTCTTTTCCTTTATATTTACGTTTCCGACCTCTGTTCAAGATGATAGAACATAACTATATCTTTTTTCATCATTTTTCGATCTTGAACTGTCATATCACATCTCTATAAATAAGGGAAGTTGTTAGTAACTATACAAATTTATTTCCTACATCCGACGTTTTGTTAGAGGATTTTTTATCGGACGTGATAATTACAAGGTACAATTATAGATCCATCTTTCATCCAACTAACAACCGACAACACGGCCAGGTCTCCGGTTTGTAGTTTTGAAACATCGTTCCTCCGGCAGCTGCGACCAGATAATGGGCTCTCATCTTTATCAGCGCTTCCTAGACCAATTGGATAGGAAATATATTGAGGCAATTTTATGAATAACAGCTCCGTCTTCTATTTTAAGGCCAATAAATTATTTTTTGTTTTCCATGATACATGCATTCGCCAATATTTCGGCTCATTCATCCTTCGTTACAGTTTTTCGATCCGAGCCAAAACGTGTAGGGAAAAATATGATTTTTTAAATTAAAATCAATATAGCTCTTAAGCGTTAGGTCCTTGCAACAAATATATATATATGCAACAAAAACCGCTCACTGGAGACACTCCCACGCTAACAGGCAGAAGGGGAGAAGAGATAGAATAAGAATTTAAATTTTCTTTTTCTATATCGGAATAATGTATGTTCATTATAAAACGATTTGAGAGATGTAATTCTTATGGGGTTTAAAAAGAAACGAGATCTTCTAAATTCATTTTCAGGGTCCTGGATCGAATCAGGGAGACCAAGAAATCTTCATTACTATATTTATATTTATGGTGGATATTCGTTAAATGGTGCATTATTTTTTTTTATTTTCTTTAATGATCGAATCAAAAATTGGTCCATAATATCGTCTAATCAAATTAAGTGTAGAATTTCTAATAGTTTGTAGTGGCCATTTTGTACTAATAATGAATATATTTTTTTTTATCTTCAAAGTTTTTATTCACACCTGTCGATCAACGTTGACAATTAGCGAATTCGAGGAGGTTTATGATATTCATGGGTGATAGACATGATGGAGAGAAGATGCCCAGCGGCACATCTTCCTAGCGTGTTCCCTATCACCCAATTAGGTCAGAAGGTCTCTCATCTAACTTTTTTTCAACCTTTTGGAGTCTTTTCCGACATGATAATAGAGGCCATATTTTGTATGTGTGTAATGGTGTGTCCGTGTAAATTATGAAAAATTGTATGTGAAGGTCTTTTTTATGTAAAGTGATACGCCCCAGGGAACATTTGTTATAGGTCTTAATGTTCTAGATTGGAAAAATTGAATTTTACTTGTGTGAGTCTTTTTGGCTGTTCCATATATCTGTGAAGTCCAAATGGGTTTCAGTAAGTAGGTGTATGTGTTAAATTTTTATTCAAGTTTAGATTTTGAAAGTTTTGAAAGCAGTGAATATAAAAGTTTTAACCTTTTCTTTAGGGTTGTGGCCCCAGGTCATTCTTCTGTGGAAGTTCAGGACAAAATATTTTATTGTGCCTGTCTGTGGAATTTAGATGTATCAAGATATACCAGTGGGCAGATTAAAAGTTGATTCTAATAAAATATTTATATTATCTTTATATTCTTATGCTGTTAGAATCACAAGAAATATTGAGTGAAAGATCCCTTGCCGTATCATTCCTGATTTCTTCTTCATTCGCTAATAATTTATTTAGATATACCATGATTCGTAAAAGAATGATAATTCATGAGAAAAAATTTAATTTTCCAGTCTATTTCCCTATTAGCGACAAGAGATACGGACGAAGCTGTAGCATGGCTAATCTCTCTTCACGTGGAACCTCGAAGACAGTAATTTCCTCAATTGGCCCACGATTTATGTTGGCTACACACTTTTCCTGGACAGGAATTATCATTAGAGTCATAATCTAGGGCAGTTATACGGAATTAATTTTCTGTTTGAAGGAAAATGTAGTATAATTTTAAGGTTCAATGTATAGTTTTCCAGAATATCTATTTGAATTCATAGTTTTAGTGTAAAAATGTAATAATTTAAGATCTTTTATGGGCCATTCTCAGCAAAACATACAATTGGGTGCGTCTTTCTTGAAAATTTTAAAAGTTGAATTATCAGTCCATTCTGTTTTTTTTTTGTGTCCCTATTTATGAAATCTGATCTGATGTAGCAATCATCAGAGCTTGATTCGGTGTAATTATCAAAATAATTAACTCCATTAATAATTAATTAATAACAATAATTATTCCAGAAATCAGAAAGTGTTAAGACAGTCCTCGCCTCTTTCATCTGTTAAATATTTAAAAAAAATCACTTCTATATACGATTAGCACCCGATTGAGTACGATGAAGTGTGAACCAGAATATTTCTTCATACCAGAGCAGTAGGTTCAAAGGAAGAACAAACAAAAAACATCCGTTTCATCATTGGCGCACCTTCTGTGGGGTGCTCTAATGACGGGTGCGTCAATGACGAATCGAAGGTTTTCCAAAAAGTTTTCTCTCCAAAACAAAGTATCAAAAAAAAAGAAAGTACATAATTCTACTCAGTAAGCTGAACTATATCACGGTAAAATAGAAAATTAATTAATTAAAAATTAGTAGCAGAGGTAGAGTGGGTGCGACAATGACGACCAATAAAAATACTCTCACTCACTAGCGTACGTCTTCCGTCCCTGCCACCATGGAAGGTACAGACGGTTACAAACCTCTTGGTCGGCTTGCCGAAGGTGTAACTGCTTTTACGAGCCTTTTTCCGCCTTTTTATGGCTTGAAGAAAGATCACGGCGCCAAAAACCGTTTGGGGAGCGCCAATGACGCAAAATCCCTTGGACATTTCAGTTTTAATTATTTGAAACGGGTATAACCATTTTCTAAACCTGCAATTCTGTATTATGAAAGTGTAGAGTGTATGTATGAACGCAATTTACCAAATCAGTAAAATCTTTCCAGCACCTTGACTGGGTACCACGTTGAAGTTGGCAAAGTCTGATTTGGACAGGGTGAGCCAATGATTTTTCGAACATTTATTCAAATTTTTCATACAGGAATAATTCAATTATTTGAACTTATATTAACTGTGCTCCGTGTAGAGCAAAAAAATGTCTACCAGAAAAAACAAAAGTTGGAAAATAACTAATTTCGTACCGAGGGAAATCATTTGGACAGCGTTTGTACGTTTCGTTGAGAATGGCCCTTATAATTTTTTTCTGGTAAATAAAATAAAATTAGATATGTTCGATCTATTAAGAAGCTAGAGGAGGTGGGAGTAACTATTATGAGCAATTGTATTTTTTAAATTAGTTAAAATCGCTGTCCACCATGCATTGTCAAAAGCTTCCTTTATATCCAAGATCACTACTAGCAAGTTCCTCTTTTGGTCTAATGGAGCAGTGACCTGTTGATTTAGATCACATAGTGCGTCATCTGTTCCTGACTGTGGACTAAAAGAGAATCGTTTTTTTTTTTGTAACACGTTATTTATTGATAAAAAGTGCATCAATCATTCTTTGACAATTTTTTCTAAAACATTATTTAACACTACTAACATACTAAAAGGCCTGTTCGAATTCGGATCTTTTTTTGTAATTAATAATATGTTTGCCGTTTTGTATAAATTTGGAAATTCTCTTCGCTTAAATAGAATTTTATACAGTTCAATTATGGCGTGGGGAAAAAATCAGTTATCTTTTTCACTAAAATTGGTGCAATCTTATCATAACCGGAGCCATCTTATAATGATTTTTTTGTTATTCAAGTTGTTAATAGTGATATTTTGCGATTAGTAATCTAGTATTTCTCTATTTTGTAGCGGCAAATCACCGACTGTATTGGGTGGTGTATATATATATATATATATATATATATATATATATATATATATATATATATATATATATATATATATATATATATATGTATAATTTCCTTATCTATTGATATTTAAAATATCCAAATATTTTCATCAATAATAATAAAAAAATTCCCTCTAAGAAGAAAGAAGTTCTGGGTCGTCTACAAAAGTTGACCCCCTTTAATAGTAAGAGTATGCTCAGAAAAAGCGAGGAAAATATATTAAAATATTATGTACTTAGTAGCTTTTCACGAAGCTATTAATTAATTATATGTTTATATAATTTACTTATCTATTGATATTTAAAATATCCAAATATTTTCATTAATAATAATAAAAAAATTCCCTCTAAGAAGAAAGAAGTTTTGGGTCGTCTACAAAAGTTGACCCCTTTAATAGTACGAGAATGCTCAGAAAAAGCGAGGAAAATATATTTAAATATTATGTACTTAGTAGCTTTTCACAAAGCTATTAATTAATTATATATATGTATATATATATATATATATATATATATATATATATATATATATATATATATATATTTATTGTAATGTATGAGGATACCGAGGGGTGGAAATTGTTTATTACAGAACTATTATATTAATTAAAAAAATGTTAATAAGTCTTTGTCGACAAGAGATCAAAAGGCGTTTACCTGTATCCATGGGGGCCCCCAGCGATACCTCGGGAACGTTTCTAGACCTTAAGACAAAGGACCCTCGGATCAGGGTACTTTCCATATTAGCCCGGCCGAGGTGAAGACGATGAGGAGAAAATTCGAAAGAGGGAGTGAGTCTAATCGCATCCACGAGAAGAGGCGACGTTTGCCGGGGGTCCTAGAGCAGCTGTAGGATGAAGCGTAGGAAAGACGCATAAGATTCCACCTTCGCCAGCCGACAAAGTGTTGTAAAGGTATTTCTTTTTGTAATATTGTATGGCAAAGGTAGTAGTGAAAATGTCCCTCAGTATTCTCAATCAAAGCTATAACCAATATAATGGATATGTGTAAGTTAATAATTATGATAATGTATTAATTGAATCTTGTTTACTTTAATCTTACCCTGTACGACTCCTATTGAATTAGTAAACACGATACCTTTGGAAAGGAAATCCAATGGTATCATTAAATATAGTTTATATATGGATTAAATATATCAAGTAAGCTAGTTTTTGAAGGTATCGCTGCATTAGAAAAGCAGCCAGTCAAAAACATAGCAATATATATATATATATATATATATATATATATATATATATATATATATATATAATTGTTCGTCTAGTTAAGTAGAATATGTTGGTGAAAAGACTGAAAATTGAAGAAAAATGATAAAACATACTTAAGTAATTAAAGATCCAAACTTAAAAACTCTATTTTCTCGGAGAGCACCCCAAATGACATCCCCCTTACTTCCGTGGACTCTTCAAATGGACTCCCGAGGTAAGTGAAAGTCGTATATTACTCCCCAGATTTTTTAGATAAAATCGGATGATATATTTCTGCAAAAATTAGATTAGAAGTTTAGAATAAAAATATATCGAAACATCAATTTCTTAATATCTTTCAGAAATCATCATCTCAATTGTTAGTTCCTTATAATATTTCACTTGAAGCAGTTTATTCAAAGTTAGGCTTGTTCTGTAAGTTTCAAGTCGTAGCAGACGAGTCGAAAATGAAATCAGAAGGCTGATTGCTGGCGATAATGACTAAAAATAGCTAAAATAAAGCATAACTAAAGGAGCTACGGTAGCGGGGGAACTTGAAGTGGGGGTTCTCAGCAGATCGTAACCGGATAGTTTTGCACCCCACCCTAGCCCTCCACCAACATGGCGGATCCTAGCCAATATTTTACACTTTCACCGACCGTTTAGCTCTGTCCTTCTTATGTCCTTGCTCATTGGTTACCTAACAACCAATTCTATTTCCAAGCGGGGAGCCGCCATATTACTTTCTGAGAGGAGGGCGAGAAATAATAACAGACGCCCAGAAAATCAACAGGACAACATATGGGTTATATAAAGGCCACAAGATAAGAAAACAGGTAAGTAAAATATCGTGAGAGTTCACGAAAGTAGTGGGAGAGAGGGGAGGTTGTTGTTTGGGGTTTTGAGGCGTAAAACCCATGGGCCATAAACGCCTATAGTTCTCTTTAAGTATAAATAAATCAAAACTGATAAACTAGGCGTATAATAATTAGATAAAATAGTAAAAAAAATAAGAAAATAATTAAAAAAAAAATGAAATTAAAAGACTATATTTTATTAAATAACTAGCTATAACCCGCGGCTTTGCTCACGAATATTTTATTTTGTCTTTATTTAAATTTGCATAAATGCGTTTATGGGTAGTAATTATAAAACGAATATGATGAAGCAGTTATAAAAATATACTGAGTGATTTTGAGTATCCTTACTTCTATTGGATCGCTATTGTATATTTAACAGAATAAAATGGCAACTTATTAGACTAAAGTTATAATTTTAGTTGATGAACAAATTAATTTTAAAACAACAACCTATTACTATAATTAATCTAATATAACTATAAATATCTTGTTTATAATATCGAGACACATTGAAGAAAAAATAGAACAAAAACTACACTTCATTATCTTTGCGATTTGTCGAATTCATTTTGATAAATAAAATAATTTAAATTAAAATTGCTACAAATTATGAAAGATGTTGATAGTGACTATGTTGAATGAGGTTGTATAAAAGAAATACAGGTGAATAGAAATAAGCTACTCTGTTTATGATAAATAAAAGATTATTATTTCATGTCAGATATCAATTTTATTTACTCAATGTTATAATAACATACCAGTACCAAGTAGCCACATCCAAATTATTCAATATTCGTTTTATCTTTTAAACTTAACCGTTCTATATCATCATAACTCCTTTGCAACTTAGATGGGTATTTTCTTCAATTGTGGGTGAAGCCTTCCTCTAGAAAAAAACGCGTTGTTTTAGGATCCAGAAATAAGCCCTTATGTGTTTTTTTATTAACGAAAGATTATCACTTTGAATTATTTTTAAAAACTAATAATAATTGAACATGTGTCTACGGCAACTTACACACAAAATATGGATACGATGCTAAATATGCTTAAATATATTTCTTATAAATTGGAACAGTATCTTTGCTAATTAATTTAATTCAAATGATTTCGCTTCCAGATGGTTAGAAATTTGATTCATTCAAATAAGTACTTATAATTTATCTGGAAACGTATCGTAATATGCATTTTATTATAAATGGAAACTATAATGTTTGTTTGTTTGTTTATTTATTTAACGTCACTTTATGCTGCTATGGATAATCGGACGATGCCACGGTGGGAGTGCTAAATTTTGCCTATCCAGGTTTTATTAGGATAGGGATCTTTAACGAGTACCTGACATCGCACAGGCTCGGGACTACCTTTTAACGTCCCTTCCGAAGGACGGCGTAACTAAGGATTTTTTACTCCCATTAAAAAATCCTAGGACCACCTGCGGGTTTGAACCCGTTACCTTTGGCATAGGAGGCTGTTACGCTAACCACCCAGCTACAAGTGATCCCCGAAACTGTAATGTGAATGTATATTTTATAAATAAGAAAGCATAGAAACAATCAACACACACTTATATTTGAATTAATAATCACATATGTGAAGATATGGGAAGGTTACTTACTGGGAACCAGTGTTGCCACAGTTAAACAAATTTTGTTTTACTTTTTACAAAAGTATATTTTGCAACCATTTAGAATGGTAATAAAAACTATCCTATCATTTAAGTTGGACCAAATAACAGATACTTACGAAGTTTGATCAAAGTCGGTTCAGTAATTTCAGAGTTTATCTCGAACAAACATTGTGACACGAGATTTTTATATATATAGATAGGTGACTCTTAAGAAACCAGAACAGCGCCGAGATGTTGTTTTCATCATCGGAGGGTATGAAGCATATATTAGGTCTAAGCCCAAACTTGTTTAAACCAGTCCAATAAGAAGGACATTCTTCTAAAATGTGGCTGATAGACAGGATATTGTTACAATGTTGGTACATAGGAGGTGGCTTCTTGGTAATGAGATGAAGATGGGTCATGTTAGTGTGGCCAATCCTTAATCTGGCCAGGACCACTTCCTCTTTGCGGCTTTAGCGACATAATGAGGACTTTTGTTTTGACGACTTTCAGTTTGCTATCAGGACTCTCGTCCCACATGGAGTGCCAGGCAGCCTATATTTCCTTTCGGAACGGCTTAGACATATCTCGCGGTGTTAGGATAGCTACGCCTTGACCCGGAAGGGTGAGCGCCTGTTTGGCGGCAGAGAGGGGAGGTGTATATATATTTATAAATAAATTAACATCAAATATTACATTTTGGAAAATTCTACAGCATTAACCCCATTATTGTCGGACAAAAAACGAGTGCATTTGCGAAGATAAACGGATAATTGGAAAAACATTTATATAAACCAAACTATGAATGTAATTTACATGCTTATAAATGCCACGTATTTGGGACGAAATGGAGAATAAATCCATGATAATGATTCTCAATTATCAACTGAAAACAATATTAATAATAAAACAATTATAAATAATATTATAATTGAGTTCTATCTATCATAAACAGTTTGACTTTGGGCCTAGAAGAGTGTTCATCTCATCGCTCCAGCGTAGAGACTCCGTACACTCCGGTATAGAATGTGTAAAATGTCAGTCCCGAACCGGTTTACAAATTGTTTGTCAACGAAATTCGATCACTTACAACCAAACTAGATCAATTACAGATTTATTTAGAGATAAAGTTTTCTATCAATGCGAAGAATAAGGCGCTATAACACGCACGACGGTATATCGTCGTTGTCAAATTCGGCAAGTGAAGCAAACGACAATATCCGTCTAAAAGAGTTAAATATTATTTTTTTAAAATAGCAAAGTGATTAAAGTATATCAAAACATGTTTTTTTAATGTAGAACCTTAGAAAATACGGTAATTGAATATTTATTACAATACATTGAAAGTAAGTAAGAGTGTCTAATAATTCACTTTCACCGAATCTCACGATATTTTACCTACTTGTTTTCTCACCGTGTAGCATGGCTAAAATACTTTTCTGTCCCTTTTGAAATATCTCGCTATGAATATTTATAAGCTAGGGAATAATCCTTTGAAAATTTAAATTAAAAAAGGCAATGCTTACAAGATCGCCATTTTTAAATGTAGTGCAATGATAAGACTATCCAAGACAAATTAGAGTTAGCATGAGATTCCGTTGTTACCTTCCTTTATATAGTGCATCATAATTTTCAGTTGATGTACTTTAGTAAATTATTTTAATGATTTTTTTTTTGCTATTAAGGTAATCTTTTGTGGAGACCAAAAATGGGATAACTCTATATTTAATAAAGAATATTTGTTTTTAATGACCAAAACATTTAACATTAGACGTTCATGAAAAAATATATTTTTTTAAATTTTATGAAAAGCTGAGATCCTAAAATTTCTCGATGAATTATCATGGATTGACCCCCGATCTGATCGTTATAGCACCCTTCTGCGAACGCTGTGGTAGTATTTCTTGTTGCTTTGGTTGCTGAGTGTCCAAATTTAAATTCATTAAAAAAATAATAATAAAATAAAAAGTCGTTCTAAACAGTATGTGATAAATTGAAGTGGTATTAAATATCTTCTAAAAATATAGGATGAATAACGACTCATATTTCAACAAAAATGAAATCTGATTAAAATGGATTTAAAAATAATTCAGCCAGCTATGCCTGTAGCCTATTATAGGCCAGCTAAAAAATATATATTACCAAAAAATTAGAATTTTGGACTTTGGACTTGTTAGAAGGTAAAATAATTTACTTTCCCTATGCTCAGAAGTCCCAATTCTCAAGACTTTTAGAAAAAAACACGCATCTTTATTTATCCTGATACGATTTTGATCTACGGAGTCTGGATCTTGATATTAGACAATCACAGGAAGTTGCATTGTTTTTCTCATTCCTTAAACACGGGAAACTCATAGCACGTGTTTTTGCACTATAAACAAGCTCCGTACTAGATGATATACACTGCTTAAATTATGTTTTTTTTTTTTTTTTAAAGAAGTTTAAATACATATCTCTATATGCTTTAAATCTTGATATACTGAATAATTTCAAAATAAATATGTAAATATTAAAGCACAAAATTTGGTCAGTTACGTGATCAACTATCGAAAATCCACCAAATGAGAAATATTTAGCAAGGCTGAAAACAAATATCTTTTAAATAAGAGCAGAAGTGTGTGTGTGTTTTTTAAATATATTTTTTATTGAAATTTACAACTGTACAAAAAATACATCAAGTAAATATGCTGAAATGTTATAACACATGAAGAGAAACTGCCCATTGACAGCACTCTTTGGTAGTGAGTCTAAACAAGAAGGTCTCGAGGCCATCTTCTTTTCAGACGCCTCGGAGGATTATCAGAAATTAAAGAGGAAGCAAGGATTGAGACTAATGGATTAGAGTGAGAGTGGAGTTTTTCATGAAAGGTGTGATACCTGGTACGGACCAAATTAGTGTGTGTTTTAAATTCGAGTTTTAGGTCCCCTGAGCCCAAATGAACACTAATGTCCCGCAAAAAGGTGTGTGTGTTTGTTTATATGGTAAGTCAAGCTCAAAAACCATAAGATGAGTAAAACACTAATTTCGTATTTCAGAATGGTATATATATCTGAGATAATATAACGATTTTTGAAAACAAAATTGCTGAATCCGAATAGCTGCTTCAAACCATGCATGCTTCACCTTTTTACGATTTTCTCAAAAACGGGTTTAACGATATGGATTAAGCTCACTATGATAATGTAAACTTTAATGGGCTTCATCATAATATCACGCAGGTTGCATCCTAATTGAAATAGTCTGACTGGGCTTAGATGCAGATATTTTAAATGTTCTTCGTTAAATGTTTTATTTATTTTTGTTCACCCCTACCTTTCCTTTTTAGACTTTACGATGGTCTTCTTGAACCGAGGGGTGAGGGCGGAGGATGAATGCAAAAGTTAAAATTCCGGCCCGAGACTCGAACTTGTAATGATTTTCTTTCAAGTTTTGGTTATAAGCGATGATTTTGGTTAGTTGATAGGCAGCTCTTCACCACAAGGCTCGACGCTCACACAGTCACCCCGTCCCCTTTTTTTTTAATTGTCTCATTTTTAGTGATTGGGGGTCGCAGTTCCCTTCTGCTTCTCCCTAACAAATGTCATAATAAAAAACCAATAAAGTTTCTCAACCTTCCTCTAAATCAATGGTTCCCAACTAATAGTCCGCGAGACGCTATTGAAATATTGTATAAAATTAACTTAATAAAAAAGCCTTGGCTTATTACGAAAATAACAAATGCATTGCCCAGACTCATTAAATTGCGAGTGCTAAATGATAGTAAATAGGTACCTATATTATATTTCTAAATGTTATTAATTTACTAATAATAATGTTTTGAGGATTGTGGCCAGTTCTTAGGGCCTGAGTATAGCATATACCATCTTGGATTGTCGTAACAATGTATTCCAACTGCAGTCACTTAACCGCTAACCCATTATTTCCACAACAATACGTTTCTGTTATTTGGATGCTACTGTAAATTAATACAATGATTTGGAATGTATAATGTTATAAAAGAATAACAATAATAATGTTAAGAAAGAATTGTTAGAAAATATTTTTAATTAAAATCTAGAATTTTTTTTAACGTTATGGACGGAGCACTTCTCGACAATAATTGCAATTTTCTAACTCGCGATACTGCTTGGATAAAGGTCCGAGATTTTTTTTTAATCACTGCTCTATTTATCTGCAATACTTAGCAAAATGCGATATAAATCGCTCTTGTTCTAGCACGATCTTGAATTCAGTATCGTTTTCATTTAACAGAGAAAATTAGATGTAAGAGTAGCCCTGACACAGAGCTCACTCTATTAGATAGTTGCCGAACTACAGACATCTGGAAGTGGAGTGATTCATCCTAGACCTTCCCTTACCTCCCAGGTATCAGCTGTAAACATATACATTATGCCTCCGTGTAAAGACCCGCATTCCTCCATGACATGGAGTCCATGTGCACCTTAGTACCATAGGAATATTTCTATTATCTTATATTTCTTTCATCAAAAATAAAATATATTTAAAAAATCTTAAAAATAAGTCCCGCAAAAAGTTTTGTGTGTGGATGTATCTAACTCAAAAATTATTGGTTGTATCAAACTAAAATATTATATTGCCTGAGATATTACGTCATATTTTATTTTTACAAAATCGGCGAACCAGAAGAGCGACTTTAAACTATATATTTTTCGCAATTTTACGATTTTTTCGAAAACAACTCAAACGGTTTTCATAAAACTTTATATATCCATTTAAAATTTAATGGGCTTTCATAGGGTAAAGTCAATGAGTTTGATTCTGAATGAAACAGTCTGACAGGGCTTAAACTTCGATATTTTAATAGCATTTTTACAAAAAAAACCGGCTAAATATATGCTGAAGGAATTCGATAACCATTTTTTAACGTTTTTTTTTTTTATTTTTTTTATATCAGTAATATATATGTATAATAACCTTTCGGATAGATAATGCTATTCGAAAAAATATTACCTTATACACTAAGTTGTATAATGTAATGAAGAGTAATTAAAAGCGAATAAATCTGATTGTTGTATTCATTAATATAATATTGCGGATGTATGGACGACAAAGCTGAAATTATAATAAGTAGAAAAAATCAGGAGTCAGTCTGGTAAACAATATCTTAATTTTGCCAACGTTTAGGCTCGAAACTGTGAGCCATCATCAAGTCAAGAGATCAAGAGATGCATATCAATACTGTATTACAATATAATAATGAAACTGATGTAAAACTGAAGGCAAAGAAAAAAATAAAATAATGAAAAAACGACATATAAACAAAAAAAATGATATAAACTATCAAGTTAAACTTCTTAAAAATTTTAAATTAAATAATTAAAATAAACTTATACTAACACCAGGTTTACGGACGTTTCTCTTATACCTATCTCTAACAACACAAGTCACTTTGATGCACTAACGAGTACATATGTGTGGAGTTAAATACTATAAGAAGTAAATATGAATATGAGATATATATATTGATGGAATGGTTTTATTATTCATTAATTTTATTATACATTATACAAATATTACTTTCACTTATATATGAAATATATAGTAAGGGAAAGTATTGCGATCTTGAAAATTTTTGAATTTCAGTTTTCAACGGAAATACACGTTTTAGGATCCCCTTAGTCTAAATAACCAAGACCCGCAAAAAGGTTTGTGTGTGTGCTTGTGTGTGTGGGTGTGGTAACTCCTGGGCGAAAACTGAAATTTCATATTTAATAGAACTATACGCCCGTCGTGTTACAGAATCTTTTTCATCAAAATCAGTTGACCGGAAGATCTAATTTATACCATGCATTTTGCACCATTTTACAATTTTCTCCAAAACGGCTCTAACGATTTTGATTAAACTCGCTACTTTGATTTAAAATTTAGTGGGCTTTAATATCATGTAGGTTTCATTCTGATTGAAATAGTATGACAGGGCTTAAATGCCGATATTTTAAATTTTCTTCTTCTAAAGTACCTTCAGATTATATAAAAATAACTATATTATCTTGTTAGCATTGATAATTAACAGCTAAATATGCAAGTTGAGCAAATTCGATTAACATCTAAAGGAAAACTGAAAACATATTTTTTTAATGCAATTTTTTGTTTTTGAACATAATAACAGTAATATAGATGTATAATATACCGTTGGAAAGCTAAAGATTTTAGAAAAATATTATCTTATACACAAGATTGTAAAAGTTGATAAAGAGTGATGAAAAGCCGATAGAACTAACTGATTATTTTAGATAATAATATAATAGATTTTTTAATAAATCACGTTTCTATAAAAATTTAATTTAATTAATTATTTAATGGTCTCACTCATTTTTATCTCTAACTGAATTTGAAAATTCTGTAATCGATTTTAAAAACGAAGGTACGTAGAAGTCGTGTGTTGCCCGCATCAGATTTTTCTATACTTATTTCGCCAATCTCACTCTGACATCAATTGGTATTCTGGGTTTCGTTCTTCCTATTATTTCTTTTCGGTTACAGTTTCATATGAGATAACGATATCGGATGACGGATTGAAGTATTGTTAGTACATTAATATATATTATTGACGTGGTTTTTGCAAGTTTATTCAAAATTTTGTCTAAATTACGAACGCGTCAAATTGAAGCATATTCGTAGAGGTTTAAAAAAAATATACTTCAATATATATTTACCTCTATCAATAGATAAAAGTCATTACATGAGATAAGATAAAAATGCAAACGGGTTTTTAAACGTATTGTTAAAATGAATTAACTAATTAAATAAAGATATAAAAAAAAAAATAAAAAAATACAAAGATGATGCTGAGTATAAAATTACAATTTAGAAAACTTAGAAGTAAATAGAGATCTGAAAATAAATAAATATATACTAGCAATGGGCCATAACAATATTTGTATTTATATTTGTGTGCCTATTTGTATTGTTGCATTATTTTATTTTGCTCTTGCCATCATTTTTACATTAGTTTCATTGTCATACTGTATTGATGAGTCATAAACCTGATGATAACTCACATGTTTTAGCCGGAACATCGGTAAAATTAAAATACCGTTTACAAGACGGACTTCTCATTATTTCTACATATAATATTGGGTTGTGTCACATGAAATGTCCGTTTTCAAGGTAAAGGATTTTTATTTAAAAAAGTGAAAGTAATACGATATGGAAACAAGATAATTTTATTTATGTATCTTCTTTTTCTAAACATTTTTCCTAACGTGACACCAACTTTTTTATCCCAGAACTGAAAAACTCTGAGCTTTGAAGTGAAACATTTGATCATCATTTTCAAAAAGTTTTCCTTTGACGAAGTTGTCTAAATTCCTGAACTATGTTGGAGACAAGTCGGGAGAATGTGGTGGGTGCGGAAGAACTTCGTAGCCCAGTTCTTTCAATTTTTGTACGGTATGTTTTGAAACATGGGGTCTTGCTGCCGCTCAGTGAGATCATGAGGTACCCATGTATCGAGCTTTTTTACTTTCCCAATACACTTTAAATGTCTGGAAACAGTAGATGCACTTGCATTTAGTTGTGCTGAGAGTCCTTCAACTGTTTGGTAGGGGTTTGCATCTACTGTATGTTTGAGGACATCGTTGTCTATTACGGACGGAGGTCTTCCTCGGGGCAAGTTTTCCAATTCGGTATCCCCAGATGAAAACTTAGCAAACCAACGGCGAATGGTCCGTTCATTAACACCCCCTTCCCCAAAGCCTTGCAAATATTTCTAGCGGCCTCAGCTACTGAATTGCCGAGTTTAAACTCGTTCAAAAATATTATTCGAAATTCGCGTGTTTCCATGTTCATATTTGGAGGTGTACTAAAAAGTGGGTAATTGATTGGGAAGCTAATGTTTATAATTTAAAGGTAGGGGATTAATAACTGTTTACTTTGAAGAAAACAACAGAGACCTGGAAAATCCTTTATGTATTTCAGAATCTATAAAAACGGACATTTCATGTGAAACAACCCAATAATATCTTAGGTTATTTAATCAAACTCATGCCTCTATCAAGATTCAATGTAATTCGTTAACCTTTCTTAATTTTAATTAAAGTCCTTTAAATTGATTTTACTGAGTGAAGTGAAAGTCGTGTGTTGCGCGCACCTGATTTTTGATTTTGTACGAAAGGCTGCTTGTATACATTGAATTCAGCTATTCAAGTAATTGTGGTAAGTTAGAGATTCTTTTCGTAGTTACCTAGCAGTATAATTCTCGTTGGCTACATAGCTTTGATAAAAAAAAAAAAAAAAAAAAAAAAGAAAAGAGAGACGTACTACGACTGCTAAGGGAAGGTAATGATGCGGATGGAGGTAAGAATATTTTTTTGTGGGATCTGCAGTGGGTATGGTGTGGCCAGCTGGAATCCTACCTAATTCCGGCTTCGTACATTTCGGCCTCTCACATCTTAATCACTTCAATCCTTATTATAAGCCTATCATTGTATTCTCTTATTGCTTCCCGCCTCTATATTAACAGTAATTTTAATTTAATCGAAAATAAAAAAAATAAAAATATTACGGAACTATGAGTCAGCTGGCAACTACCGAAATAGGATTTTGGTTTATTATTTTCAATAATCAACCTTTGTAAACGAAAAAATCTGGTGCGAGCAACACACGACTTTCACATACCTCCATTTTTAAAATAAATTAAAGAATTTTCAAATACAGTTAGATATAAAAATGAGTGAAATCATTAAAGAATTAATTAAATGGAATTTCTATAAAAAAACATGTGTTTTATTAAAAAATCTATTATATTATTATCTAAAATAATCAGTTAGTTTTATGTTCATTTCATTACTCTCTATTAACTTTTAAAAGCTTGTGTATGAGATGACATTTTTTCTAAAATCCTTAGCTTTCCAACGGTATATCATACATGTATATTACTGCTCTTATGTTCAAAAACGAAAAATTGCATTAAAAAAATATTTTTTCTGTTTTCTCCTTAAGTTGAGTATCGAATTTATTCAATTTATATATTTACCTGTTTTTCATCAGCGTTAACAAGATAATGTTGTTATTTTTATAGGATCAACAAAATTAAAGGTACTTCAGAGAGAGAAAATTTAAAATATCGGCATTTAAGCCCTGTCAGACCATTTTTATCCAAATAAAACCTACATGATATTAAAGCCCATTAAATTTTACACCGATATAGCGAGTTTAATCAAAATCGTCGGAACCGTTTTCGAGAAAATTGAAAAAAGGTGCAAAATGTATGGTATAAAGTGCCTCTTCTGGTAAGCTCATTTTGATGAAAAAAGTTTTGTCACGTCTCGGGCGTAAAGTTGTCTTAAATATGAAATTTCAGTTTCATAGGACTTACCGTTTCCGCCCGGGAGTTACCACACACACACACACACACACACACACACAGACACACACACAGACCTTTTTGCGGGACTTGATTATTTGGACTCAGGGGACCCTAAAACGTGTATTTCCGTTGAAAACTGGAATTCGAAAATTTTCACGATCGCAATACTTCCCCTTACTGTATATAGTAAGTGAAAGTAAAATTAAATGAAATACTCTTCTTAAAAATA
Source organism: Piezodorus guildinii (assembly GCA_023052935.1). Taxonomy (NCBI): domain Eukaryota; kingdom Metazoa; phylum Arthropoda; class Insecta; order Hemiptera; family Pentatomidae; genus Piezodorus; species Piezodorus guildinii. The sequence goes on from CM041292.1 coordinate 194,299,792, forward strand.
TAATGTCTTACGTTTCAAATATGTAGAAAACGAATTTACGTATAATAGAAAATTCGTCTTTCCACCGTACAAATCTATAAGAGAGAACCACTTTATTTATAAATAAACAAAATGATGCTGCCCAACTTGATTGGGTTGCTATAACACAGCATGCCAATTCTTTCCTTTAGGAATATTCTTAATATTATAAATTATAATTTTAAATCCTTAATTTTAAGTGCAATATATTTTGTTTTTCTTTTTCTATTCTTTTTATTTTTTTTTTACTCTATTTTTTCCCTGTTTTTTTTTCTTTCTTCATCGTTTCCCATTTTCTTTCAGATATATAGATCCATACATATAACCAAAAAAAAAAAAATAAATAAATAAAAAAAATCGTTTATACATTATAAAATACCACATATAAAAAAAACAATACAACAAAAAAAACACTTAGCATCCGAAATTGATATCTATATGTACAATACTACATAAAAATAAAAATTAAAAATGTTTAAAAAAAAATTAAATTAAAGAAATAAAAATTAAATATCTTAAAAAACAATAAAATAAGTATTGAAATCGGTTTAGAAATAGTAGAGATATACTGTTTTGAAGTTCGCATTAGTGACTTTTTTATTTTTCTTTGATTAATTTATTGTCTTTTATATTTGTTAATTTTCTGTAAGTAGCTATGTAAACTGTTATACCTACCCTAATATAGTTATTAGGAAATAATAATTTATAACAATATATCATTTTTTAAATATTTATTTATTTTTGTGTGTCCTAAAAAATCCTTGATTTATTTATTTATTCTTTTATATTACCATGAAAAATTTCACTTATAAATGAGGTAGAAAAAAATTGGGCTTGCTTTTAATTCTTTTAAATTTTATTGATTTTAATATATTTAAAATAAAGATTAGTGATTTTTAAGAATGCTTGTCACGGTACTACCCAGTTAATAATTTTTAAATTAAATTAATAATAAACAACTAATTGTTGATGAAAAATATAACATTTAAGTATCCCTCTCAATAATGTTACATAAATCAAAATAAATTTATTTAAAAAGAAATTTCATATATTATTATCTGCTATTAAAAAGGTTCCTTAAATACTAATCCATTTGTTCTATATCTTCATTTATCATAAAAATTAAATTAAAAAGTAAAGAATTTGAAAATTATACAATTATACATTTTATCTCCTTTTAGAATAATAAGATCTCCCACAACTATTTTATATTTTTTTTATTCTATATTTTAATGGCATCAGCATTATGGTAACTTAGTTATCTCGAATCAGTTTTGAAATTGATTGTACTATCAATATTTTTCTAATAGTATATGTATTCAAGTAATTGTTCTCTATTTTTAATATTTAAGGTGTTTTCAAGTCAAATTTATGGTTAAGTTGTATACTATGCAGTAGCTGTGCTAATGCAGTCGTATTAACATGTTTATTGATATTATGTTGTTTTGCTCTTGTTAGATTTGTTTTTGATTATCAGCTGATGCGCTCGATGATAACAGTCATACGTTACATCGTCTCTCAGATTTTTGCTTTTTTCAGTAGGAATTCGCTTGAATTCAGTCTGGAGAACATCACTAGACCTCAGGAATACTACGGCAGTGAATATTGGAGAAAATTCGGTAAGCAAAGTTATAATTTACTTTGTACAGTCACGAAAAAGTGAAAGGAGGGTCACTGATCAGCTGATTGCCGCTAGCTCGGCAAGCTCGGGCTTGCTTTTCGTTAACTTATCTTTCTTTTATCTTTAATTCTTATCTCATTATTTATTTATTATTATTATTTTCTTAATCAATGAGATATTTCCATCAAGTCATGTCCTCAAAGTCTGCAAGTAAAAGATCTAGATCTGCAGGTTCTAACTCGTCTCCTACAAAACAGAGACCCCGCCGTGAACAAAATAAAAAAATAATTCCACCAGCGACCGCGTCAGCTACCTCATTAGGATCTGAACCACAGCCCAGCACATCATCACAAGGAATAACTGATGAATCCCCGTTTTTTACACCGAATCCATTTGAGATCCTCCAAAATGAAAAAGAAACCATGGAATCTTCTCCTATACCCAGGGAACCACTACCTCCACCAATATTTGTTAAAAATATTAAAAATTTTAAACTGATGTGTGCGCATTTAAACAAAGTAACAGATCCTAATAGTTATTATTGTATAAGTAGAACCAATGATACTAAAATATCTCCGACTACTGCTGAAACCTACAGAAAGATTGTAAAATATCTGACTGAGACCAAAGCTGACTTTCATACTTATCAGCTGCGCCAGGAGAGAGCATTAAGGGTCGTAATCAGAAACCTACATTCCTCAACACCCGTTGAAGCTATCAAAGAAGAACTGACAGAATTAGGATTCCAAGTGAGGCAAGTCACCAACGTTCTAAAAGATAAAAGTCCACTGCCTCTATTCTTCGTGGACTTGGAACCATCAGCAGGAGTCGAAAAAATCTATGACCTCAGTAGACTGTACTATACCCGTGTAAAAGTTGAAAAACCGTACACAAAGAGGGAAATAGTTCAGTGTCATAACTGTCAGGCATATGGTCATAACAAAAGTTATTGCCATCACGTACCGCGCTGTGTGAAATGCGGTGAACTGCATAAATCAGAAGAATGTACAAGATCAAGATCAACACCCGCTGTATGTGCCCTGTGCCTCAAGGACCACCCGGCTAACTACAAGGGATGCGAAATCTACAAGAAACTCAGAACCAGATACCAAAAACCTCAAGATCCGAATGAAACAGCTATACCAATCAGAAGCAGAAGAGAACCATCTATTGGAGGTGGAAGCCAGAGTCATGAAGTCGAGGCACTGCCGGAACAACATTTTCCTCAACATTCTCAATCTATTGTACAACAATCTATCCCTCAAAGTATACCTAATCTTCAAAAAACTCCTCAACATCAAATTTCTCATATCCCTCCACCATCAAACGTCACAGATCTTACCAGTCTAATGACATCGTTCATCTCCGAAATCAAATCTCTTGTTATGCCGCTTATATCACTCCTTACAAATCTAGTATCAAATCTAATCCCTGCCTTGAAAAATCCTTAAATGAATTCACCTAACTCCTTATCCATTCTCCTTTGGAATGCGAATGGTGTTAGAAATCATACTGACGAACTGACAGCGTTGTTGCAAGACAAAACAATCGATGTTGCACTTATAACAAACAAGACTAACGACTAAACAGTACTTCAAAATACCGCAATACATGACATACCGTACTGACCACCCAGACGGCAAAGCCCATGCCGGTTCTGCTATCATTGTCCACCAATCCCTCTCTCATCATTTACTCCCACTTCCCACCTATGATTTCCTACAAGCCACAGCCATAGTAATCAAGACTTTTTCCTTTCCGGTAACCCTCACATCTGCATATTGCCCTCCTAAACATTCCATTTCCAATTCCGAATTTGTATCCTTCCTGGATTCCTTAGGAAATCGTTTCATTCTGGGTGCAGACTTAAACGCCAAGCATCAGCAATGGGGTTCCAGAACCACGAATTCTCAGGGACGAAATTTGCTGTCTGCACTCAACTCCCGAAATTTTAATATCCTGCCTCCTGACTCCCCTACCTACTGGCCAACCGATCCTAACCGCAATCCTGACATCCTCGACTTCTTTATCCACAGCGGATTAGGCTCCCTCAACTTGTCTGTAACTCGCCTTGATGAACTATCCTCAGACCATAGTCCACTGATCCTAAAAGTATCTCTCACTCCAATTCCAAAACCCATTACACCATCATTCATCCGAGGCCCTGTTAACTGGAACCTTTTCCGCCAAATCCTTACCGATAATATTGACCTCAGAGTAACCCTCAAAACCCCAGATGACCTAGATAATTCCGTCTATTCCTTTACCACTGCCATCCAACAAGCTGTCTGGACTGCCTCCTCTCCTAAACACCCCAATATAAATCCTCACCAAAATCATTTTCCACAACATATTATAGACCTCATCCATACCAAACGCCGAGCAAGATCATTATGGCAGCGCACCCGACACCCAACAGATCGCCGCTCCTATAACTTCTATTGTAGACAATTGAAGAGGGAGTTGGCGACCTTCCGTTCCCAGTCCTTTAATTCCTACCTCTCCTCTCTATCAGCTCGTGATAATTCCCTGTGGAATGTCACGAAAAAGATCCTAAAATACCATCAAGTTTCCCATCCTCTCCGACGTGGTGATGACTCCTGGGCTGAGTCTGATGAAGATAAAGCCGAGGAATTCGCCACACACCTCTCCAAAGTTTTCACTCCTCACCCGGAATCCCAAGCCAATCACACCGCAACAGTGCAAGACTTTCTTTTGTCACCGATTCCACTTTCCCTACCTCCTAAAGCTATCAATCCCTCTGAGGTCAAATATCTTCTCCAAAAACTTACCCTCCGTAAATCTCCTGGACACGATCTCCTTACTCCCCAGATCCTCCGACAACTTCCGCAGAAAGCTATTATATTCCTTACTTATATTTACAACTGCATCCTTTGCACCACCTATTTTCCTCTGTTATGGAAACATTCCACTATCATTCTTTTTCTAAAACCAGGCAAACCTTCCAACAACACTTCATCCTACAGGCCTATTAGTCTACTCCCCATCCTCTCAAAAATCTTCGAAAGGCTTCTTCTTAAACGTATCCTACCCATACTAGAATCTCAAAATCTTCCTTCCCATCAGTTTGGATTCCGTCCTCACCATTCCACAGTTCAACAGGGGCTCCGAGTTGTAGACCATATTTCCTCAGCTCTTGAATGCAAAGAGTATTGTTCTGGTGCGTTTCTGGACATTGTGCAAGCTTTTGACCGGGTATGGCACACTGGATTACTCTTCAAGCTGAAAACCCATTTACCCCAGTCTCTATACCTCATTCTCCGATCCTATCTCTCAAACCGTTCCTTCCGCGTTCGCTGTGGTGTAGAATTTTCTAACCTTTATCCCGTTGAGGCCGGTGTTCCTCAAGGCAGCGTCTTGGGACCCGTCCTCTACATCCTTTACACTGCTGATATTCCTACACATCCTGATACCTTTCTGGCAACTTTTGCAGACGACACCGCCATCCTATCATCCAGTTCCAATCCCGAAACAGCATCCTTAAACCTGCAAAGACACCTTTCTCTTATCGAAGACTGGTGTAGTGCTTGGCGCATAAAGGTGAACGAAGCCAAATGCAAACACGTAACCTTCACTCTTCGACGAAACTCCTTTCCGCCAGTTTACTTCAATTCCATTCCAATTCCTCCTTCAGATACAGTCCGGTATCTTGGCTTACTGTTAGACAAAAGATTGACTTGGAACCCACATACAAGACTTAAAAGACAAGAACTCAACCGACGATTCGGACAGTTATACCGACTACTCTACAGAAAATCTAAACTTACAGTTGACAACAAATTATTAATCTACAGGACAATACTGAAGCCCATCTGGACCTACGGACTTGAACTGTGGGGGACAGCTAAACGTACTAACATCAAACGCATTCAATCCTTTCAATCCAAAGTCCTCCGTACAATAGTAAATGCTCCTTATTATGTTTCCAACTATACCTTGCACCACGACCTTAATGTTCCTTTTATTTCAGACCTGATTCCATCCAAATTTTCCAAATTCCACCAGAATCTCATTCATCATCCTAATCCTCTAGCTCAATCCCTATCCAGCTCCACTCATCCATACAACCCACCTAGAAGGTTGAAACGGCAGTGGCCTCGTGACCTCTTGTAACATGTATATTGGAGTTCTAGCATTGGCTAGATTCTCCACTCACGTGCTGTATGCTTGTGAATTGTATATAGGTATGAGTGACTCTTGTATATATTTTTATTGATTTTATTTTGTATATATGTATATTTTATTATTATTATTATATAAATTTATTGTTTTGTATATATCGTGTGAATGTAGTATGAATGTTGTACGTTATCACTATTAAAAATGTCCTGAATTGGACAGATTGTAATATTGCTCGATAAATGAAAAAAAAAAAAAAGATTTGTTTTTGGCCGTTCTCTAATAACTTTACTATTATTTGTCTTGATATATGTCAATTTCAAATGCAAGTCGATTGAAAAAAAAATGTTCCTCCACAACTCAGGATGGGACTTAAGTTTAGTACATAAGTATATTACCCACCGTTGTAATACAAGAATATTAAATAATCCTGCCACAGTCGGGATTCGAACCCAGGACTCGGAGAACAGTAACCTAATGCAGCCTGTATTAGACTTTATTTCCATCGAGTACAAAATAAATGGGTATTTAATAACGCAAAGTAAATAGATAAAAAAATTCTATGGAACATGCATTTATTTGCTTTTTAGCTGATTTTAAATAAATAAATTCTTTATTATTCTGGGACAAGTCCCTTTGGAAGAACATATACATAACATGTAAATTGGACTTTAGAGTCTTAGAGAAATTAATGATTTATAAAAAATTTAACTAAAACTAACAGAAAACAGACATACGTAAATATATTGAGAATAGAATAAAATAGAGTCAATTACAGTTTTGTTCTGATTGGAGCTTTGAAGTGAAACAAAATCTGAAAACGCACTTTTCACTTGATCATCATTTTCAAAACGTTTTCCTTTGACGAAGTTGTCTAAATTCCTGAACAGGTGGAAATATGTTGGAGACAAGTCGGGAGAATATGGTGGTTGCGGAAGAACTTCGTAGCCCACTTCTTTCAATTTTTGCACGGTATGTTTTGAAACATGGGGTCTTGCTGCCGCTCAGTGAGATCAAGAGGTACCCATGTATCGAGCTTTTTTACTTTCCCAATACACTTTAAATGTCTGGAAACGGTAGATGCACTTGCATTTAGTTGTGCTGAGAGTCCTTTAACTGTTTGGTAGGGGTTTCCTTCTATATAGTTTCTGTATGTTTGATGACGTTGTCTATTACGGACGGAGATCTTCCTCGGGGCAAGTTTTCCAAGTAGGTATCCCCAGCTGAAAACTTAACAAACCAACAGGGAATGGTCCGTTCATTAACACTCCCTTCATCAAAGGGCTTGCAAATATTTCTATCGGCCTCAGCTGCTGAATGGCCGAGTTTAAACTCGTACAAAAATATTACTCGAAAATCGCGTGTTTCCATGTTCATGTTTGGAGGTTTACTAAAAATTGGGTAATTGATTGGAAAGCTAATGTTTATAATACAAAGATAGAGGATTAGTAACTGTTTACTTTAAATATGTAAATATTTGGAAGTAAACAAAAGAGACCTGCAAAATACTTTATGTATTTCAGAAACAATAAAAACGGACATTTCATGTGAAACAACCCAATACAATGAAACAGCAATATATATTAAATTGTAATTTTTTTTTTTTTTTTTTTTCTATCCTATTCAATATTTTATATGGAACTAGCTGACACGGCAAATGTGTTCTGCCACATGTCCTAATCATATGTTACCCTCACCACATTTCTGTAATGCGGGTAGGGGAAGAAGAAGAAGCAGAAGAACATGTGCCTCTACAACCCATGGAGGGCCTTCGGCTCAGTACTCAAGGCCAACGGCCGTGCAATGAGGGGATTATGCCGGTATCACACTAAGCCGCTAGATTTCCTGCTATTTATTCGGGTACCTACTTTCTAGAGGCTGTATCTGCCCAAGTCTGCCTCCATACCCTAGGGTCCTTCCCGACATTCTGCTTGCCCTAAATAGTATTCTGCCACAGCTAGGAATCGTGAAGCAATGTATCTCCATTTTTAAGGGTTTACATTAATATTTGAATCCAGTCCTCCCTGTGTTTATAATATTATCAATAATGTTTACATATTCTAAAAACGCTGCAAATTATTACAAACTGGTTTATTATTTCCAAATAACAATATTAGGGTATAAATGTTTATATGGCTGTTGATAAGCAATTAAGTAATATGTAAAGCAATAATTCAAAGGATAATATCATATCACTACCGCTGATTTCAAAACGCAATATCTAAGCTAGTTTTTAACCTATTTCAATGATTCCTTTTTAATTTAGTTGAAAATTTAATTCTCTATCAAATGGCACTGATGAATTTTTGGTATTTATTTATTTATTAAGAAGAAGAAAGGGTTTTTAGGCCTAAATTAGAAGAAGCGGATTAGTACCTACTTATGAAATAAATTATTTACGTATTTACATTTATATAACGATTTCTATTGTTTATGATTGGCCTCAACACAACACCTCGAGGAACGCCAACGGACTCGGAATCTACTCGAAGGAGAATCGGCAATCCTTCACTCCCTCCTTGAATAATGACTCGGGACAAAGAGGATTTCACACGGGCGGACCAACCATGATGGATGGGCTTTATTAAGAAGAGACGACCACATATAGTAAAGGCAGCTATTTGTCCGCCACCAGGACCTCGAATAATATAAAGAGGGACTTTGGAAAAGTATTAATTAGGAGATGATCTATGTGTGAATGTGGAAGTAGAAGGGGTCGCTATTAGTGTAATAAGTGGTCGCGGAGAGTTATCGCTCTCGATATCACGACCCGTGCGCTATGGCTCTCCTTCACGTTCAAAGACCTCTCTGCCTTCTATATCCTCATAGTATATACATATATTATTAGGTATATGATATATAATAAATGTAAATATAATGATATATAATAGATATGCATGTGAGGGTATCATCAATTTTTATTTCCACTTACTATATATAGTAAGGGGAAGTATTGCGATCGTGAAAATTTTCGAATTCCAGTTTTCAACGGAAATACACGTTTTAGGGTCCCCTGAGTCCAAATAACCAAGTCCCGCAAAAAGGTCTGTGTGTGTGTGTGTGTTATCTATTACTTTCGTCCTTTCCCAGTCAGGGAATTATATTCGTGGACGGACATCTAACAACATCGGTAAAATTCTTTATTTAAAAAATATAGCTTCCGATCGGTACGTCATAGTGATAAGTGTTATATTATCGGGGCGGGGTAGCTTTAAACGCGGGGTAGCCTAGCAACAGAGAGGACCAAATAATTTGAAAACCAAACGATTAAGAGTTCGAGACTCGGTGCTGTGGGAGGGGGGCTTTTATTTTAGCATTTATCTTCAACATCTTCCGTCTCCTTAAGGTATAACTTTATAGTACAAATTGCTTGAGTAATTTATATTTTATTTACTGTATATTTATCTTTTCGTTTATAACACGTCTGGTTTTAGTTTTGTTATTTATTTATTTTATTTTATTTTATATTATATACCTCATGGATTTTTTACATACCTCAGAGTTAGTGTTTATAATTTTCTGTTAAAAATGTTGAGCCTTATTGTACATACGAGTATATTGTTTTGCTTTTCCATTGTATAATTTTGTAAAACTTTTTAAAAACAAAGATAAGCTGTAGTATTTACATTTAGAGGGGAAAACCTTCAGGGTTTTTACATGAACCCCTTCCCATACTACATATGTTTATGGTTTTTCTCAGTTTATGCTTGGACATGGCTCAGTAATGGTACGTTTAAATATATATTTTTTTTACTTCTATATTAAAGTCTAAAGTTTTGTTTTTATGCTTATCATCATCAGATTATGTATCATATTATCATTATTTGTATCTATACTATTTAAGTATGTTGGTATATTATATGTTTTATTTCAAATGTTGTCATTGTCACTACATTCAAAAGAAAATTTTCATTATCATATTAATATGTATATCTTTTGTTCTGATGTTTGTAGCCCTGATGGTGGCTAACAAGCTTGAGCCGAAGCGTTGGCAAAATTAAAATTTATTTTTTTTCAAAAAATGACTGATTCCTGATTATTCCACCTATAATAGTTGTCTTTAATGTGAAATTTCAGTTTTGTACGACATTTCCTTTTCGTGCTTGAGTTACTACACACTCAGACAGACCTTTTCGCGCGACTTGATATTTTGGACTCAAAGGACTCTGAGCATCTGCATTTCCGGAAAAGAAACAACAGTAATTAAAAATGTTCTCGATCGCAATCCTTTCCTTACTATGTATTTATTATATGTAAGTAAAAGTAAAAATCTGGTGCGGGCAACACACGACTTTCACTTATCTCCATTTTTAAAATCAATGATTGGATTTTTTAATACAGTTAGAGATTAAAACACGTGAAACAATTAAAGAAATAATAAAATTGAATTTCTATAGAAACATGTGTTTTATTAAAAAATCTATTATATTATTATCTAAAATAATCAGATTTATCGGCTTTTCATCATCACTCTTTATTAACTTTTACAAGTTTGTTCATTATATAATATTTATTCTAAAAGCTTTAGCTTTCCAACGGTATATTATACGTGTATATTACTGTTGCTATGTTCAAAATAAAAAAAATGCATTAAAAAAATATTTTTTCAGTTTTCTCCTTTAGTTAGACATTGAATTCGTTCAACTTATATATTTATGTGTTTTTCATCGAAGGTAACAAGATAATATATTTATTTTTACAAAATCTACAAAATTAAAGGTACTTTACAGGAAAAAAAATGTAAAATATCGGCATTTAAGCCCTGTCAGACCATTAAGCCCATTCAATTCTACATCGATATAGCGAGTTTAATAAAAATCGTCGGAACCGTTTTCGAGAAAATCGAAAAAAGGTGCAAAATGCATGGTATAAAGTGGATCTTCTGGTAAACTCATATTAATTAAAAAGGTTTTTTAACGTCTCGGGCGCATATTTGTCTTAAGTATGAAATTTCAGTTTCTTAGGACTTACCGTTTCCGCCCGGAAGTTACCACACACACACACACACACACAGACCTTTTTGCGGGACTTGGTTATTTGGACTCAGGGGACCCTAAAACGTGTATTTCCGTTGAAACCGTCGAAAATTTTCACGATCGCAATACTTCCCCTTACTATATATAGTAAGTGGATGTAAAAAATACTCATTAAAAAACAAAAACAAAAAAAAAACACTAAAAAGTTTATACTGCAGTTGAGTGAATATGTAAAGAGAAATGCAATAACGGCGGAAGTTATTGGAAGGGGAGAGAGGAGGTAGGTAAACAGTAGATGACTTGATATAATGTGCCGGAGGAGCGCTATATATTCTCATCAGTGAACCGCAAGCAACACAACTACTAGCCTTCATTATTCCGAATTTGCATGGGGATAGGCATGATCGAAAACTGCATGCATAGTGAACCATCGCTGGGGTCGATACCCAAGCGACAACCTACCAGATACATATTCAACTAAAATGGAAATCATCCCCAAACTTGAAGAAATCCCTCTTCGCTAAACTGAACACGGCTTTGTCATTCGGAAATAGCACTCGTTTCCAGATAGAACATGTTATGGAATCATTAAACTTTAGATTAACTTTTAAAAACTATAAATATAGATAGTAGAAAATGCGATACCCAAAGGTAAAGGATTGAGTACAAACATAATCCAATCGCATCCGATATTAAATACAAATTATTTAATAAAACAATGCTTAGGCTTTTATTTCCTATTTTATTGAGATTTGTCTTTTGGCTGGAGGTCTATAGATTTTGGTTTATTATTTTTAATAATGAACCTTTGTAATTGACCAAAGAAAAAAATAACCCCTCTCAAAATTAGAGAGCTTTGATTTAAAAAAAAACCTTTTAAAATGTTTTCATTCAATAACTCAGAAATTTTTGAAGATTGTTACAGAGTTTTTTAACCTGGAAACCGCGAATAATTATATAACTTTAGTTTTTAATTTTTAATTTTATTTTTTTTTTGGAGATAGAGAAAAATATAAAAGCATCTTGAAAGGAAAGCTCTGAAATTTTGAGTTGGGGTTATTATTTTTTTTATTTTTATTTTTTTTTATCGATTACAAAGGTTCATTAGTGAAAATAATAAACCAAAAGCATTTATACAGGACTGCGTTACTATTTCCTACAACAATTTAAATACTCAGTCCACTCACTTAAAACAAGATCGTGCCATTCCGACCTTTATTTTCCTACCCATAGGACTAAAACTTTTGATCGTTCCTTCCTTGTCCGCTCCTCTAATTTCTGGAATCCTCTACCTACTCATATCCGCCATGCTGCTTCCCTCTTCTCATTCAAATTCCAACTTTTTCAATACCTTTTATTATCCCAAAAAGACCCTTAGAAACTGTAACATTTATATTTCTGACATCACACTTTGAATGAAGAATAATTTTTGTTCATTGTCTATATTTAAATGCTGCTATCTATTAATTTATTTTTAATTCCGTTCAACAAAATACTTTCTAAGAATTGTTTTTATTTTTATTTTTTTTGATATATGTGTGTATATGCATTTATCATATGCACACATGTATTAACCCATAATTGTAATTAGTTATTAATTATGTTCCTTCTGTCTGTAGACCAGATATGTATATTTCCATATACTGTACAAACCTGTTATTCTTAGGGGACCTAGCCCCAGAATAAATTTTTTTTTTCTATTTCTATTTCTATTTCTATAGATCCGAAAAATTAACCATATCATCTTGTAAACATTGATAAATACGTTGAACGAATTTGATATCCAACTAAAGGAGAATAGAGCAAACAATTTTTCAAAGAAATTATGAATGGCATATATGAATATAGATAGATAGATGAATATAGAATATAGATTTGTAATATACCTTTGGAAAGCTAAAGATTTCGGGAAAATTTTCTTATACAATAAATTGTAAAATTGAATGGAGAATGATGAAAAGTCGATAAAACTACCTGATTGTTGCCCATAATAATATAATTTTTATTTTTTAAATAGCGCTTTATTGAGAAATTATACAATCTGTCTTGGGCAATAAGTATTAGAGCTAAAATAATACATTCATCCCATATGTAAAAAGTAAAACAAGCAAAAATAAAATAAAATAAATGAAATAAAAGAAAATAATTATAATCTTGGCCACATTCATACCTATCTACAATATTTACATACTGCCCTGGGAACTCCGAATCGAACCTATGCATCCAGAAATGGATGCCGAGGCACAATGTCAGGAGATCCCAGCGCCTCTCAGTTAGCCGCGTCACCAATCTAGTCAGTGGAGACTGAGTAAGGGCGTTAGAGCCCCACACTCTCAGGCATGAGTGTGCCAGCACTCCAGCTATATATTTGAGCAGGCCGCTGCCGCCTCAACCTACGAGGAGGGTTATAAGGATGGTTGGTACTAGATAGGGATTGTGCCAGAGGATTAGGAAGGAGAGTAAGTTTCTGGTGGAAGGTTGAGACTTTGGATAGGATGAGATCAAGGACATAAGGGATCTTGAGGTCATGATGTAAGGTCTTGTTTGTAACATAATAGGGAGCATTAACTCTTGATCTAAGGACTTTGGACTGAAAGGATTGGTTACGTTTGATGTTCGAAAATTTAGTAGTACCCCATAGTTCAATTCCGTAGGTCCACATAGGTTTGAGAATTGTCTTCTAAATTAATAGTTTGTTTCCAATGGAAAGTTGTGATTTTCTGTTCAGTAGTCAATATAACTGTCCGTATCTTCTGTTGAGCTCTTGTCTTTTAAGTCGAGTATGTGGGTTCCAGGTCAGTCTTTTGTCTATTAGGAAACCCAGATACCGGACTGTGTCGGAAGAGGGAAGTGGTATAGAATTAAAATGAACTTGTATAATAATATAAGAGATTATTTATTAAAGCACATATTTTTATCGAAACTCTATGTAATAAATTCTTCAAACTTTTTTCATCTGTATTTAATATTCTTAAATTGATTTAAAAAATGGAGGTAAGTCAATGCCGCACCAGATTTATTAGAAATTATAATAAATACTACGATACTATCAATAATTGTGAAAGGGACAGATATATAATTCATTAACTATGTTAGCCCTTCCCCTACCTCCCCTCCCTGACTAAGAGCTAATTGATCGATTGATGGTTAATCGCTTCCAATTCAGTGCCTCTTCAATAACACTAACACTAAAACTGTACCATTATAGATCGGCTAGCTCAGTTGTAGGGGGGTGTATCTGTTACTATACAGGTATAGATCGATCCGTATTTTAGTATAATGCTATTATTAATAAACTCATCAAAAGTTAATTTTAAAAAAAATTAATATTATTTTAGGTGGTAATGAGATATAGGTTTGTGGTTTCTTTATAACATGATAACATCTAATTTTATCATGACAAGAATAAACCGTTTTCGAAAATCTAGTTCCGTTTAACAGATTTTGTTTTATTCTTAGAGCTGTATATGTAAATATCTTGTAGCTATAAAGGCTATTGGTAAATTCTTATCTAAACTCATTAAATTGATTTTGTTTTCGAATAATTTAATATAATTTCGAATGACCGAATATGAAGAAAAACATCTGGTGCGGGCAACACCACAATTCCACTTACCTCGTTAGCTAAAATCAATTCAAGAACTATTATTTAAACTTAAAAATGAATAAATTAAATAATATAATAATATGAAATAGTTGCAAATAATAATTAGTAATTAGTAAATATGTTTATATCCTATTCCTCACTTTACATTATCTTTTACAACTTTGTATATAAGATAATAGTTTTTTCTAAAATATTTAGTTTTCCAACGCTATATTATAAGTCTATATTAGTGTTTTTTATGTTACAAAAGCAAATCTACATTTAAAAAATATGTTTGCTCTTTCCTTCTTTAGCTGGATAGAAAATTCGGTCAACTTGTACATTTATCCGTTTTTCATCAATGATAATAATAATAATAATTCTTTATTTATTCTGGGACGATGCTAGAATAACATAGCAGGAAATAAAAAGTTAGCTTAAGACTCTAGTCTTAGAGTATAATGATTGAAAACAATAAAATTAAACTAACAACATGTATAAATAAGCTGAACATAAAAAACAGATTCTAATAAAAATGCACAAACAAAAATATAAATGTATGTTAACATAAGAACAAAAAAAAAAAGATATAATGAAAAAATACAATAAGATTTAAAAAAAAAAAAAATATATATATATATATATATATATATATATATATATATATATATATATATATAATATACACAGTTTTAAAATAAAATATAAAAAGAAAAGATATTATAGTTCTTCAACGTATGTTAACACAACAACAAAAAAATATATATATATAATTTTTAAAAATATAATAAGATTTAAAAATAAAAAATAAAATATATACATACACACAAACACACACATATATAAATATGCATACATATGCATATCTGCACTCAACACACACGCGCACGTATATACACTTTATATACATTTTTCAAATAAAATATAAATAAAAAAGAAATTACAATTTTTCAATATATGTTGACATAGGAACAAAAAAGATACATACAATTTTAACATAAAGTAAAGAAAAAAAATTACAATTCTTCTGAGTGTTTGCAAAATAACAAATAATTTAATCTTACACCTTGCAAAGATTAAAAGAAAAAAAATTTAAATGATATTTGCTGTTAGTGTACCCGAGGAAATGAAAATTGAATAAACAAATAAACGAATCTAAAAGACATCTGTTGATCTTCCTTGAAATTAGCATCTATTTGGGATTATTTGGGAATTGTATTGATAGGAAATGGCTAAATAGTCGGGATTTAAATGTTGAAAGAGTTTGGGAGTTCCGGATATTAGAAGGAATGGAGTTTCATAAGGATGCGGATCGGATTGAGAATGATCTATCGAAAGCTGTGGATCGATGAGACGTTATATACAGATCAGAAGGTCGCGAGCGGGTGTTACGGGAACGCACAGAGGATTTGAATTTAAGGAGATCAAAGACGTAGGACGGACACTGGGATTGGATAACCTGGTAGAGGAAGGATGCTAGGAAATACTTGCGGCGGAAGGAAGGGTAAAGCCACTTTAACTCTTCGTAAAATCGGGTGGTAGATAATACGTACAATCAGGCCAATATATTAAGTGAGGTAGAAGTTCGATGGCATCCATCTTAGCAAGATTCTTCTTAGTATAAGGAGTTGTACATGGCTGTGCGTAGTCTTGCAGGAACAAAACTTTCTTCCGATTCACCAAAGCCGTTTATCGCCTCTTTGAAACTTCGTTCATCCGTTGCATCTGTTCTGAATAGAGTATTAAATCAACAGAACACAATTCTTTTAAAGAAACGTTCGTCACTTGGATTTTGGAGGAGCATACGACATGTTTTCACGCGCCCTTCTGCTTGCTGCTGGGTTAGCTTACGGGGAGCTCCTCTTCATGATCTTTTCAATTCCCTCCGTTAGTGTATGTGACTAATAACACATGACTAAGGTACTTTAAGTTCGGAGGAAACCATTCGAGTGCTTTTTGTCGGATAATCTTTAATTGCATCTCTTGCTATCTGCCCATAACCGATGGTCGCCCTGAGCCTCACTGTCTTAGTAAGCTTGTTTCGTCAAATTCAGCATGTCACCCCCTCACAGTCCGTTCATTTAGGTCAGGTTCCTCTTCAATTTCCTATATGAAACGAGTGGTTTGGGCGGCTGTAAATTTTCGTTTCTAACAATGCCGTAATAATAGCTGAATTACATAACTTAGTGTCATTTTGGTTGAAGGAGTGCCTAACAAACAATGAGTCCCACAGGAAGGCATTATGTTTACAAAATGATTCAATTTAGTATTAGGATTAAAATGATACCAATAACAACAACATTGCCGATACTCCTGTATGGAGCTGAAAGCTGGATGTTGACGGACCGGCAGGAGAGCAAAGTCAGAGCTGTTGAAATGAAGTTCCTCCGAATAACAGTGGGACCAGACAAGCAGAGGCGGGTCAGGAATGAACGGATACGCCAGGAACTGGAGGTAGCGCCGTTAAAGTGCAATGTTTCGACCGGATGTTTTTATAAGGCAGCGGTACCTTCAAAAACTAGCTTACTTGATATATTTAATGTATGTACAGATTAATATTACTGAAACCATTGGATTTACTTTCCTTAGGTATCGTGTTTGCCGATCCAAGTAGATGGCATGCAGAGTAAGATTAAATTAAACAGATTTCAATAAATGACATTATTTAAAATTAACTTAAGCATATACAATCTATTTACACAATG
The DNA here is from genome assembly GCA_023052935.1 of Piezodorus guildinii. Taxonomy (NCBI): domain Eukaryota; kingdom Metazoa; phylum Arthropoda; class Insecta; order Hemiptera; family Pentatomidae; genus Piezodorus; species Piezodorus guildinii. The sequence continues at coordinate 194,316,838 of CM041292.1, forward strand.
ACTGAGAATACTGAAGGATATTACCGTTAATCTTGCCACACAATATTACAATAAAGAGATACCATAAAAAAACTTAGTCGGCTGGTGAAGGTGGAATCAGTCTTAGGCGCCCCTTCTCGGCTTCATCCTCCAGCTACTCTGACCCCCGAGGACCTCTTCTCTTCTTATAGATGGAACTTCAACTCTCGTGGCTAGAATGAGACTGGCCCTTCCAATCTTCTTGCTCATCCTCGTCTCCGCCGGTTAACGGTCCAGCCCTTGTAGATCTTTATCATGAGTGTGACATTTACCTAATCCTCTTGTCGACTGCCGCTGGGGGTCTAGGAAGTTTCCCGAGATACGGCAAGGGGCCTATTGGAGAATCCAAAAGGGGGGCAGGTAAACACCCTTTGTACTTTTGCCGACAAAGGCTCATTAATATTTACTTTATTAATATATTAATTATTCACAAATGGATTTAGAGCCCTCAGCATCCTCCATACATAACAAAAGGGAATTCTGGAAACCCGTTAGTTGAAGTGGATAGGCCACATCATTAGAATGGAGGAACACAGGGAAAACCATGGATTACTTTCCAGATGGGAGAAGGCATCAGGGGCGACCAAGGATGTGTACCTGGAGTACGACAACAAACTTTGCAAAGGAAGAGGAAAACATCTCCTCGAGACCGGAAACTAAGCTAAGACGGTACTATAGGGAGAAGCCAAAGAAGAAGTGTCATTTTGGTTGAGGGAATGCCTGACAAACACTGAGTCTCAGAGGGAGATATTATGTTTCCAAAATGATTTACTTTAGTATTAGGATTAAAATGATACCAATAACAACAAAATTGGAAGCTGAAAGAGAAAGAAATGCCAATAAATATTTTTAGTATTAAAAAAAGCATTTTTTAATTTTTTTTTATTGACTCATCCCAATATTTCTTAGTAACAATAATTATGACATGACAAGGTGTTTCCTTGAAGTTTTTCAATGACTAACTCCCACACAACTTCTTCTTATATCTGCGGTCAACCATAATTCCATCATTAAAAGTGTTGTATATAGTTAGAGAGTACCCCTGGAAGCTCATAGTACTAGGGGGAATATAGGCGAAGCGGTACCTCTAATCCAACTGCGGGATGATAGAGCGGGACTAATATACTCCAAGTTATTCATAGGGCAGGAGGCTCATGCATGAAGTGGCAGCGTTCACTTGGCGCGGTGCACTTAATAAACATGGATTTGTTGCCCTGTTTGATTAGCATCGACCTCTGAGAGCCAGTTCTCAAATCGTAACTCCCTTCGAGTCAACTAGATGACGTTATGGAGACATTTAACTTTGGCCGAGAGCCCGGATCTTTATGTATAACACGAGCATTGTATTATAGCCCTCAGCTTTGATATAGGATCGGCTATAAAGTTATACGCACCATCTATCTATTTAACGGGGATAATTTAAACTTGAGGAGGCCGGTAGAATGATGGCGGTTATTTACTATCACGACAGTTGAAGATAATGCCTCTTTAGTGTAGGATGATTTTCGTTTTACGACGCATCTGAGTGATTGGGCTTGCATCACGGATAATTTTTATGATTATAATACATCCCACGCTTTTTAATCCACGCTAAATTAACTAATTTGGATATTTCTGATTTTCAAGATAGCGAATATCAGTAGCATGTGCTAACATCATACTTGGCCTGCGCCACATTCTATGCAGATGTAGAAAATGTGGGAAGAAAGGAAATGTGGTAGTTTCACAAGAAGAAGGAGCCAGCTTTTTACAACAATTAGATAAACAACAAGTTCGTCATGATCGAAAAATTCTTCGTTAGCACCCAGTGTAAAATCTAAAAACAGACAACAACATGTATTTTATGAGAGAAGATGGTTGAGTAATTACTTAATCATATCTTGATTATACTTAATCATATCTGGATTACTTAATCATCCCATTGTTGTTGACTGACGCCTTTCAGCTCACACAACCACCCTGAAGAAGGCCTATAATTTAGGCCGAAACGTCGGCACCAATAAATTAAGTTTACGCTTAATTGTGTGTTAAATTGACTGCACCCTCAACCAATTTCTCTCATATATACACACAGTCAACCATTGTCACTCAATTACTTTAACATTTATTTTATTTTTTCCCACTCTTTTGAGTCTCATTCGTCTCTCATGTACATCATTTTATTTTATTCTCTATTCACTTTAATTCATTTTTGGTTCCGTAATCTAACTTTTCATTAAATTATGCCAAACATATATTGACCATATAGGATTTGGTCTCAAATCTTGAAAGTCAATTGTGTAAAAAAAAAATCATACTTTGCCTGGTGTCAGACAAGTGCCTTTAATACGAGAATCCATGATGTTTATATTCCTTATTATATATATAGGAGTCACCTGTGTTGCCTTAGGATTATTTTATTGGAGTAAAAAACCTTGATTATGCCGCCCTTCAGAGGGGACGTAAAATAGAGGTCTCGAGTCTGTGTGATGTCAAGTAATCTGAATAGGCCAAATTTAGGCATCGTCCGATTAGCCACGGGTATTACCGCATAAAGTGGTATTAAATAGATTAAAAAAACAAAAACATTTTGTACAAGTATATTAGTAATCATGGTATCCTAGGATAAAAAAAAATCTTACAAATTAAATGTCGTCTTATTAAAATGTTTAATTTTATTAGTAATTTATAATGTGGGTAAAATGCAAATAAAACCGTTCGACCATATTGCACTAAGTTTCTCGTCTTCAATTAATACTATTTTTATGGGATGGCCGTACGATGAGGAAATTAGAATCAACTTTCAGAAGAACGCCTCAAGGGGTATGGACATCTGAAAAGAATGTCGGAAGAAAGACTATTCAAAGAAGCCTAGCTGTGGAAAATGTGGGGGAAGAGAAAATGAGAAAGAACAAATGAAGACCTGGGATGACGAAGTGGAGGAGTCCATGAATGTCCATGGTCTACGAGATGGCTGGACTTAGATAGGACATTATGGAAGGAAGCAATTCTAACAGTTCTATGTATAGGAAATCTATTCCAGTGGATACTCCTAAATAAATAAATTAAAAAGGAGTATTTATTTTTTAAAGAATTAATTCGATATTAAATTAATGATTCAAAATTAACTCTTACTATTGTTTATTCAATCTACTCGGCCTCCACAGGCTAACACCAGTGATGCAGCTGAAAGCGAGGCGCTATGATCTCTTGGACTCCGCTTTTCCCTCTATAAGTGCAGGAAAAGGCCCAATCTGGGGTTCCTTTATCAAATTGTAAATATTGTATATACATAGTTATGATTGTGTGTATGAAGTTAATGTATTTTTTACTTCTTTATTTGTATTTATCACAATTTTAGGTTTTTTTTTTGTTTTTTTTTTTATATATATTATATTTTATGTAATTTGACTTTATCATTGTATTCTGTATTTATTTTGTTCATGGGGTCTCATATCACTATTACTAATGTTCATTTAGAAACAAATCGTAATATACCTCAATAAATAAATATAAAAAGTGTTATATGTTAAATATAAAAAATAAAATATGTTAAAAGAAAAAATTATAGAAGTGCTTCTTAATTTTTTTTTTTTCTTTAAATAAGTAAGAAGTGTATTTTATTTTATTGTCTAGGTTGTGTATGAGAACATGATAATAAATTATTTCTTATATTATTTAATCATCACGTAATTTGTTTACAAATATTTTACAGCCATTAGTTTTCGAAGATATATATTGGCTTATTATATTTTTGTCATTTGTCTTATTGTTTTCTCTTTTGCTTATTATTATTTAGGGTATATTTCTTTTCTTTTCATTCTTTTTTAAATCTTACACTAAGACAGTAAATCTCAAATTATTGTATTTTGTATTATTCTAAAGGGACTTGTCCCAGAATAAATAAATAAATTATTATTAAAAAAAAAAACTCCGGAGAGGGAGAGATACGAAAAACAAAACAAAAAAACTATTGTTTATTCAATACTTCTTGATAATATTTACATTAAAACTAGTAGGGATGAAGCGTGGTTAGATTAAGTGAAATTGAACGTTTAAAAATAACCATTTTCTAATTTGGTGAGCCCTTGAAGAAACCTTGAATAGAATCGATCTAATGAGACAGGAGCGTTATATTGTTTACGGTCAGTTTATCAGAGTCCTCCTTCTAGTTATCGCCTCGGATTAGTGTCTCATATTTATAAATAACTTCTTTTATTTTCATTGCATTTTCATGGAAGTCTTTCCTCGAAAGGAGTAAACATTCCTATAAAAAATATATCCCCCAAACTAGCTTATAATTTAAAAAAAAACATCTGGTGCGGGCAACACACGACTTTCACTTACCTCTGTTTTTAAAATCGATTAAAGAATTTTCAAAAACAGTTAGAGATAAAAATGATCAAAACTATTTAAGTATTAATGAAATTGAATTTCTATAGAAACATGTGTTTTATTAAAAAATCTATTATATTATTATCTAAAATAATCAGTTAGTTTTATCGGCTTTCCATCACTTTTACAAGATTATGTATAAGATAATATATTTTTTTTAAATCTTTAGCTTTCCAACGGTGTATTATACATGTATATAACTGTTCCTATGTTCAAAAACAAAATATTGATCTAAAAAATATATTTTTTCACATTTTTATTTTAATTGGATATCAAATTCGTTCAACTTATATATTTACCTGTTTTTTATCGATGGTTATTTTTATAGAATGTATAAAATTAAAGCTACTTTAGAGGGAAAAAGATGTAAAATATTTAATTTAATTATTAATTAATCGTCCCTGTCAGATCTATTTCAAATAGAATAAATCCTACATGATACTAAAGCTCATTAAATTTAAATCGATATAGCGAGTTTAATTAAAGTTGTTAGAGCCATTTTTATCCTTTCAAAAATCTTTGAAAAAATCCTCCTCAAACGAATATTACCTTTATTAGAATCCCACACTATTCCTTCCCATCAGTTTGGGTTCCGTTCCTAACATTCAACCGTTCAGCAAGGGCTCCGAGTCCGTTGACCATATTTCCTCTGCCCTTGAGAACAAGGAGTACTGCTCGGGTGCATTTCTGGACATAACGCAAGCATTTGACCGGGTGTGGCACCCGGGATTACTCTTTAAGCTCAAAAACCATTTACCCCAATCCATATACCTAGTCCTCCGATCCTATCTATCGCTGTGGTGCAGAATATTCCAATTATTATCCAGTCGGATCCGGTGTTCCTCAGGGCAGTGTCCTTGGTCCTTTCCTCTACAACATATACACGGCTGATATTCCTGTTTGCCCTAATACCTTCCTAGCAACGTACGCTGATGACACCGCTATCCTATCCTCTCACTCAGATCCCGAAATTGCATCTATAGGCCTCCAAACGCACCTTTCTCAAATTGAAGACTGGTGGAACAACTGGAGAATCAAAGTTAATCAATCCAAATGCAAACATGTCACCTTTATCCTTCGAAGACAATCCTGTCCTCCAGTTCTCTTTAACTCCGTTCCTCTTCCTTTCTCCGACACAGTCCGGTATCTTGGCTTCCTTCTGGACAAAAGACTAACTTGGAACCCGCATACTAGACTTAAACGACAAGAACTTAATCGACGATTTGGACAATTATACTGACTATTGAACAGAAATTCTAAATTATCTATCGAGAACAAACTGCTAATATACAAAACAGTACTGAAACCTATCTGGACCTACGGACTTGAACTGTGGGGGACAGCCAAATATTCTAACATCAAACGCATTCAATCCTTCCAATCAAAAGTCCTCCGAACAATAGTTAATGCTCCTTATTATGTATCCAACCATACCTTGCACCGCGACCTAAATATTCCATTTATTTTAGACCTTATACCATTAAAATTCTCTAAATTTCATCAGAACCTTATCCATCACCCTAATCCCCTAGCTCAATCCTTATCCAGCTCCACACATCCTTACCATCCTCCTAGAAGGTTCAAACGGCAGGGCCTCGAGACCTCTTGTAAAATGTATATTGGAGTTCTAGCATTGTCTAGATTCTCCACTCACGTGCTGTATGATTGTGAATTGTATGTAGGTATGAGTGACTTTTGTATATATTTTATTGATTTTGTTTTGTATATATGTATATCGTATTATTATTATATAAATTTAGTGTTTAGTATTATCGTGTGAATGTAGTATGAATGTTGTACTTCATCACTATTAAAAATGTCCTAAATTGGACAGATTGTAATATTGCTCAATAAAGAATTGTTTCTAAAAAAAGAGCCATTTTTGAGAAAATCGTAAAAAGATGCAAAACGCATGTTATAAAATAAAGTGGCTCTTCTGGTTGGCCGATTTATATGAAAATGTTTTTGTAATATTTCGAGCTTATAGTTGTATTAAACATGAAATTTCAGTTTCATAGAACTATTTGTTTACGTGCGGGAGTTACCAACACATACACAAACGCACACAAACCTTTTTGCGGGACTTGGTCATTTGGACTCAGGAGACCCTTAAACGTGTATTTCTATTGAAAACCAGAATTCGAAAATTTTCATGATCGCAATACTTTCCCTTACTATATATTTCATACACATGTAAGTGAAAGTAAAAATACTACCTCTTGCAAACTACTTAACCCTAATATCTGAACGGAGCAGATTATTGTTGAAAAGGTTATTTAGGAATCGATTATATCTAGCTATAATCAAATCAGTATCGAATGTTATTTGCGAAATGCGACTGATTATGAAAAATTGTCCACAAAGTTTCGGGTTATTTATTAAGACTCATCGGAGGTCGTAAATCACGGCCTGGACTTCTCGGGTTACTAATGTTCCAGAAGATTAGGAGCCCACACACGGCTCAATTAGCTCGTATTCTTCTAAAATAAACCGCTCATGGACAAGAGGATAACTAGGGGTTTATATAAGTCAAAAATCTGGTGCGCGCAACACACGACTTTCACTTACCTAAGCTAGTAAAATAAATTTAAGAACTATTAAATATTGTTGTAATATCGAAAATATTATATTATAAATAAATTATAGATAAATATTTTTGCTCTGTTTTCCTTTATTTGGTCATCAAATTCGTTCAATTTGTATATTTAGCCGTTATCTATCAATGCTAATCAGATGATATGATTAACCTTTGGAATGTACAAAGTTAAAGGTACTTTAGTGGAAGAAAATTTAAAATATTGTTAAATGCCAATATTTTCACGGTAAAAAAACCTTGATGCGCAAGCGCGTGATCTTAAAATCGATAGTGACATGTGATTCCAAGAGAAATAAACATAATGATAGGCATATATATCGATTTATCGAAGATATTCTATTGATTTTTAAATCGATAATATGAAAAAAAAATCTGGTGCGGGCAACACACGACTTTCTCTTACATCAATTTGAAAAATCAATGGAAGAATTTTCAAATAGAGTTAGAGTTAAAAATACGTGAAACTATTAAAGAATTAAATAAAATTAATTTATATAGAAAAATGTGTTTCATTTAAAAAACTATTATATTATTATCTAAAATAATCTATTATTAAGGTATAAGTGCCTCTTCTGGTAAGCTCATCTTGATGAAAAAAGTTTTGTCACGTCTCGGGCGTATAGTTGTCTTAAATATGAAATTTCAGTTTCATAGGACTTGCCGTTTCCGCCCGGGAGTTACCACACACACACACACACACACACACAGACCTTTTTGCGGGACTTGGTTATTTGGATCAGCGGACCCTAAAACGTGTATTTCCGTTGAAAACTGGAATTCGAAAATTTTCACGATCGCAATACTTCCCCTTACTATATATAGTAAGTGAAAGTAATAAATTAAATTAAATTTCTATAGAAACATGTGTTTCATTAAAAAATCTATAGGGCTTGAATGCCGATATTTTAAATTTTGTTCTTCTAAAGTACCTTTCATTTTATAGATTTAAAAAAATTTGGAAACATTACCTTATTGGCATTGATAAGTAACGGATAAATATGCAAGTTGAGCGAATTTGATTAACAACTAAAGGAGAAAAGTGCAAAATAGTTTTTATGCGATTTTTTTTTCATTAAAACAGAAATATAGATGTATAATATACCTTTGGAAAGCTAAAGATTTTAGAAAAAATACTATCTTATACACAAAATTCTAAAAGTTAACGGAGGGTGATGAAAAGCCGATAAAAACAAACTGATTGTCGTAGATAAGAATATAATTGATTATTTAATGAAACACATGTTTCTATTCAAACTTAATATAATTATTTTAATCTCTGAATGTATTTAAAACTACTAAAATTGATTTAACAACGGAGGTAAGTGAAAGTCGTCTGTTGCGCTCAACAGATATTTAGTGTTTGCCCATCACTGGGTAAGTGAAAGTAAAAAAAAAAAAAATAATAAATAAAATATAGGTATGAGTGATTTCCAGACTTTGTATATATTTTAATATAATTTTATAGCTGTGTAAATATTGTATAAAAGTTAACTTTTACCACTATTATTAATGTCCAAATTTGGACAGATTGTAATATTACTTAATAAAAAACATTGTTGATGAAAAAAAAAAAAAATATAAGAAAAAATAAAGAAAAAAACGAAACAACGTGCGGCACTGACTAGCCCCGACTATTCCCGGTACAAATGACCCCAATTGCAGCTGTCAAGAACTCTCAACCGAGCCCACGTTGACAAATCGGTACCAATATCGGAAACCCCTCCCCGCCTTTAATATATTCTTCTATTGATGGAATTAGTTTCATTCCTCGAGAAATAATAACATGACAACAATAATTTCACATGCAAGATTAATCCACTACTCCCCCGAGGCCAGCGGCAAATGAATGTGTAGGGCAACGTGTAAAAGGCAATTTGTTTCCTGCCTTTAAACATCACTCATTTCGCTCCAATTATAAAGGTCCCTGTTTACATTAAATTATATGAGGGATCCAACCTTTAAAATTCTAATTTCCGAGGGAGTGCAATATAGGAGGGGTTGAAAATCCATTGCACTGTTATCGGTAAGTTTTTACTATCTATTTTATGATGTTTACAATAATATCACTGGAAAAAAAAAATTTTAAATTATCGTTCTCTCAGGGAAAAAATATTACCGAAATCAGTCATAATTAATTATAATATTTAAACGATTTTTATTTATTTATTGGAATTTACAACTGTATAATGGAATACAACAAGTAAATTGGAATGAAATCTAAAAAGGAATGAAACTCTAAAAGTATTCTAAACTAGAAGGCCTCGGGGCCATCTCCTTTTCAGACGCCTCGGAGGATTGTCAGGAATTGAAGAGGAAGAAAGGATTGAAACTAGAGGATTAGGATGGGAATGGAGTTTGTCATGAAAGGAATGGTATCTAGATCGGGCCAAATCAGCAACATGCGGAATATTAAGGTCTTTATGGATTAGTTTATTAGTTTCAAAGCAAGGAGCATTGAGGATTTTACGAAGGATTTTGGATTGTAAGGATTGGATACGGGAAGAATTTGGTGGTTTAGTAGAGCCCCAAAGCTCTACTCCGTATGTCCTTATCGGCCTTATGATAGTCATGTAGATGAGCCTTTAGTAGTTCAGTGGAAGATTAGAACGTTTGTCTAGTAAGTGTTGAAGTAGCAGAAAACGTCGAGCAGTTTCTTGTCGTTCCAGTCTTGTATGAGGGTTCCAAGTAAGGCTTTTGTCAAGGTGGGGTCCTTTAAATGATTTAAACAGGAAAAAATACACGGCTTTTACAGTTCCGTTGTTATAATCAATTTAGGAACTTTTAAACAAAGTTAGAATTGAAAAAAGCTTAAAGAATTACGCCGTTTTAATAGACATATTTATTTTATATGAACTTATTATTAACAACAACATCTTTGTTTTATCCGCTTGTCAACACTCTCTATTACTTCATACAAGTTTGTGTATAAAGTTACATTTTCTCAAATCTATAGCTTTTCAACAGTATATTATACATGTATATTATTATTCTTATCTTCAGAAAAAAAACCAAAAAAACTGAACACATATTTTTTCTCTATCCTCCTTTTGTTACTTATCTACTTCGTCCAACTACATATATATATATATATATATATATAATATATATATATATATATATATAATATATATTGATTTAGCTGATTTTTTTATCAATGCTAATAATATGATATGAGTTATTTTCTATAATCCACAAAATTGAAGATACTTTAGAAGAAGAAAATTTAAAATATTGGCATTTAAACCAAGTCACACTATTTCAAAAAAGATCTTCGATAGTTGTATCCTTCCAGTGGTGACATATGCCTGTCACACTTGGTCATTAACAAAAGCCCAACAGAACAAAATACAGGTGTGAATGAATAGCATAGAAAAAAGTCTGATGAACGTGAAGAGTAAGATGTCTGATAATTAAGGAAGAAACAGGTCTTAAAGAAGCAATCATACAGAGCTGGAAAATTAAATGGAAATGGGTCGGACATCTCTTACGGTGCAAGGACAATAGATGGTCGAAAGAGGTTATAGAATGGACTCCTTATTTTCTAAAAAGGAAGAGATGGAGGGATGCCTTTAAGCGGACGATAGGTCCCCTCTGGTGGAGAGACACTAAAGACAGGGATACTTGGCAAAAGAAGTTGACAGAATTAACGAGCTCCTTTTTCCAATGAGGACTTGTCATTCAGGAAAGCTCAGACTATTACTCCCTTTTAGGAAACTGGGAATCCACTTTCTACTATGCGTCATAAGGTGCAAATGACGATTTCTCAAAAAGGACTTTTATGATATTGATTGTATTGGATTGTGCCACATGAAATGTCCGTTTTCAAGGTAAAGGATTTTATTAAAAATACGATCTGAAAACAAGATACTTTTATTCAAAGTATTTACCTTCTTTTCCTACACATTTTTCCCAACGTGACACCAACTTTTTTATACCCAAAGAAGAAGATAGAAAAAACATGCGGAATATTCAGATCTTTATGGATTAGTATATTAGTTACAAAGTAAGGAGCATTGAGGTTTTTACGAATGATTTTGGATTGTAGGGATTGAATGTGGGAAGAATTTGATGGCTTAGTAGAGCCCTAAAGCTCTACTCCCTAAGTCCATATAGGCCGTAAGATAGTCATGTAGATGAGCCTTTTTTAGTTAAGTGGATGATTAGAACGTTTGTCTAGTAAGTGTAGGAGTATCCGAAAATGTCGAGCAGTTTCTTGTCGTTTCAGTCTTGTATGACGGTTCCAAGAAAGGCGTTTGTCAAGGTGGAGTCCTAAAAATAGAATTAAGGAAGAAACAGGTCTTAAAGAAGCAATCATACAGAGCTTGAAAATTAAATGGAAATGGGCAGGACACATCTTACGGTGCAAGGACAATAGATGGTCGAAAGAGGTTATAGTATCCTTATTTCCTAAAAAGGACAAGAGGCCGACAAAGGAAGAGATGGAGGGATACCTTTAAGCGGACGATAGGTCCTCTCTGGTGGAGAGACGCTAAAGACAGGGATACTTGGCAAAAGAAGTGGACAGAACTAACGAGCTCAGCTTTCCAATGAGGACTAGTCATCCAGGAAAGCTATTACTCCTTTTTGGGAAGGCCCATGCAAAGAAGAAGATAGAAAAAAAAAATAAGGAAAAGAAAAATAATAATTTATTTTATTTCTAAATTGTGAGAGTAAGGTTTTTGTTTGTTATAATTATTGCATAAATAAAGGCTATTTGCATTTCATTTCACACTATTTTAATCTGGATGAAACCTACATGATACAAAGCACATTAATTTAACATCAATATAGTGAGCTTAATCAAAATTGTTAGTGCCCTTTTAGAGAAAATCGTAAAATGTATCGTATAAAGTGGCTCTTATGGCTTGTCTATTTTACTGAAGAAGTCTCAATTACAGCTCAGGCTGTATACACTTTGAACAGGCTTACGCCGGCTGCAGCAGAATATTATCTTTTCTGTTTATACATCCGGGGGGAGGGGAGGGGGGGAGGGGCGTCCCTAGGGTAACGAGAAACTTCTGGATCAGACCCGGCCTCTTTAAAGTGGGTACCCAAAATTGGGTAAAAAACCTGGCGACTGAGCGTGATCAAGGCCTAACAACCTCATTGCAACCTAGACTGCAGTGGTTCTAGAATTTTGGGGTACTTATAGAAAGGGATAGTAGAGGGGTTGAGGGAAGGCGGCAAAGATCAAATGAAGGGATGGGCATTTTGGCACATATGATATTACTTATTATCCATATTGGCAAGCTTCTTGTAGGTAAGCTGTTTGTTCCTGGACAGGTAAGTGTCCAGGTACCTTGTGCAAAAGCCCTTCAAAGCTATCGGAGGCAGGCAAAGTGAGGGAGCGGTAAACGTTGTAATTATGGGAAATATTAATTATTGACAATTACTATAGCTGATGAGTTAATTTTTGTCCATAACTGTAGACAACAAATTACCGCGCTACCTTTATACATATATAGAAGAGAAGATATACTTAAAATATATTCAGCTGAAGGCAGCAGGAATTTAAATAACATGCGAGGGGACCAGTGGAATAATTATACCAAATGAATTATTATCAACTACATGAAAGTAAGGGTGACTAACGCAGCAGCTCAAAGCGACACTTCTCTGTTCACATCTGCTTTTTGACTAATAACATAACTCGTCATTATATCAATTATCCCGCTCAAAAGACATATTTTAGTAATACATATATACTGAAATATTGTGCCAATGGAAGAAAATTAGCCATTATGCTACTTTAGCGGTTGTTAAAATGCCCTCAAAGCTAGCCGGTTATGTCCCAGCGGTCCCATAATCATGCATTATACATTAAAGGGTAAATATACTTTCAAAGGGACATCTAATCATCATTATAACTATATTTATAATAAATGAGTTATAACAACTTTTTACTTTCACTTACTATATATAGTAAGGAAAAGTATTGCGATCGTAAAAATTTTCGAATTCCAGTTTTCAAAAATACACGTTTAGGATCCCCTGAGTCCAAATAACCAAGTCCCGCAAAAAGGCCTGTGTATGTGTGTGTCCGTGTGTGGCAATTCCCGGACGGAAACTAAAAGTCCAATGAAACGTTGGCAAACAATAAAATAGTTGAAACTATTTAGTTTTTTCATTTAATGACCGCCACCCGGACTAATTCCTTCCAGTAATTCTCAACGGTCAACTAATTACATCCACAATGATAAAAAGAACACGGGAACAACAAAAAGATACATCCTCCTCAACTCTCCGCCGCAGCGCCAGAATACAAAATCGCAAGCAGGACATACTATCTACATCTCAACAACAGCAGGCATTTTCATCTCAACAAGCCATCATTTCTACACCTTCAGGTGACTCACGCTCTTCTCATCACCACAATTTCAGTTCTAAAAAGCCCTGATGATGACCCACAAAGGGGGTCGAAACGTTGGCAAACAATAAAATAGTTGAAACTATTTAGTTTTTTCATTTAATGACCGCCACCCGGACCAATTCCTTCCAGTAATTCTCAACGGTCAACTAATTACATCCACAATGATAAAAAGAACACGGGAACAACAAAAAGATACATCCTCCTCAACTCTCCGCCGCAGCGCCAGAATACAAAATCGCAAGCAGGACATACTATCTACATCTCAACAACAGCAGGCATTTTCATCTCAACAAGCCATCATTTCTACACCTTCAGGTGACTCACGCTCTTCTCATCACCACAATTTCAGTTCTAAAAAGCCCTGATGATGACCCACAAAGGGGGTCGAAACGTTGGCAAACAATAAAATAGTTGAAACTATTTAGTTTTTTCATTTAATGATCGCCACCCGGACTAATTCCTTCCAGTAATTCTCAACGGTCAACTAATTACATCCACAATGATAAAAAGAACACGGGAACAACAAAAAGATACATCCTCCTCAACTCTCCGCCGCAGCGCCAGAATACAAAATCGCAAGCAGGACATACTATCTACATCTCAACAACAGCAGGCATTTTCATCTCAACAAGCCATCATTTCTACACCTTCAGGTGACTCACGCTCTTCTCATCACCACAATTTCAGTTCTAAAAAGCCCTGATGATGACCCACAAAGGGGGTCGAAACGTTGGCAAACAATAAAATAGTTGAAACTATTTAGTTTTTTCATTTAATGACCGCCACCCGGACTAATTCCTTCCAGTAAAAGTCCAATGAAACTGAAATATCATATTCAAGACAAATATACGCCCGAGACGTTACAAAACTTTTTTCATCAATATAAGCTTACCAGAAGAGCCACTTTATAACATGCATTTTGCACCTTTGTTCGATTTTCTCGAAAATGGTTCGGACGATTTTGATTAAACTCGCTATATCGATGTAAAATTTAATGTGCTTTAATATCATGTAGGTTTCATTCTGATTAAAATGGTCTGACAGGGCTTAAATGCCGATATTTTAAATTTTCTTTCTCTAAAGTACCTTTACTTTTGTAGATTCTATAAAAATAAATATTTTTTCTTTTTAGCATTAATCATCAACAGCTAAATATGCATGTTGAGCGAATTTAATATACAACCAAAGGAGAAAACTAAAAAAAAATTGTATGCAATTTTTTGGTTTTAAACATAAGAACAGTAACATAGGTGTATAATGTACCGTTGGAAAGCTAAAGAAGTTAGAAAAAATATTATCTTATACACAGGCTTGTAATATTTAATAAAGAGTGATGAAAAGGCGATAAAACTAACTCATTATTTTCTTCCTCTAAAGTACCTTTAATTTTGTAGATTCTATAAAAATTACTATATTATCTTGTTAACACTGATGAAAAACAGGTAAATATATAAATTCGATAAATTTGATACCCAAATAAAGGAGAAAACAGAAAAAATATATTTTTAATGCAATTTTTCGTTTTTGAACATAAGAGCAGTAACATACATGTATGATATACCGTTGGAAAGCCAATGATTTTAGAAAAAATATTATCTTGTACACAAGCTTTTAAAAGTTAATAGAGAGTGATGAAATGAACATAAAACTAACTGATTATTTTAGATAATAATATAATAGATTTTTTAATAAAACACATGTTTCTATATAAATTCAATTTAATTAATTATTTAATAGTTTCACATATTTTTATCTCTGTTTTTGAAAATCCTTTCATTGATTTTAAAAATGGATGTAAGTGAAAGTCGTGTGTTGTCCGCACTAGATTTTTTTTGTTTTTGTCAACTTTCTTACCTTAGCATGAAATGAGAAGGTATATTGAGGATGTGAAGTCGACTATTGAAATTGATTTGTTTGTTTGGGCTTTAAGGCGTAAAACTTCAAGGTAATCAACTCCTGTGTATCTTTAATCTTTAATCGCTAAGGTAATATTAGAAAAGGAACGGTATAAATAGAAGTAAAATATAAGGAAAAATAAATACTATTGAAATTGATTTTAGTCAATTATTTTAAATTTTTAATTTATTTATTCGGATATATTACAATTTTTCACAGTGGATAATAACAATATTGCTTCAGGATCACATTCATACAATATAAACAAAATGAAAGTCAAATAACATGAAATGAAACCAAAATAAATAAAGGTATATAATAACAAGATTTATAAATTAAATAAATACTAGGTTAAAAAATAAATAAACAGAACATTAACATACTCATACTTATTTAAAATTTACTGGAGAACCCCGAACGAACCCTGTCCCTCCCCTCCCCACTTGTGGAAGGACAAGCAGAATCCGAGGGATCCTAGCGCCTCCCTCCCAGCCGCGACACTGGTCAGAGCCAACTGTCAATTATTAGCTTAGAGAAGTGAGTCTGGTAAATAATATATTTAAAACGTGTACCTTTACAACCCATGAAGGGTCTTGGGCTCAGTACCTGTAGAGATTCGTACTTTTTCTAGGCCAACGGCCCACAATACGGAAAAATCTTTTGATCTAATCAAGATAAATTAAAAATTCTTTTTTTCATTTATGAGTAGAGTATGTCTTTTCTTAGTGTGTATAAAATTACTCTCGTTACATTTATTAATATTTTTCATGTTATTGATTTCATACATTTTTTTTTTTTTATTTGACCAATTTACTCTATATAGGAGCATTCGAATCGATAGAAATTATCTATTATCTATTTCTATAGTGTTTTCTGCGTTTATTATTGCCTTACTCAGGAATTTACGACGTATACAGAATTTATAAGGATTGATAAAAACTGATTAAGAAGTTGAACGAATAACCATCACATATTTCATTATAATCATCCGAACAACTATTTAAAATTAGATATATTATTTTGCTTTTTTTGTTACGTAGTGCTTTTTAATGGAGAGTACGTGGCTGAGTGGCTAGTCTCTCATGTTAGAGGTTGTGAGTTCGAACCCCAGTCCCAGCGGGACTTTTATAAGGATGTAAATAAATGGGGAATAGGCTTGACGAAGTGGAAAATGTATTAAAAGAATTTGCATCCGAAATCTTTACACCCATTTCCGAATCGCTTCCTACACTAACAGATTCCTTAACAAATAATACTCAGAGTAACAAGAAAAGGAAGAATGAGGAAAAGTTAGAAAAATTTAAATTTCGTCCCAGAAGTTCATCAATCTCGTCAACAGTTACGAAATCTCCCTGACTTAAATGCACCCCTTCTGTTTTTTATCCAGTTACTCCAAACAGAAGTAAGAAAGAAAATAAACCTTCTATCATCTCTCCCAAAGCTAATACCCTCAAACAAATCTTTTACCTTATTTTTTATAATATAAACGGTTTTAAAAATCTGTATAATTTCAACAATTATGAATGTGAAGTACTAACAAAGAACTCAATACTATGCTTCGTCGAAACCTGGCTTACCGAAGATAACTTTATTCTCCCATCATGGTTACACGACTATACACCAAACCATAGTAATGCAGTTAAAACATTCAAACCAGGAAGAGGTAGCGGAGGTCTGTTGACCCTTGTGCACAATAAAATTAACTCGGAGGTTACCGTTATAGCCAGTAATCGTTAATGGATATTTATCAATATAAAACTAAATAATACGTTGATAACAGTGGGCAACATTTATTTTTCTCCATCAAGTGACATAGAAACATGCCTTGAGGATCTAGGTAGTGTTACTCTGAAAGGATGACTCTCCACTCGAGCATAAACAGGCGAGGCAAATTGTTGGTGGAAGCTATGGAATCTTCAGGTCTTATTTTGTGCAATGGTCGCTCTCTTTCAGTCAGACCTGGGAAATATACCTTCATGTCGAGCCTGGGAAGAACTATCATAGACCTTGTCTGGATAAATCATAACTCTCTAGATATATTTGGAGATTTGAATATAATGCTTGTTTCTGATTCCATTGACCACCTGGCTTGCAGTACTTCTTTACACTTACCCTCTATATATTCTCCCGTAGGTCCTTCTCAAGAATTAAAAGACGAGACGCCAAATAATTATAAAATCTGTATGAAATGGGAAGAAGCTAAGGCAAATGAGTTTAAAAATTTTTTATTGAACTCTAACAAAATATACTTCAACTCAAAAGACGTAAACCTACTGTATGAAAACTTTGTCACTTGTATGAAGGAAAGCATGACTGAAACTGGGCAAATGTTTTCCAAAAAGATACCGAAGAACGCACATCATAAGGACAAGCAACCATGGTTTGACCAAGAATGCAGAAAATCGAAGAGAGAGCTATGAAAAAAATACAGGGCTATGACCAAATTCAACTTTTCTGATGATAAAGTACAAGAATATATTAATTTCAGGAATCTATACAGGAAATTAATTAGACACAAGAAAATTAATCTCACTCTAAATAATCTCAGGGAAGTTAAAAATAGCAAACAGTTCTGGACTACTGTAAATTCTCTAAAACCATATAAAAGACAACCAAACGAAATAGAAATAGAAGAATGGAGCAGATTTTATATATCACACTATGGCCAAAAAACCATCCACGAAACTCATTTTTTTTCAGTCATCCATCCTTATCTGGAGGGTAACATCGCTTTAGAGGAATTACAATTTTGCATCCAACAATCAAAGAACCACAAAGCCCCTGGTTTCGACAATATTATTTACGAAACCTTTAAAAGCCTTACCCCAGAATGGGAGCACTATCTCCTCAACCTCTTTAATACAGTGATGGATCATGAGAAACTCCCTCTGCAATGGTCAAAATACTTTATTTGCTATTTAAGAAAGGGGACAGGAAAGACCCAGATAATTACAGAGGGATATCACTTTTAAATACAATGGTGAAGTTATTTACCAGTATTCTAGCAAGAAGGATCTTACTATGGGCAGAATCTGAAAATCTCATACCTGAGGAACAAGCGGGGTTTCGAAGTGGTAGAGGCTGCTCAGATCACATCTTCACTTTAATGTCACTGATCAGCATTAACTTCACAACTAAAGGCAGATACTTATTTGCTGCATTCATAGATTTAAGGAAAGCCTTCGACTCTATCAACCACAGCCTGCTTTGGGAAAAGCTTTTTTCACTTGGAATCGGGGGGAAACTCATAAGGATTATAAAGGTGCTATACGACAATGCTTCAACTCAAATAACAACAAATGGAAAGCTTTCGGAAAACATTGATATATCGACAGGTCTTTTGCAGGGAGAAAGCCTTAGTCCAACACTCTTCATCATGTTCATATCCGATATTGTCCGATTCTTTCAAGATAATGAAGCTACAGGAGTTAGCATTGATAGTACTCATGAGGCAATCATGCTCTTGTTTGCTGATGACATTATTCTTCTCAGTAATACTTGGCAAGAAGCGCAAAAGAAACTGATGATATTACAACAGTACTGCGAAAAGAATTCTCTAACCGTAAACGTAAAAAAATCCAAGGTTGTTGTATTCCATAAGTCCCCTAGGTTGAAGTAGCTTAAACCCCTTTATTTGAATAAAGAAAAAATAGAATACTCTAAGGACTATACCTATTTGGGAGTACCATTCACTTCCTCAGGAAAATTTAGCAAAGCATCTGAACATTTTATTCAGAGGTCCTCTGTTGCAGCTGCAAGAGTATTGGATGTTTTGCGAAGGGGTAGAAGTGATTCATGGGAAACAAAAATAGCTCTTTTCGATTCCATGGTAGCCTCAACCCTTCTGTATGCTTCTGAAATATGGAGCTTAAGATATCTAGAAGCTGTTGAAGTGATACAACTAAAGTTCCTGAAGCAACTACTCAGATGGCCAAGGAGTACTGCCAACTACATAGTTCGTCTTGAAACCGGCCGAAACCCATTGAGCGTCAGGGTTCTGAAGAGAGCTGTGAACTACTGGTCCAGATTGTCAATCATGCCGGAGGAGAGGCTGCCAAGACTTTGTTTCAACAGACTGATTTCGCTGCATGCAAGAAACCCTGATATAAAATTTAACTGGGTCTCACAAGTTAGATCGATGGCTGCTCAGTATGGCTGTGAAGAAGAATTCAGTGTATTATGCCCGAATGGATTATTAAAGTGCAGAGATGCAATAATGGAAAAGATAAACAATCATAACCTTTCAATAGACATCCATCGATCTCTCAATTCTAACCATAACCCCATATATAGAACTATCTCCAGCTTCAATATCTCCAGCCCAGAGACCTATCTGACATATACAGCCAACATCAAAAAAATAAGATCATTGAGCCAGTTAAGAATTTCGAGCCCAGAACGTACCACACTTTATGGAAAAACCAAAATGTTCATCTTCAAAGCACCAGAAACCTGCACTTTCTGTGGTCAGTTTATCTTGAACAGCCAGTTTCATGTCCTTCTCTACTGTGAAAAGCTCATGAAAGACAGAGAAAGATATTTACAACCATTTTTATCAGGATCCAGTGATGACCAAAAAATTCAAAAAATTCTTCAAATAGACAATATTGAAAAACTGAACAACATTTTCTGGTTCACTAAGTCAGCATGTAATACCCTGGATAATTTGAACTGTGAAGGTCCACACACCAATTAAATGTCCAGTTATCTAAGGTTAACTGTTTATTATTTTTCATTGTACGGCGAATGTTTTCAGTTTGTTTTTCAAGTTGTTAATTGTTTTTGTTTGTTTTTTTATGTTTTATTTCAGAGTCGTTTTTCTATTATGTATCAATTAAATGATAAAATGTATTATTTAAATAGTTTACAATTATTATTTTTAAGTTTTTCTCAAGAGCCGAATAAATGGACATTTATTTTTAACTAGACTCATGTTGGCAATTGAAGAGATTTATAATTTGAATTGATTTGTACAAGAATGTAAATCTTAAACAAATAAATTCTATTCTATTCTATTCTTCTATTCTAAATAAATGGGGATTCACACAGAGCCTCTCCCCCGGGTATGGGCCACTCATAAAATTAGGCGTAGGGAGTGATGACCCTACACTACAAAATGCCTCGTGAAACGTAAGTGTAATCTGCCAGAAGATTACACCGCAAGGCCCAGGGCATACATGGCCTGTCGCGCCAGTGCAAGAAGTGCTATCTAATGAAATGGGTATTTATGTTAAAACATTTATACCTGGTGTCATATAGTTTTATTTGTTGGTATTCCAGGATCTGTTAAAGGAACTCAAAAATCTTTAAATTGTGCAATACTAAACCCAAAGAAAATAAAAAAAACAACTAAATATTAGTAATAAAAATGAACGAGTTGCATGAAAAAAAATCTGGTGCGGACAACACACGACTTTCACTTACCTCGATTTTTAAAATCAATGAAAAAATTTTCAAATACAGTTAGAGATAAAAATACGTGAAACTATTAAGGAATTAATCAAATTGAATTTATATAGAAACATGTGTTTTATTAAAAAATCTATTATATTATTATCTAAAATAATCAGTTAGTTTTATCTTCTTCTCATCACTCTCTATTAACTTCTAAAAGCTTGTGTATGAGATGATATTTTTTCTAAAATCTTTAGCTTTCCAACAGTATATCATACATGTATATTACTGCTCTTATGTTCAAAAACAAAAAATTACCTGTTTTCCATCAGCGTTAATAAGATAATCTAGTTATTATTATTGAATCTACAAAATTAAAGGCACTTTAGGGGAAGAAAATTTAAAATATCGGCATTTAAGCCCTGTCAGACCATTTTTATCTAAATAAAACCTACATGATATTAAAGCCCATTAAATTTTACATCGATATAGCGAGTTTAATCAAAATCGTCGGAACCGTTTTTGAGAAAATCGAAAAAAGGTGCAAAATGCATGGTATAAAGTGCCTCTTCTGGTAGGTTCATTTTGATGAAAAAAGTTTTGTCACGTCTCGGGCGTATAGTTGTCTTAAATATGAAATTTCAGTTTCATTGGACTTACCGTTTCCGCCCGGGAGTTACCACGCACACACACACACACACAGACCTTTTTGCGGGACTTGGTTATTTGGACTCAGGGACCCTAAAACGTGTATTTCTGTTGAAAACTGGAATTCGAAAATTTTCACGATCGCAATACTTTCCCTTACTATATATAGGTAAGTGAAAGTAAAAAGCAATTGCGAGAAAAACTAATTTAAAGTGTAGTTTCGGAAGTGACGGTTCAATAAGAATGCCTGCAACTGTGAAAGCAATTCAATAAGTTATTGAGCCTTGTATAACTGCGGGAAAGGACCTAGGACCAAGGATAATTTACCGGTTCCGAAAAAGGTTCTGTTAATATTTGCTTAGGGCAGTTAAAGGAACTTGGCGCGATTAGCAGGAATAGCTGCTAGCCGCCATCTGCTCCCGCTAAGCTCGCTTTATTTACCTAAGTCCCTTATAGCTGCTTTATTTCTCTTACTCCCGTTAAGTATTTCGTAAACAATTTACAACCCTAAATTGGATTTCACAGTTCCTTAAACTATTCATTTCAAGTTTCTGTTTGGGATTTATATTTTGGTTGTCCTGATTTTTCAATCCTACCTCTCTGATAGATCCTTCAAAATTAATCACAATAGTTACTATTCATCCCTTTTTAGACAGACTACTGGTGTTCCTCAAGGCAATATCCTAGGACCCATTCTATACACAGTATATACAGCTGATATCCCAACCCATCTTAACACTTTCCTTTCTACCTATTCTGATGACACCTGCGTGTTATCCATAAAGGTATTGTTGCCTCAAATACCCTTCAAGCCCACATCATAGACCTAGAAGTATAGTGTCAGAACTGGAGAATAAAATAAATTCTAACAAATAACATCAAATAACCTTTACCCTTCGCCGTAAACCTTTGACTTCCTGCCCTAAAGTATCCTTTAATAACACTCAACTAGTTCCTGTTGAACAGATCCAATACCTAGGACTTCTTCTTGACAAACGCCTAACTTGGAATCCACATACACGACTAAAACGACAAGAAACTGCTCGCCGCTTTAGGCTACTTCAACACTTACTAGACAAACGATCAAACCTTCCTCGGAACTACAAAAGGCTCATGTACATGACAATTATAAGACCAATCTTGACTTACGGAATGGATTTATGGGTATCTACTAAACCATCAAATTCTTCCCGCATCCAATCCTTCGTAAAATCCTCAACGCTCCTTACTTTGTCACGAATAAACTTATCCATAAAGACCTTAATGTTCGCTAAGAAATTTATAAAAATTGGTGGTTTAAACCCTTCTAGACTATTTTTAATAGGATAAAATTAAAGCCCACTTAATTTTAGAAGTTTATAGGAAGTGTAATAAAAAAATCGTTGCCGATATCGTTCAAACTTTTTTTGTTATTCTTTATTGAAACAATGCTCCCAAATTTCATACTTAATCTAAAGAACACTAGGAGCTGAAAACAAAAAAACATTTAAGAAAAAAATATAAAAGAATTTTTATACAATTAAGTTAATTGAAAAAATCCAATAGAGGAGGGAGAGGATGATATCTGACAATTTTGCTATTTATACTATTTACTTATACAAAAAAAAAAAATAATACTATTTATAACATACACACACACACACACACACATATATATATAAGAAAAGAATCTAGTTCTTAAAAAAATAAATACAAAATTTATTCATTTCTATCTCAAAGGATCAGTACTTTTTAAGAAAAATAAATAAAAATGAAAACCTGTTCTTCTACCACCCATGAAGGGTATTTTAATTTAAATAAATTAAATTGATAGTATCAGAATAAGATTTATTTACAATGCACTATAGATATAAATATGTTATGTATCATGATTTCAGCGGCACATTTTTCATGATAAAAAAAAAAAAATCTTGTACCTCTACAACGCAGAAGGGTCTCGGGTTCAGTACTTATAGGGATGCGAACTGTTACTAGGCCAACAGCCGTGCAATGAGGTAATTAGACCTCAATCACGCTCAGCCGCCAATTTTCTCCCAATTTTTGGGTACCCACCTTCTATAGGCTGGGTTTGTCCCTCAAGGATCTCCATACCCTCGGGTTGCCCTCCGGGTGAATTAACAGAATAAATAATGTTCTGCCACATCCAGAATTCTAAGCAAGGATCCGGAGCACTGTGGACTAGTGCTACATCCACTAAACCACGCCGCACACAGGGCAAAATTACCAATTTAGGTGGGCAAAAGTCAATCCAAAAGTTTGGAATTTTCCAGTTCTTGAACTTTATATTAACAGTTGGCAAGAAGCTTAATACTAATATTTCTCGCCATACCGTGTATACAAATAAATAGTAAATGAGTGAATCATTCCTGTTCGCACTAGTGCCTAATAACCGGCAGTGGGATTATCTTTATTTAATGCCCATTTATTATGTTTAAGGTGTATTTAGAGACAGGTAAGACATTATATATCCAAACTCATTATTGAATATATATTGCAATATACCTGTAGAGTTAATTTAGCAATTTGTGAAGGTATGCCCCCATTCAATAACGAAAAACTATATAACCCTCAAGTTACCCCAAGGATTTGTTTCATCAATCCTTCTAGTCTTTAAATGTTACAAAGAATTTTTGCGATTTTCGCGTTTTGGGTGATACATAATTTTTTTCAGACACAACACTCCGAATCAAAAGTTTTACAATCTATAATTTCAAGATATTTCTAACTGATATAAAATGCATCTATTAGCAGATTTCAGGAACTCCGAGCCATAATTAGATTTGTTGGAATATTTTTCCCATATTCTGGGTCATTAAACTTTAAATGTAAGGAAGTTTTAGATTTTAGCAAATAAGTTTGATGTTTGACCACTGTGTGCTCGCCAATCGTGTCAACAAATTAATTATTTTTTATAATTTTTTTTATTTTTTCCGTAATCTGGGACCCCAAAGATTAAATATAGAGAAGTTTCAGAATTTCGCCCATCTAAATCGGTCATATTTTCCACTGTGCGCCATTAAATTTATTATAACTACTTATTATTTTCTTACAAAAAATTTTCCTCTAAAGCATTGATTTCAGAATATTATCTGAAAAGAAGTAAGGAAATCTACTTTTAAAAATTATATTAATAGTGTAGTGATGATAATATTTGATCAATGGTAAAACGAATCCGCCTAAAACCAGATTGGTAGTCTGGTAAGTTCCGCCTATTCCGTAGTTAACGAATATCACATTAATATAAACTTTGTATATTTATTCACAATGAAAATAGAAACATAAACCTGTTACTGATATATTATAAAACAACTTCACATTAATGACATCATGACCGGAGTGCCCCGGCCTTAGGATTTGGGGGGTTACATATAAATGAAGGAATAGTAGAGATGATGGAGGAAAGGCGGCAGAGATCAAATGAAGGGATATATGGATCACTTAGTACCCTTAATGTCCAAGTACTTCTTGTAGGTAAGGTGTTTGAAGTAGGGTCAGGTATGTGTACAGATGTGTTGGGCAAATGTCCCTTCGGAGGTAGAGGGCGGCATCCTTTGCAAAAGGAGATAATATAAATATTAATCCTAACAATTAATAATATATTGAGGAGTAAATCTCATTTTATGACTCGTGATGTGACGAGTTAGGATTGACGAGAAGATTTATAACATACTGGGGGAAGTGAGATTTCAAGATAGTTCCCATGCATTGTTTTTACAAGTTTTGATATCTTCCATTCTTTTAAAATGATATAACTAATAAACTTTTAATTAATTATCGAAGGAGACATATAAGAGCTATGATATTAACGCTTAATATTCAAAACTATATGAACGGCTCAATCGGCTATTATCCAAGTTATTGAAACTTGTCCAATAATGGATAAGCCGTTGATAACATTTAGCTAAATTATATACCACCTTTTGAAAAGTAATTATTTATTGAAGGAGCTAGGGAGCGTGTGTATATATTTTGCTGCGGAGTAACTTCAATTGCGGTCATAAATTATTCCAAGGATTTAATAACGCCCTTGTGTTGAGTTTCCTACGAATTTCCTATTCACAAAAGTACGCCTTTAATAAGGAATAACTTGGGAAAGGGAGCCATGGATTGAGTAAATATTAAAAGTATAATTGATATCGGAAAGCTGTTTCTTCTTTTTCCATATAATGTACGATTTTTTTTTTCTTTTCTCTCGTTCTTTATATCTCTTAAAATGAAAGCTAACAAAAAACACTCGGGGTCCAAGGACGACTGTTACAAATCTCTTTTTTTCCTTTTCTGTTGATCCTGAAATGAAGCATTGATTGAAAATTGGTAATAACCTGGAATACCGCGGCCATCAAGAATAGGGCTTCCCTATTTAGAGACGGTTAATGAAAAACTCCTGCGGCTCCACTATTACCTTTTACAATTCCAATATTATATTCTCTTATTTCCTTTTTTTTTTCTGTTATTAATTTTTATTATAATTTATCGAGATTGAAAAAATACTTAAATAGATATAATTGAGTACCAGTAAAAAAAATCAACTGTCTGAAAGTGCTACTTTATACCATGCATTTTGCACATTGTTATGATTCCCTATAAAACGGCTCTAAAGATTTTGAAGTAATTTTTTATGATATTATAGGTTTTTTAACAATTTAACATTTGATGTTAATATCCGAATTTATTTTATTTAAATATGCATTTCCCCTGTCCCGCTACTTTCGTGACATCTCAAAATACCTCTCTAGCTCTCACAAATTTTTACCTACCTCTTCTCTCACTGTGTAGCGCAGTATTAATTTAAAAAGGGGGCAAGCTTAGAACATCTATTTACCAAAAGTTTGGTGCGCGCTAATAATCGTTAAAGCCGTTTTCGAGATAATCGTAAAAATGTGCAAAATGCATGGTATAAAGTGGCTCTTCTGGCTAGCTTATTTTAATGAACAAGTTTTTGTGACGTCTCGGACGTATATTTGTCTTAAATATGAAATTTCAGTTTCTTATGACTTTTCGTTTACGCGTTGGAGTTACCACACACACACAAAAACACCCAGAACTTTTTTCGGGACTTGGTTATTTGGACTCAAAGGATTCTAAAACGGGTATTTCCGTTGAAAACTGGAATTCGAAAATTTTCACGGTCGCAATACTATATATTTCTTATTTAGGTAAGTGAAAGTAAAAGAGGGCAAGCTTGGAACACATAGTTACAAAGAAAGAAGTTAGATACCGCTGATGGGAGCGACGTTTCTCACAGGTTTTAGACGCTAGTGTTCAAACCTGGCAATTGGCCATAGGATTTTTTAATTAGAGTATTTATTTATTCCTCCCTACCTTGCCACATGGCAATACGGGTGTCGGTAGCCAGTAGTGCTACCAGTAGTAATCTTGATTTTTTTTTCTTTTTTCTTTTCTTCCCAGTTTTTCACTCTGGTCTGTCCTCGATGACCATATCTTCAGCTTCTGCTTCTTCTCTCGGAGGTGGCCTTCCTCGATCTCGTCCTGTTCCACCTATGTTAAAAGCTGATGGACCAAGTGAAGTTTTCCAAGCGTGAATAGATGCTAGAAAATGTCCATAATTCTGCTTGGACACCAGCTGAGGGAAATCGCTCTCCGTGAGGACCCAGAGCCCACATTCCCTTAGTAGTTTGACCCTTAGTGCTTCGAAGGCGTAGCAGTCCACAATTATGTGCTCACCAGTCTCCGGTACTTCACAACTGGGGCACAGGGGATCTATTTCTTTCCCAAAACTGTGTAACTTACTTCGGAAAGCCCCGTGCCCAGTGAGGAATTGCGAGACCCAGTAATCCGACACTACCCATTTAGCTTCCAATCGTGACCGGAATTTTTAATTAGAGTAAAAAATTCTTAATTATACCGTCCAACAAAAGGGAAGTAAAACGGTGGCCTTGAGCCTGTGCGATGTCAGGTGCTCGTTAAAGATCCCTATCCTAAATTAACCTGGATAGGCAAAATGTAGAACTCCTACTGAAGCATTTTTCAACAAGTCACAACAGCATAAAGTGACGTTAAAGAAATAAGCATACTCCGTACTGATCCTCCGAACTGCTTATCACTATCTGCCATTTGTTTCGAAAAAATAAATAATAAAAGATAAACTAGTTTGAATCTTCCGAGAGATTCTGCAAAAATTACATCAGGTCTGTTGTATGATATAATATTTCAAATGATACAATGATTAATTCTTGTATATATTATTAATTTTATTTTTACTTTCACTTACCTATATATGAAATATATAGTAAGGGAAAGTATTGCGATCGTGAAAATTTTCGAATTCCAGTTTTAAACGGAAATACACGGTTTGGGGTCCCTGAGTCCAAATAACAAAGTTCCGCAAAAAAGTCTGTGTGTGTGGTTACTTTAGCGCAAAAATGAAGTCTTACGGAACCGAAATTTCATATTTAACACTACTATAAACCCGAGATGTTACAGCAACATTTTTACTAAAATCGGCTGACCGGAAGTCCTACTTTATCCTATGCATTTAGCACCATTTTTGAGAGAATCGTTAACATGGTAATTAACAGCTAAATATGCACGTTGAGCAAATTTGATTTACAACTAAAGGAGAAAACTGAAAAAATATTTTTTTAATGCAATTTTTTGGTTTTGAAAATAAGAAGAGTCATATACATGTGTAACATATCGTTGGAAAGCCAAAGATTTTAGAAAAATATTATCTTACACACAAGCTTGTAGAAGTTTATAAAGAGTGATGAAAAGCCGATAAAACTTACTGATTATTTTAGATAATATTACAATAGATTTTTTAATAAAACACATGTTTCTATAGAAATTCAATTTAATTAATTCTTAAATGGTTTCACTCATTTTTATCTCTAACTGTATTTGGAAATTCTTTAGTCGATTTTATAAACGGAGGTGAGTGAAAGTCGTTGCCCGCACCAGATTTTTGGTGAATAGATGCTCTAGGCTTGCTCCCTTTTTAATTTTTTTTAAATCACTCCTACCACACTAGTACTATCTATTCCTACCCTCCATTCATATAAAAATCTAAAATCGGTTACTGTGGTATCACATCAATGAATAAGTCATTCTATGTTCATATATTTATTCCAATATAATGTTTTATAATAGTTTTTCTTAAATTTTAGATCTTAGATTGATTTTGTTTTTCAAAAAATCACTCCAATACAGTATCATAACATACAACAGATTCATTTTTTTAAATAAATAAATTTATAATGCAATTGTAATATTATACAAGTAGGAAAACATGGAATATTGATGGTGGAACACTGTTTCTCTAAAAAATACACATTCATGGTTCATTTTAATATTTTCATGTTAAACTTTGAATAAGCTTACATGATCTTCTGCGTCCCGTTATTTGGGAATATTCCGATGAATATATGGATAAATATTCTTTTTTTTATTCAGGTCCTCTGTGAAAGATAGTAACTCTAACGAGCTGTCTGTCACTGCTACGCTCCAGAGAACTTGGTAATTGTGTTACGGTATA
This sequence comes from Piezodorus guildinii, assembly GCA_023052935.1. Classification (NCBI taxonomy): domain Eukaryota; kingdom Metazoa; phylum Arthropoda; class Insecta; order Hemiptera; family Pentatomidae; genus Piezodorus; species Piezodorus guildinii. The sequence goes on from CM041292.1 coordinate 194,345,629, forward strand.
ATATTTCACTCATGTATCCATTCCAACACTCGATAGAACTTTTACAGAACAATGCCAGGAACAAAAGAGAAAAAAAATAATTTAAAAAAATAAAAAACAGGATATTTGGGCATGGCTCTAGAATATTTTTTTATTCCTTAATATTGCATCCGTCACTCAATAAATCATTATCATGTGACTTGTTCATAATATATATATTGGAAGGGATTGGAAGATATAGGTGGGACGATGAGTTCTGATAACCTGGTAGAGGAAGGAAGCTAGGAAATACTGGCATCTGTAACGAGGATAAAGTTACCTTAACTCGGTGTAATACTGGGTTATAGAATAGAATAGAATAGAATAGAAAAAACAATTTTATTCAGAGACTTTGTCCCTTTAGAATAACATGAAATTTACAAATAAATGTTGCACATCTGGCCAGATGACATTAAATAGACATAATTATGTACATAAGTAAAAGAGGTAGAAAAAGAAATTGATATAAATGTATGTACATACACATCTCTATGTACCAAAGATAAGAAAAAGCGTAAAAAAAGTAAAGTAAACAAATAGCAAATTGAAAGTAAGAAACAACTGATTTTGAACACTCAAACGAAAAATAATAATAATATATACATGTATATATGAAATAAAATAAAAAATAAATAAGAAGGTAAACATAGGATATTCATTCCTTATGACGATTATAATGAAAAATCTAATTTAAAATTAAAGATTAACAAGTGTCAGTTTGGAATAATAGGTGTTGGAAAAGGTGATATTTGAATGTGGATAAGGAAGAAGCATTACGTATATTGGAAGGAATGGAATTCCGGAATGTAATGGAACGGGCAAGAAAGGATCGATCGAAGGCTTTAGTTCTGTGGGATGGCATATAAGGGTCGGAATGGCGCGATCTTGTTTCAAGCAAGTGGACTGAGGATTTAAATTGAAGGAGACTTTAGATATAGGATGGATGCTGGGATTTTATGGTTTGGTAGATAAATGACCCAAGGAAGTACTGTCTGCGTATGGAGGGAAGGAGCCACTTCAACTCGGCATTGCGGGGGGGTCACATGAGACCGCCTCGAGGTACCCAAAACAAATCTTAAAAAACAATTCATGAGACGCTTCAACTTGTTCTCAAGCACCACAGGGAGACCACCGTACACCGCGCAGCAGTCGTCGAAGTGGGGGAAAATGAGTGACGAAACGAGGAGCTTACGCGTGGATTGTGGAAGAAGGTATTTGGAGCGATGAAAAAACTTCAGGGTACTTATAGATCTACGAGAAATTTGAGCTATATGAGGTTTCCAGGATAGGGTTTGGTCTATGGTAATTCCTAAATTTTTGACAGAGGAGCTGAATGTAATGGGGTGATTGTTCAGGAATAAGGTTAGGAAGGTGATATTGGATCTGAGAAGAGGACTGGAGCCAATCAAAATAGCCTGAGTTTTCGTAGCGTTTAAGCTAAGCTTATTCAGGCTTGCCCAGGCACTGATCTTATCTAGGTCTACCTGAATAGCAGCAAATGCCTTTGATAACTCGGAAGGAGGGGAGGATAAGTAAATTTGGAAATCATCAGCATAAAGATGGTGGGAGCAGTGAACTATTGAGTTAGGAAGATCGTTGATATAACAGTTAAAAAGGATAGGAGAGATACTTGAGCCCTGGGCCACACCTGCCCTAAGAGCTAGGAAGGATGATAAGGGATGGTTAGGAATGTAAACGGCTTGGGTTATATGAGTGTCTCTGGTTATCCCGAATACAAACCGTATTGTACAGTTCATAATACACTTGAGTTTTGCAATATAGTACTTTTTGGAAGAATATAACGCGAGATAAGTTGGTAACAGTCACTATAACCTGATAAAACATTACCGAAAACTAACGTCTTTATATAGTTAATTACTAAATTATGTATATTTCCTTAATCTCTCTCTGAGAAATATCTTTCTTTGTTAATTAATTACATTGATTATCTATTATTCGTAAAAAAAGTGAATATTCAAAGGAAAATTTATCTATTTATGGCACTATAATAAGAAAGTATGTAATTATGTAGTTTGTTTTGAACTTGTATTTACTATTTGTGTGAATTTAGCAAATTTATCTATATTATTAATTGCATGTAAACAATATTTAACCACAGATACTGATAAATAATAACTTTTGAGCTTTTATTTTACATAAACAAATAGACTAATAAGTTAGATCAGACACGGATTTTCTTCATATATTTAGGAAGTTCGTGGAATGATAATTCCAACTATTTGATATATTAAATACCATTATTCTAATAAAATGTAAGTTTCTGATAAATTTTAAACCAAATTTATGTTGCTGCAAGAAAAGTTACTAAGAAAAAACTTTAATTGACAACCTATAAGAACCAAAGCGACGCAACTAAGTTGTTTCAAATAGCCTAAAAACTGATTATTAGGTTAAAACCATTTATCAAAATAATAGAGGTGATTTAAGACGTGCTAATTGAACCAATAAAAATGCACAAAATTGAGAAAACAAAAATGAATGGTGATATATTACGGGGTTAGGTGCTTCTGGTATATAGTAGGAAATATAGTACCTTTTGAAAGGAAACGAAAGGAAAGGTTATATCTGTTTACAGAGGATATAGTACCTTTTGGAACGAAATGTTTTTAGTACCTTCTGGAATGAAATGAAATGTGAATTTAGTACCTTTTGGAATAAAACGCAATTTTTAAAAGGATTTTTATGTTTAAACCATTAGAATACAAATAAGTCAAAATATCAACTTTGAAAGTACCTTTTGGAAATCAATATTGCAATTAATTAATCCGAAGATAGAGAACTGAAAATTACGAACCAATGTATATCAGAATAGTAATATGATTTTTTTAAATTATTACATTTTAAGTAAAGATAAAGAAAAACAGTGTTTTTAAGATCAAATGTTGTTAAAAGTTATAAGATATATTGGGTTGTTTCACATGAAATGTCCGTTTTTATAGTTTCTGAAATACATAAAGGATTTTGCAGGTCTCTGTTGTTTTCTTCCTAATGTTTACATATTTAAAGTAAACAGTTACTAATCCTCTACCTTTGTAATATAAACATTACCTTCCCAATCAATTACCCACTTTTTAGTATACCTCCAAATATAAACATGGAAACACGCAATTTTCCAGTAATATTTTTGAACGAGTTTAAACTCGGCCATTCAGCAGCTGAAGCCGCTAGAAATATTTGCAAGGCGTTTGGGAAAGGGAGTATTAATGAACGGACCATTCGCCGTTGGTTTGCGAGTTTTCAGCTGAGGGATACCGACTTGGAAAACTTACCCCGAGGATGACCTCCGTCCGTAATAGACAACAATGTCTTCAAACATACAGTAGAAAGAAAGCCAGCACAACTAAATGCAAGTGCATCTACCGTTTCCAGACATTTAAAGTGTATTGGGAAAGTAAAAAAGCTCGATACATGGGTACCTCATAATCTCACTGAGCGGCAGCAAGAACCCATGTTTCAAAGCATACCGTGCAAAAATTGAAAGAACTGGGCTACGAAGTTCTTCCGCACCCACCATATTCTCCCGACTAGTCTCCAACAGATTACCACCTGCTCAGGAATTTAGACAACTTCGTCAAAGGAAAACTTTTTGAAAATGATGATCAAGTGAAAAGTGCGTTTTCAGATTTTGTTTCACTTCAAAGCTCAGAGTTTTTCAGTTCGGGGATAAAAAAGTTGGTGTCACGTTGATAGAATGTGTAGAAAAAGAAGGTAAATACTTCGAATAAAATTATCTTGTTTTCATATCGTATTTTTAATAAAAATCCTTTACCTTGAAAACGGACATTTCATGAGACACAACCCAATATCACCTTAATCTAGTAGATAATAACAAGCTGACAAGGCTGGTTTCAGCCTTAGGTATATATATTTTTTTATAATTTTACAATATCTATATCTATATCTATCTCTTTCTCTCTCTCTCTCTCTCTCTCTCTCTCTCTCTCTCTCTCTCTATATATATATATATATATATATATATATATATAAATTTAAAAAAATTATTTTTAATATGAATTGATTTTAATAATGTAGGTAAGTGAAAGTCGTGTACTATATTTTTAAAAACAGCATTCTAAGGGAATAGTTTGGATAATTATACATTATATATTTTAAAATTAATATTTTAATTAATTTTGTAATGTATAAAACTAATTAGAGCCATAATGAAATAAATTAATTTACATAGGCCACTTTATTAAAAGTTGAACCTGATTTGTTTAACTTAATTAAAATCAAATCATTTGTTGTTCCCTACTCCCAATTCAAATTTACTAATTCGAATATTCAATCATGGCTAATGAATATTTTATTTAAATGAAATAAATAAGGGCCTTGTTGGAAGTAGGCAATATAATTAAGTAATAATATTTAAATTGATTTTGAATTCAGTTGATTGAGGTCCGGAAAAGCACAACTGTCTTAATTACCTTCATTGTTTTACGCTGAATCGATTCGTTATGAAAACTTAATTATTATAATTTTTCCTAGAACTTCTTATTAAAATTACATTATTTAATTCCGTTTAATTCTTTTCAGTGTATCTTAAAATAAAAAAAATAATCTGGTGTGCTCAACACACGACTTTCACTTACCTCCGTTGTTAAAATCAATTGAAGAATTTTTCAATACATGTAGAAATAAAAATAAATTGAATTAAATTTCAATTGAAACATGTATTTTAGTATATGATCCATTATATTTTTCAATACTAAAATCAGTTAGTTTTATCGGCTTTTCATCACTCTCCATTACCCTATACAATTCCATTTATCAGATAATATTTTTTCTAAAATCTTTAGCTATCCAACGGTATATTATACAACTATATTACTATTCCTTAGTGCGAAAACACAATAATCGCACTTTTCTCCTTTAGTTGTTCATCAAAATAGCCCAAATTTCATATTTTGCAGTTATTTATCTATGCTAATAAGGTGGTACATTTTTTGAAATGTATAAAATTTATTGTACTTTAGAAGAAGAAAATTTAAAATACCTACATTTAAGCCCTATCAGACTATATCAATCAGAATGATGTTAAAGCCCATTAAATTTTACATCGATATATAGAGTCTAATCAAAATCGTTAGAGCCGTTTTTGAGAAAATCGTAAAAAGGTACAAAATGCATGGTATAAAGTGGCTCCTCTGGTCAGCTGATTTGGATAAAAAAGTTGCTGTAACATCTCGGACGTAGGGCTGTCATAAATATGAAATTTCAGTTTCATATGACTTTTCGTTTTCGCCCGGGAGTTACCTCACAGACATACACACACAAACACAGACCTTTTTTCGGGACTTGGTTATTTGGACTGAGGGGACCCTAAAACGTGTATTTCCGTTGAAAACTGGAATTCGAACATTTTCACGATCGCAATACTTTCCCTTACTATATATAGTAAGTGAAAGTAAAAATACTAAATAAGAAACTGTATATATATACAAGAATTAAATTCATCGATATGTTTACGTTATAATTTTATTTGAAATGATTCGGGTTTTAGGTTTAAAATCACTTCTTCTTAATTTTCTTTATTTGAAGTTTCGATCCTCCGTCCATGTTTATACATAGGATCCTTTTCAACATAAAGAATTTTATTGAGCACCGGCACACCACTCAGGCTAACTACAGGGCACTGGAGGTTCGAAACGTCAAATAAAGAAAATTAAGAAGGAGTGATAGTTTAAGGACCTAAAACCCGAATCATTTAAAATAATATTCAATACATATATCGTATATATATATATATATATATATATATATATATATATATATATATATATATATATATATATATATGTGTATTTAAACGAATTTTAAAAATCGTTGTTTTTGTATGATCACATTTTGTTTTTAACTTTGTACACCCAAATATATTTGTAACAACGCGCCAATCCTTTTTATTAATTTCACTTATCTATACAAGATGTCTTATAATGTCCACGTGTAGGCGGAATTTGGGAACCTTTGGGTTCGGTATGCCTATTATTATTATTATTATTATAAATATATTTACATGCTTTCATAAAATACTTTGGTAAAAACTTTGGTAAAAATCTGGTGCGGGCAAAACACGACTTTCACTTACCTCCATTTTTAAAATCAATGATAGGATTTTCTAATACAGTTACGGATTAAAATACGTGAAACTATTAAAGAAATAATTAAATTGAATTTGTATAGAAACATGTGTTTTATTAAAAAAACTATTATATTATTATCTAAAATAATCAGATTTACCGGTTTTTCATCATTCTTTATTAACTTTTACAAGTTTGTTCATTAGCTAATATTTATTCTAAAAGCTTTAGCTTTCCAACGGTATATTATACGTGTATATTACTGTTGCTATGTTCATATTTTTTCAGTTTTCTCCCTTAGTTAGATATTGAATTCGTTCAACTTATATATTTACGTGTTTTTTATCGGTGGTAACAAGATAATATATTTATTTTTACAAAATCTACAAAATGTAGATTACTACATAAGGTACTTTACTAGAAAAAATTGTAAAATATCGGCATTTAAGCCCTGTCAGACTATTTTAATCAGAATGAAAACTACATGATATTAAAACCCATTAAATTCTACATCTATACTTATAGCGAGTTTAATCAAAATCGTCGGAACCGTTTTCGAGAAAATCGAAAAAAGGTTCATAATGGATTGTATAAAGTGGATCTTTTGGTAAGCTCATATTAATAAAAAAGGTTTTGTAACGTCTCGGGCGCAAATTTGTCTTAAATATAAAATTTCAGTTTCATAGGACTCGGGAGTTACCACACACACACTGACCTTTTTGCGGGACTTGGTTATTTGGACTCAGGGGACCCTAAAACGTGTATTCCGTTGAAAACTGGAATTCGAAAATTTTCGCAATCACAATTCTTCCCCTTACTATATGTTGTAAGTGAAAGTAAGATGAGATGCACTCTTCGTTGCTGGCTCACGGACTATATATATTTCTATGTTTTTTCTTTTTGCCTCGGGGTTGTCCTAGACGAAGCGTTTACCCCAGACGACGGCGGAGGTGGCAACAGAGCAGAGATGAAGCAGTCGATTATGACATGACTACAACTCCCCACCTCATATCGAGGTGAAAACATAAGAACACGCCCTCATCTCGATACAGATCTCATCTTATCGCCGAATCACCATCTTTTTGTTCTCACACAATTAAACTGTTATTTCTCGGATTTATGGGAATGGAGGTCCGCCCTATCTGGAATAATTTACATACGGCTTCCGTTCCATTTCTATTGATTAGGGGTCTTTAGCGGGAGGAAGGATATCTAGGCGCTCAATGCGAGGAAAAAATATGTTTTTTTTCTCCTCCCTTCTGTTCCCGTCTCCCGGTTTTCTACAGTGGCACTAGAACCTTATCAAGATCTTGAGGGAGGAGTTGAGTTATAGTTTACTCAGAGGATGGGACTATGATTACTGGACACAAGCAGCCCTATCTTGGGGGTCATCAAAATATGTAAAACTGTTGATGTTCGAGCCCCGCTGATGACTACTCTTTTTTGCCCCTGGTTGTCTCTGATGCAAATTAAGCACTGGCCGGTCCCATCTCGATCGTCATTCCTACCGTGCCTGTCAGTCCATTTACTTCGTTACTGGCCAACGTTTGCTTTAGGATATTTCACAACTTTTTATAACTTTTTTTTTTTTTTTTTTTTATATGGGGGCTTTGATGTCTCTCTCTCTTTCCACTTTTTGAAATGCAATTTTTTTTTCTATATTTGTTTGGATTTTTATCGAGTAAAACAACATTTTTTTTATTATCTGAGATCCGGCCCATCCAATATTCAACTGTGCTCACTTCGTTTAGCTGGAAAGGATAATTTGACCTCGGCTGTATTCATTATCTTTGTGTTGATTTTTTTCAGAATTAAACATTTTTCCCTCATCCTTTTTTTTTTTTATTCGCTTTATTATAATGAAGCCTGTGGGGATGCAAATATAGTTACATTTGTCACATAAAACAATGCGAAAAAATCTGGTGGGCGCACCACTTATCTCCTGCTTGAAATAATCTTTTAAAGTTTATATAATGGTGGAAGAATCGTCGGCCGTATTATTGTGCCGGCGTTTTAGCTTAAATTTAAGGACTTCTTAAGGCTTACGTAAAATATAAGATAACAACCATTCAATTAAGTAATATTACATTCTATCCTAATAATGACATTAATAAAAAAAAAAAAAAAAAACCTGTACCTCTGCGATCAATGAAGGGTCTTTGGCTCAGTACAATAGAGATTTGTACACTTTCTAGGCAAGGTTTTTTCTATGTCACTCACAGGTGTTTCCCCAGGAGTGTCTCCACACTAACTCCACTATAATTGAGTTATAGTTTTTTTTTGTTTTTTTTTTTGTTTTTTTTAATAATTATTCGAGGTTTTTTGGTTAAAAAAAATACTAATAATCTTTTCTAATAAAGAGTTAGGTTCAATGATAACAAGAAAAAATGAAATCCAGGAAGAAATAAAGTCCCGGTTAAAGGTGGGAAATGCGTGTTATTATTCAGTTGCTAAATTACTTAGCTCGCGGCTTCTGTCTAAAAACTTAAAGGTTAGAATTTATAAAACTATTATTCTTCCAACGGTTCTTTACGGATGCGAAACGGCTTAAGGTTTTCGAGAATAAGGTACTGCGTAAAATATTTGGTCCGAAGAGGGATGAGGCCACTGGGAAGTTTAGAAGATTGCACAACGCGGAATTGCGGAGTTTGTACCCTGTGAATATAATTGAGTTGATAGCATCGCGGAAACTCAAATGGGCGCGTAAAGTTGTTGGGCTTAGTGAGGAACGGATTCCGAGAAAGTTGGTATTCGCTGAACCGACTGGTAGGCGTCCGAAAGGTAGGCCGAAGCGTCGATGGGAGGATTGCATTAAGGCTGATCTCGGGGGCTTGGGCTTGACCGGTGAACTTTGGACGAGTCTGTGCAGGCGAAGTTTGGTGGTATCGGCATCGAACCTTCGGGTTCGGTAAGCCTATTATTATTATTATTAATAAAGAGTTAGAGGCGTATATATAGTCCAAATATCAATTTTTTCGTTTTTAAGTTGTTGTTATTTTATCGGTCTTTAATGATTCCAAAACTCTATACATATTTTTCTCTATCTTTAAAAATAACCGAGTTATGTGTGTATTTATGGGTACAGTTTAAATTTTTATTTTATTTTTTCTCATTCTTATAAATATTCGCTGTTTTGGTGTTAAAAAAAAATTCTCTCTCTCTCCAAAAAAATAAAGTAATTGAATTAAATCACTTTCAATCGGCCGCCATTTTAAAAATAAATTTCTGTTATCAACTTCGAGGTAATAGGTTCATCTTCATCGTTGCTTGCCCTACTTGTATTTTTTTGGCGAATTTAAAAAAAAAAAAAATTGTTACAGAAGTTAGGAGAAATTACCTAAGCTCTCAAATTTTGAAGGGGATGGGGGATTTTGATAGTTTATCATTAAAAATACTAAACTAAAACAACGTAAGAGAGAAAAAATCACAACAATTGGATCGCCTGCTTAACATTGGGCTGCTTTGAATGCACAGCATGCTGAATCAATTTTTATGACAATTCCAGAGAAACAGAAATGAGAGATAATGTATATGTCTATATAACATATCCAAATTGGTCTTGGAAATTTCATATTTCTTTATAATTAAAACAAATGATAAGAGGATATTAAAAAATGGAATAATAATGTATTTCGCAATTTTGTAAATGTATATTTGTTCACTTTCATTTCTTTCATCGGAAGATTCATCATGTGTAATCGATATTTTTTTATTAAACCCCTTCCAAACAGTTAAAGGACTCTCAGCACAACTAAATGCTAGTGGATCTACCGTTTCCAGACATTTAATGTGTATTGGGAAAGTAAAAAAGCTCGATACACGGGTACCTCATGATCTCACTGAGCAGCAGCAAGACCCCATGTTTCAAAACATATCGTGCAAAAATTGAAAGGACTGGGCTACGAAGTTCTTCCGCACCCACCATATTCAATATTATAGGATATTAAAAAATGAAATAATAATGTATTTCGCAATTTTGTTAATGTATATTTGTTCACTTTCATTTCATTCTTCGGGAGATTCATCATGTGTAATCGATATTTTTTTTATTTATAAACAGCTCCCTTTTTTTTTTTTTTCATTATTTCATTTTTAAGTAAATAACTATTAAGACACATTGAGATAGGCATTGTTTTGTTGTTTCTGTTTTTCCCTATTCTATAGCAGTTATTGATTGAATTATCTGTCATGCTTTTCTCTATGTCTGAAAATATTGTTTTTTTCTTCATCCCATACTTTTTTCGCTGTTTAATCATATTTTTGAGACGCGTTAAACAAAATTATGTGGGTTTTACATGTGAAGGGTGAAACAATTTTACACATGAAAAAAATAAAATATAAAGTATAGAATTATCAGCTAAAATATATATCCATGTAAAAAATCTGGTGCTCGCAACACACGCCCTTCACTTACCTCCGTTGTTCAAATCAATTTAAGAATTTTTAAATACATTTAGAGATAAAAATAAATTGTTAAAGAATTAATTAAATTGAATTTCAATAGAAACATGTGTTTTTTTAAATAATCTATTACATATTTTTAAATACAACTATCAATTAGTTTCATCGGCTTTTCACCACTCTCTATTAGCTTTTACAATTCTGTGTAAAACTCCCTTAAATTTTACATCGATATAGCGAGTTTAATCAAAATCGTTAGAGCCGTTTTTGAAAAGGTACAAAATGCATGGTATAAAGTGTTTCTTCTGGTTAGCTGATTGTGATGAAAAATTGCTTAATTAACATCTTCGGCGTGTAGTTGTCTTAAATACGAAATTTCAGTTTCGTACGACATTCAGTTTTTGTGCTAGACTTACCACAGACATATAACACACAAACACACACTTTTTTGCGGTGTTTGTCACACACTGTTTCAGTCATTTTGATTCAGGGGACTCTAAAACGTGTATTTCATGTGAAAATTCGAATTAGAAATTTTTCACGATCTCAATACTTTCCCTTACTATATATTTCATATATATGTACGAGAAAGTAAAAACTGGCTGATGGCTGATTAGAGAAATATATAAATGCGCTGAACCAAATACCATAAATTGTTGATGATAGATATGCTGTCAGAATCGTTTAATCCTAGGACACTAAGATAACTAAAGAAAGAACTAATTATCGTGTGGCACAAAAAGAGAGCACTAAATAAATGTTAAACACCTCCAGAACAAGGGGGACTCGGTAGAAACATATTTCTGCCCCAGTTCTTTACAACAACATGTAACTAATTAACACTTAAATGAGCACACCTTAACTTCCTTTTGTTAATTATTTATTTTATTTCATAACTATTCATTTCATCTATCAACGTTTCGGGGTTGTTTCCCCATTTTCAAGACTGAAACAATTTTTTAAAAATTTGATAGTGAATGAAAATACATTATTTAAATATTTGTCTTTGAAAAGTTATCATCTCCAATTTGTCATAATTAATTTAAAACTCACTAATATTATTTACCTTATTTTCTTAAAAAAACTTCCTCATATATAATTCATCACTTCACTCCATAGCTTACTGCTATTCGTCTACAAGGGTGTTCATTGGCTCACTGTCTTTATTATTTTCAGTTTTAAACTTTGTACCTTTCCAGTATTCCTATGTAATCCTTGTGATTTTTATTTTCATTTCTATTAATTATATGTCCTAATTATGGTTTTTGGGCTACTGCTATATTTATTTTAAAATTTTACCTTATTTATGATGTCTGTGTAATTTGTTCCTAGGTTTTCGGTTGGTTGTTTGTTATATTTTATTGGCACAAAACATCTCGGTCATCAGTGCCAGACACTCATTTTTAGAAATTAATTTAAGGTTAAATAATGAACATTAATTTTACTTAAAAACATATAACAACAAATAGTTGAAAACAATTAACTATAAGAATAATCAAAAGTAAGAATAAATATCACTTTATTAGTAAAAGATAAATATATATCAGGTTAAATAAAAAAAAAAAAAAAAAAAAAAAATATATATATATATATACATACATATATATATATATATATATATATATATATATATATATATATATATATATATATATATATATATATATGTATGTATGCGTATAAATAAAGTTAAAAATAAAATATATTAATTAATTTATAAAATAAAAATAAAAATAATAATTTTAAAAATAATAATAATAGTAAAATACAATTTTCAAATCTGCTTGTAAAAGTTCAGTAAGAAAGCACATCAATTCGTCAATTCTATTTTCATCGTCCCCCAAAGCAACCGCGACATTGATTGGTATTCCTCTTTGGTTAAATTTTCTTGTGTAGAATGGACATTCTTCTAAAATGTGAGTAACTGTCAGGGCTCCCCCACAATGCTGACATCTTGGGGGCAAATCCTTAGATATTAAGTGGCCATGGGTTAACCTTGTATGTCCGATTCTCAGGCGGGCCAGGACCACCTCCTCTCTGCAGTTGATGCGATTTGAGGTTTTCCAAGACTTTGGCTCTCTCTTAATCGCTTTCAGCTTGCTTAAATAGCTGTTTTTCCATGTTTCATTCCATTTTTTAAAAACATTTTCAATTAGAGGGCGCGCTAGTTCTGATGGTGTTAACAGTGCTTTACCACGACCAGGGAGAGTTAGTGCCTCTTTGGCTGCCTTATCTGCCATTTCATTTCCCAATATCCCCATATGGCCCGGTATCCAGACATAATGGATTATGGATATTATTATGGATTGTGGATTATTATATTATGGATGGACCAGTAGGTTTTTGTTTCTGTTTTAAAATTTATTGTCCTGCTATTATTTTTAGTAATCTATATCACTTCTAGTAATTTTATATTTCTATTATTTTGAGATGTGTCTAAAATCACTGTGTTTTCAAAGTTAAATTTATATTGTTAAGTTATGCTATAATGCTGTTGTGTTGGTGTTTTTTATATGTTTACTATTGGTTATATGTTGGGATATTCTTGTTTTTAATTTTTGAGATTTTTCTCCTATATATATGCCTTCACAATTTTTACAGTCTATTTCGTATATTGCATTTTGTTTATCAATACCCAATATTGATAATACCTATAAATTGTTGATGATAGATATGCTGTCAGAATCGTTTAATCCCAAGACACCAAGATAACTAAAGAAAGAACTAATTATCGTGTAGCACAAGAAGAGAGCACTAAATAAAAGTTAAACACCTCCAGAACAAGGGGGACTCGGTAGAAACATATTTCTGCCCCAGTTCTTTACGACAACATGTAACTAATTAGAAGATAACAGGTTACTGCTATGCAAATCAGCTCCCCCGAGCTATTTACATGATTTACGGCAAAGTGGGATTTGATAAAATTATTAATTTGTAGTGATCAGAGTGTGATAATGGGAGTGAGGGCTGAGTAGTATATAATTAAAGTTTCGGCGATCTATGTAACAATTTTTATAGCGACTCCTGCTATCTCGGCGGAACTGTTCCTTGGCACGCGACACCCAGATATTCGGGGCTCCATCATGTCTTGCGCTGTTTCGGGACTATTTTCTTACCATTAGTGTTTCTGTCTAGGCGCTGCAAGAGAGGATTTCCTATCAGATAGCAAATGGTTATTTAAAGAATTGTTTATTTTTTACTTATATCTATACATATACATCTCTTCGCTTTCTCTCTACATATAGAAAATGGTAATCACGATCCTTGGTTTACTCGAACTCCTCCTAAGCCATTAGACGAATTTTCTACGCTTTTAACTATCATATTTTCTAAAGGCTTATATATAAAATACATTGTAATTTAGCTTTTCTTTTGGTAGTTAAGATAAATTGTCTCCAATCAGGACATCTAAAAATTATCCTTGAAATGCGAATAGTAATATAGACGTATAACATTATACCGTTAAAAAGCGCAATATTTAAAAAAAGTTAATATGCAATAAAAGAAACCGTTCAAGTTAATATAAAGTTTTTGTGAGCCCATAAACTTATGAACACATGAAGGGAGGGAGGTTATAATAATTCGATGTTGCCACTATCGTACATTATCTATGCTTTGCTTTAAAATAAAAATAAACTGAACTAATTTTGATTTATGTTTTTCATTTCTGTCGATGATTAAATATAATAATTAGTAGACTTTATAAAAGGAACATGTTTTCTTGCTAATTTTCATATTTCTTTACGATGAACTAAAACTTCCGAAGCGTTTAGAGCCTATCTTAATGCAATTATGTCATCATTGCAGGAACGCTTTGTATACCACTTACGGAAGGCGCTTCCTCTTAAAGCATGATCGCCATTAACTATTAAGAGTTGTTGAAATAAATGCAAAGTTATTAATTATTTCTACTAAAAAAATTATTTCATGAAAACAAATGATTCACTTTAAACTAAATAAAAATGTTATGGAAACTAAATTTAACTTTCCATGTGTGTTTTTATTTTTATTTGTTTTTTTATGCGTGTGATATAAATAAGTAGAAAAACGCTGCAAATTATTACACAATAGTTTATTATTTCCAAATAACAATATTAGGGAATACCTGTTTATATAGCTGTTGACAGGTAATTAAGTAATATGAAATGCACTAATTCAAAAAATCATATCATAACACTACCACTGATTTCAAAACGCAATATCTAAGCTAGTTGTAAACCAAATTCAATGATTCTTCTGGTCCAGTATTCAATTTTCTATCAAATGGCACTAAAAGCAAAATGTTTGGTATTTATCCATTTATTTATTAGGAGAAACGGATTTTTTTTATTCGTTATTCGGATTCTACTCATCTTGAAACGCAAGCTCTCGAATTTTGAGCAGGGGTAATTTTTTTTGGTCTATTATATGGCAGTAAACCAAAAGCATTTATACAGGACTGCGTTACTATCTCCTTTCCTTTTCTTTCGATCTTTATTCAAATAATTCAAATAAAATTTCCTGATTCCAGAAAACCTTACATTTTATTTTTATCATCAATAAGAACCGAGTTATCAGGGAATCACATCTCTAATAAGTTGTGGCTTGACCAAATAAGATGATTTTTTTAATTTTAATTTTATTTTGTTTGCACTTTGTTCATAGCGTTGTCTTGATCACAAAAAACTTTTCGATTTTTCTCTATCTTCAATAATAACCGTTTTTTTAGTGTAATTACATCTATTACAATCTGTTACTTGATTATACATATGAAATTTTTTTATTTATCGCGTTTTACTTGATCAAGATCTCTATATACACTTTTCTCTATCTTCAAAAATAATTGTGTTATGAGCCTATTTATGTGACAAATTTCAATTTTTTTTCTTGTCTTTTTTCTCTTTTATATAATTATTCGCGGTTTTTTGGTTAAAAAACAGTCATAATTTTTTTTTCTATCTTCAAAAATAACTGAATTATTGAATAAAATCCTTTTAATCGGCCGCCATTTTAAAACTAACCAGCTGATATCAACGTCTAGGTGTTAGGATCATCGTTGAATGGACTAGTATTTTTGTGGCGAATTTGAAAAAAAATGGTCCAGTAGTTTCGGACAAATCACCAATTTAGGTGGACAAAAGTCATATCAAAAGTTTAGAATTTTCCAGTGCTTCACCTTTTTATTATTAGTTGGCAAGACCCTTAATACTAATATTTTCCGCCATACCGTGTCTAGAAATAAATAGTAAATGAATGAATCATTCCTGTTCACACAAGTGCCTAATAACCAACAGTAGGATTATCTTTTTTAGATGGTCATTTATTCTGTTCAAGGTGTATTTAGAGCAAAATCTATTTGCTTTTATTTAACAATGGACATTTCTGACTCAAATAAGACATTATATTTCCAAACTTTTTATTGAATATACATTGCAATCTCACCTGTAGAGTTAATTTAACAATTTGTAAATGTACGCCCTTATTCAATAACGAAAAACTATATAACCCCCAAGTTACTCCAAGGATTTGTTTCTAGGATTCGTTTTACCAATCCTAGTCTTTAGATATTACAAAGAATTATTGCGACTTTTTGAGTTTTGGGTGATAATTTATTAAATTATTTAAATTAAATTAATTTATTATTATTATTAAATTATAATTTTATAAAAACACTCCGTATCAAAAGTTTTACAATCTACAGTATCAAGAATTTCCTAAATGATATAAAATACATCTATTAGCAGATTTTAGAAAACTCCGGGACATAATTAGGTTTTTGGTATTATTTTTACCGTATTCTGGGACTTCAAACGTAAAATATAGAGAAGTTTTAGATTTTAGCTAATAAATTTGATGTTTGACCACTGTGCGCTCGCCAATCGTGTCAAAAAATTTATTAGTTTTTATGATCTTTATAAAAAAAATTTCCGTAATTTGGGACCCGAAAGGTTCAATATAGACAAGTTACAGAATTTCGTCCACCTTTTTTGGTCGATTTCAAGGGTTGATTATTGAAAATTATAAAACAAGAACAATAAAAATATTTAATTTGATCAAATACATTACCACAAAAAAATAAAGTATAGGTGATGCAATTTCTATGAGACCACTAAGGTATTTGTTAATTCGGATTTTCAACAGAATTACGTTTTGAAGCTTTTTAGAATACAAATATACACATAGACCGACAATTGTGCTAGCTAAAGAAAGACTCGAGAGCAAACAAGGTATCCCTAAGACTTGAGCTCATTAAGTTGGGCAAAGCCAACTGTGTAAGGGGACATTAAGACAATCTGCACTAGACAATCTATTAAATTAACTCCCTCATTAAAATTCAATCTCGGATTGAACTAGACCGCTCCGTGGCGCCACCGATCTTCGCTCTCATTGTAAATGGAAATCTCAAAGATCTTCTATCAAAGAAATTAACTTGAAATATCCCAATATTAGGTAAATGTTTATATTTTTACTTTCACTTACTATATATAGTAGTAAGTCCTATGAAACTGAAATTTCATATTTAAGACAAATATACGCCCGAGACATTACAAAAACTGTTTCATCAAAATGAGCTTACCAGAAGAGGCACTTTATACCATGCATTTTGCACCTTCTTTCAATTTTCTCAATAACGGTTCCGACGATTTTGATTAAACTCGCTATATCGATGTAAAATTTAATGGGCTTTAATATCATGTAGGTTTTATTCTGATTAAAGTGGTCTGACAGGGCTTAAATGCCGATATTTTCTTTCCCTAAAGTACCTTTAATTTTGTAGATTCAATAAAAATAACTATATTATCTTGTTACTACTGATAAAAAACAAATCAATATGTAAATTGAATGAATTCGATACCCAACTAAAGGAGAAAACAGCAAAAATATTTTTTAATGCAATTTTTCGTTTTTGAACATAAGAGCAGTAATATACACGTATGATATACCATTGGTAAGCTAAAGATTTTAGAAAAAATATTAACTTTAACTTAATTAACGTAACTTTAAATTTAAACAATTAACAATTAACAATTTAAAAATTAACGTAACTTACTTTATTTTATGCATTGCGGAATTACCTTATTTTGTCTCGGTTCCTCTATTTTTTTTTTTCGTATAATACAAAAATTGTACGTCGAAACGTTTCTCGTTAAATGTTTTCTTTGAGATATCTACGAAAAACATTGGTATTATCTTATACTCAAGCTTTTAAAAGTTAATAGAGGGTGAGGAAAAGCCGATAAAACTAACTGATTATTTTAGATAATAATTTAATAGATTTTTTAATAAAACACATGTTTCTATAGAAATTCCATTTAATTTATTTTTAACTTTTACTTTATTTTTAAATTCTTTAATCGATTTTAAAAACGGAGGTAAGTGAAAGTCGTGTGTTGCCCGCACCAGATTGTTTTTTTTAAACACTGTTATCCTGTTTTTATTAAAATAATAATAATAGGCCTACCGAACATGAAATTTCGATGCAGATACAGTGGTAAAGTGGTTTAGTGAAACACTGCCTACACAGTTTCGTCTAATGATCACCGTTCAAACCCAAGCCCCCGATATCAGACTTGATAGAATCATCCCATCGACGCTTCGGTATACTTTTCGGACGCCTACCGGTCGGTTCTGCGAACACCAACTTTTTCGGAATTCATTCATGAACGTCAAGGTAAAGGATTTTTATTAAAAATACGATATAAAAACAAGATAATTTTATTCGAAGTAATTACCTTCTTTTTCTACACATTTTTCCCAACGTGATACCAACTTTTTTATCCCCGAACTGAAAAATTCTGAGCTTTGAAGTAAAATAAAATCGGAAAACGCACTTTTCACTTGATCATAATTTTCAAAAAGTTTTCCTTTGACGAAGTTGTCTGAATTGCTTAACAGGTGGTAATCTTTTGGAGACAAGTCGGGAGAATATTTTGGGTGCGGAAGAACTTCGTAGCCCAGTTCTTTCAATGTTTGCACGGTGTGTTTTGAAACATGGGGTCTTGCTGCCGCTCAATATCATGAGGTACCCATGTATCGAACTTTTTTACTTTCTCAATACACTTTAAATGTCTAGAAACGGTAGATGCACTTGCATTTAGTTGTGCTGAGAGTCCTTTAACTGTTTGGTGGGGGTTGCCTTCTACTGTATGTTTGAGGACATCGTTGTATATTACGGAAGGAGGTCTTCCTTGGGGCAAGTTTTCCAAGTCGGTATCTTCAGCTGAAAACTTACCAACCAAAGGCGAATGGTCCGTTCATTAACACTCCCTTCCCCAAACGCCTTGCAAATATTTCTAGCGGCCTCAGCTGCTGGATGGCCGAGTTTAAACTCGTACAAAAATATTATTCGAAAATCGCGTGTTTTCATGTTCATATTTGGAGGTATACTAAAAAGTGGGTAATTGATTGGGAAGCTAATGTTTATAATACAAAGGTAGAGGATTAGTAACTGTTTACTTTAAATGTGTAAACATTCAGAAGAAAACAACAGAGACCTACAAAATCCTTTATGTATTTCAGAAACTATAAAAACGGACATTTCAAGTGAAACAACCCAATATTTTCTTAATACTAAGCATTTATTATATTATCTTCTCGACCCTAAACAACCCTCTAATGTGTCTTAAAAGATGGCTTTGGAAACTTCAATCCAATATTTCTTTACTTATTGAATGTCTCGAAATTAGCATCAGCTGTGATTACTAATGCGAATTATTTTTTTTAAAGTCAAAATGTAACATTTATGTACAGCAATCCATGTTTTTTGTAAATTTCCCTGTAACCTTTCAGCAAAGCTGATAGAAACTCCGGAGTTTCCTTTTTCAGGTTTTGTAGAGAAAATACGGATCATTGCAACAGACTCCAGCAGCGTACTGAAAGGACTTGACAGTTTATGGCCTACTAATTTTATCATTAAGGAAAAATTGTAAGCATGGTTGGAAGTGAAGTATAAAGGTATTACCATCATCAGGCAACGAAGGAGCAGACAGAGCCCCCTGACTAACTTGGCCAGACAAGGTAAGGAAAGGTATGGGAAGGACGGTACTAATGGAAGTCACAACAGAAGATTGGATTAGTAAATTGAAGAAAAATCTCTTCAAGAACTGAAAAACAGTGTTAAGAACAAGACAACCTTTACTGTACGATATAAAAAAAGAATTACAAATAAATGGACCACTAGCACGATTCTTTTTTTTAAACTCAGCCAATTTACCCAAGGACACCTTCTTAGAAATCTGGATGCACCCACCTCTGAATATTGTGACAATAATTAAAAAAACAGTCAAACATATGTTGATGTAGTGCCCGCATTTTGAACCAGCATGGCGAAAAATTAAGTTATTACGAACCATGAATGATTTTTTTCAAGACAATGAAAATAGTGAAAAAAACTGTATAAGTATTGGGTTCTTTCACATGAAATGCCCGTTTAGTTTATATCAAATAGTTTATGAAATACATTTTTGAGGAGGTGAGGGCGAAATGACTACAGCCTGGCACTATTGGTACAAATGGTTCTTTTATTGTTCTTAAGGTTTAAAACAGTTGAATAAAATAAGGAATAACAGAATACAAAAAGAAGAAAACAATATGAGGAGCACACACAAATCGAGATAGATCAAAACCACAGCTGGTGAGAGGTTGCAATGGATTTGCCACTGTAAAATAAAATAATCTTTCTACTATCATAAAACACAGAAAATAAAATAATAAATAAAAATGACCTTCAATTAAATATAAAGAAAACTAAAATATAAACATGTTTGAGGCAGTGACAAATCCATTTCACATAACCTCTTTGCTCCCACCAGCTGTGTGTTATGACCTCACTCCCTCACACACATCAGGCCCATCACAACATAAAGGTTTTTGTAGGTCTCTGTTGTTTTCTTTCGAATGTTTACATATTTAAAGTAAACAGTTACTGATCCTCTAACTTTGTATTATAAACATTAGCTTCCCAATGAATTACCTACTTTTTATTATACCTCCAAATATGAACATGGAAACAAGCAATTTATCGAGTAATATTTTTGTACGAGTTTAAACTCGGCCATTCAGCAGCTGAGGCCACTAGAAATATTTGCAAGGCGTTTGGGGAAAGAAGTGTTGATGAAAGGACCATTCGCTGTTGCTTTGCTAAGTTTTCAGCTGGGGATACAGACTCGGAAAACTTGCCCCCAGGAAGTCCTCCGTCCGTAATAGACAACGATATCCTCAAACATACAGTAGAAGGAAACCCCTACCAAACGTTAAAGGACTCTCAGCACAACTAAATGCAAGTGCATCTACCGTTTCCAGACATTTAAGTGTATTGGGAAAGTAAAAAAGCTCGATACACAGGTACCTCATGATCCATGAGCGGCAGCAAGACCCTATGTTTCAACCATACGTGCAAAATTGAAGAACTGGGCTACGAAGTTCTTCGCACCACCATATTCCCGGCTTGTCTCCAAAAGATTACCACCTGTTCAGGAATTTAGTTAACTTCGTCAAAGAACACTTTTGAACTGATGATAAGTGAAAATGCGTTATCAGATTTTGTTTCACTTCAAAGCTCAGAGTTTTTCAGTTCGGGAAAAAAATTTGGTGTCACGTTGGTAAAAAATTATAGAATAAGATGGTAAATACTTCGAATAAAATTATCTTGTTTTCATATCGTATTTTTAATAAAAATCCTTTACCTTGAAAACGGACATTTCATGTGACACAACCCAATATTTAAAGGGCATTAACTACTAAAACAAAATTTAATTTAATGTTGCCAATAATACTTCAGAGTTAAGACAAAAAAAAAAAAAAAATAAATAAACCAAAATGCTTTTATAAATCACGAAAAAGACATTTAGGGTTCGGTTTAGATAAATATTATTGTAGCCATTGTAATGATAATATATAACATGGCGCCTTTTTATCAAGACTAAATCACCTACCTGACTAATTATGACATAAGTAATAAATGAACACACAACTTAGTTAATTAAATATCTAGATAATTATCTTTCAAGACTAAGATGAAATAGTAAGGTTGTTGAAGACTGTTGAAGGATGTTGGTAACAGCGGGTGGTCGGTCCTTCGTGCGAGCCGGCTGTAGAGCCAACGCTAGTAAACACCTCGTCTCTCTCACTGAATTATTAATGATCTATATTTACATTAATTTTATCTTGTTAAGGCTTTTTTTATTGCTAATATTCAGACGAACATGCATTTAAAAGATATTTAACTTAATCTTCTTTGATCGAAGCCTCGTTCATTCCGATCAGTATCATAAAAATCTCACTTTACTTCCTATTAACTCAACTACTCACAAAACATTATCTTAAAATATTTAACATCATACAATCAGACGTATGTGACGGAGACGACAGATTCAAATTTTTGAACACATACTTAATGGTTGCATAATATTTGACAGACAAAGATTTCATATAATAAAACGCTGGTCCTAGATTTTTTTTTATTCGTATGTATTACAATTTGTCACAATGGACAATAATAATATTGCTAAAGGATCCCATTCATACAATATTTACAATATAAACAAAAGAAATGCCAAATTACATAAATGAAACCAAACTAAATAAACGTATACAATAACAAAATCTGTAGAAAAAATAAATACAAATAAATGAAGTCAACAAATAAATAAATCTAAAACAAAACATTTCACATTCATACGTATGTACAATATTTACAATCAGCTAGGGACCCGAACGGGGCTTGTCCCCCACTTGTGAAAGACAAGCAGAGTCCAAAGGATCCAGCGCCTCCCTCTCAGCGCATCACTGGACTCCTAGAATAAAGACTTTTTTTTCATTTCATTTCAAATTATTACACAATGGTTTATTATTTTAAAATAACTAAAGTAGGGTATAATGCTTTATAGGTGTTTATATGCAATTAAATAATATGAAAGCAATAAATAATTCATTAAAGGAAAATAGCACATTACTACTGCTAATTTCAAACGCTATATCTCTGCTAGTTCAGAACCAATTTCGAAGATTCATTTTACATTTGGTATTTTTAATTTATGAATTAGGGAAACGGATTTTTTTAAAATCGTAATTTGGTTTAAACCTATTTGAAACGTAAGCCCAAAATTCTGAGGAGGGTAATTTTTTTTGGTCGATTACAAAGGTTCATTAGTAAAATATTAACCAAAGCATTTATAATAGACTTTGTTACTATTTCCTTTTCTTTTCTTTCGATTTTGATTCAAATAATTTAAATAAAATTTTCAAAACATTTATTTTAAATCGAATATTGTAATGACAGAAATCATCTTCAACGATCCTTAGGTTATGCTTTTTCATCACTCTTGCTCAATTGTTTTCAGTATGTTACGTTAGATATTTTTTCAATTGCTATACAAAAACAAAAAACCTTAACACCCCTTTTTTCTTCTTGAAAAAAAATATCTTTTTGTTTATTCATAAATGCATTTATATTAACATATTCTTTATTAATCAAAGAATAGTAGGGGGTTAATAAATTCAGGCTCTTTAGTGATGAAAAACTAATGAAATTAAATGATTGTTGTATATAATCATATAATGTACCACTTAATGATTGATTGGTGTGATTTATAGGCGTTCAACTACGGGTTGTCATCAACGCCTTTAAGGTTGTTAGAATTTAATGTATTTCTATAATTTTATAGCTTTGATAGAAGATTCAACTCTTTTAGGCCTTTCAACAGACCCCGATAATCCTCTCTTCGTCGCCTAGCGCCACAGTCACATCTGGGGGTTCCCCATGCTGAGAGAGTATTCTTCTGATAACAGGGCATGGTTCGATCAATTCCTTACACTGAGCGGTGCGTCGCATTTTGGACATCTTGGTGGCTGTTCCCTTTGGATAAGATACCCATGGGTGAGTCTTGTATGTCCAATCCGCAGGCGTGCCAGTGCCACCTCCTCACGGCGGCTTCTGGGTAAGAGCTATTCCATGGTTTAACCATTTTTTTATTAGTCGCAATTTGCCTGAACTATCTTCCCACATCGCCAGCCAGTTTTTATTTATCTTTTCTTTTAATGCGTGAGCTAAATCGAAGGAAGATAATAGGTTACTTCCGCGGTCGGGCAGATTTCTTGCTTTCTTAGCTGCTTGGTCTGCAAGTTCGTTTCCGACTATGCCCTTAGGTCCGGGGACCTATCTTATATTATCTTTGGAAGAGGTCATGGAGTGGTAGAGAGCCTGAGCGATTGCATTAAATTCTGCTGTATATATATTGCATAATTGGTGAACCACTTAATGAAACACATATTTCTATTGGAAATAATGTAATTTTTTAACACTTTTCATCCCTAACTTTATTTAAAGTTCTTAAATTAATTTTAATTATGGAGGAAAGTGAATATCGTGTGTTGCGTGCACCCGATTATTTTAATTTAATGTCACTTTATGGTACTGTGGCTAATCGAACGATGCTACAGTTCTAAATTTTTACAATTCATTTTTAATTAGGATATGGAGTATTTCGAAACAGAATTTTATCTTTGGTTTGTATATAATTTTTATTATTTTTAGATGGCTAGCCGAAGTATCTCATTTGTATAAGTTTTTTTTTTGTTTTTTTTTTATTTAAAGAAATTTACAACTGTATTAAATAAATATAACAAGTAAATAGGCTTTATATATGATTAGAACACTTGGTAGTCCTGAGAAGAAACTACCCATTGGTAGCACTCAAATGTCTAATTTATGTTAGAAGGTCTCTTGGCCATCTTCTTTTAAGGCGCCTCGGTGGGTTGTCGGGAGTAGATATGGAGGAGAGGTCACGGATAAGTAGGTTTGAATGGGCAGGGAGTTTGGAATGAAAAGAGCTATATCTGTATCGGGCAAAGTCTTCAACAAATGGGATATTTAGGTCTTTATGGATGATTTTACTAGTAACAAAGTAAGGAGCATTGGGGATTTTACGAAGGATTTTGGACTGCAAGGATTGGTGCGAGAGGAATACGATGGTTTAGTAGACCCCCATAGCTCAATGCCATAGGTCCAAATAGGCCTGATAATTGTTTATTAAATGAGTTTTTTGTAGTAAGTAGGATGTTTTGAGCGTTTGTCGAGTAAGTGTTGTAGTAATCTGTATCTACGAGCAGTTTCTTGTCGTTTCGGTCTAGTATGGGGATTCCGTGTTAGGCGTTTGTCGAGATGGAGTGCTAAGTACCGAATCTGTTCAACAGGAGTAAGTTGGATATTGTTAAAGGATACGGTGGGGCAGGAAGTCATAGGTTTATGACTAGGGATTGCAATCCGGCGTCATTTTCAATCCGGTCGGCTCCGGTCCCAAATATCATCAATCCGGCCGGATCTGGATGGCTCGACAAAATCAGGTTGATTTTCACTTTTCGGTCCAAGATGAACTGTTAGTGGGTTATTCGAGTATAATTGTAGTCATAAAAGGAAGCTTATAAAATAAAATTTATGTTAGGATTAGTTATGGAGCAAAAAAATAAAATTTTGTAGTTTAGGTTATGGCTATTAAAAGAGTCGACTATTGATGATTATTTGCTGAAAACAAAGAAGAATTTCGATAAATATTAGGCCATTTTACAAAAGAAATTCTTGGATATATTTTTTTAAAACAATTTATTTAATCCAGTCAGCCATTATCAAGCTTCTGTAATCAATTAAAGTTTCATTGCATTTATACATTTTCAACAATTCAATTACAACACATAATAAATTATTTTTAATAATTATGTCACCTACCATGCATATCCATCTTAATTATCCATTATGGTTTAAAAAATATATCCAAGAATTTCTTTTGTAAAACTGCCTAATATTTATCGAAGAAATATTCAAACAAAAGAACAATTAAGACAATGATGAGAAAGAATATTTTGTTTTCGACACAACCCTTTTTCTGAAATCAAAATCGATTTTGGATAATATATACTAAAGTTATTAGTACTTACATACTATTTGAAAAACAAATATTGTCAGTAGAATAATTTAAAGATTATACTTACATTATTGTGATAAATATGTCATTCATTAGACAGATTAATCAAAATATGATGGTGTCTATCATAAATATAGGACTTGTTTAAATTATTGTAATCACAATTCCTATCTGAATTAATTACGCAACGATAATTATATAAGATTTTATAAAGTAACTTAATAAATTAATTGAGCTATCTGATAAATCGAAGTATAGGAAGACGTGAGCAGTAACGTAGTTCAGTCTTCCTAGATTTCAGTAGATTTGTAAGCAGTTTATCATATAATTGAGTACCTTAACACTTGAGTGAGTCAGTACTTGAGTGAGCAGTTTTTCTGAAAAAAATGTTGGAATTCTTTCAGAAGTTCCTCTACAGCTAACTTATAGGATGCTATAGCTCGCTTATAACCAAGATATTAATATCTATTTACTTACATTTAGGTGAAGCGCCGACAAAATAAAAACAAATGTATTGTTTCGCGTAAGGCACTAACGGATGACTTGATGTAATTTGGCGTCGAATGCCATCACCACACATGTACACCAAATGTACAGCATTTAAAGTACTTTTTTAAACTAAACTGAACTACTTTTGGCCAAAAATTGCTATAATCGGATCCGGTTAACGTATGATGATGCCGGATCCGCCGGATTACCGGCTCCGGTTTTCCGGATTGCAATCCCTATTTACGACGTAGAGTGAAGGTGATTTGATGGGATTTGTTAGGATTTATTTTAATTCTCCAATTTTGACACCATTATGCAATGGCTGATAATTTGTATAAGTAAAGGTCTAAATAATGCACTGATATAATTTACGCAGCTAAAACCATAAGTTTTGGAATGCTTCGAGTAAAACTAGAAACAATACCCTGAGAGAGAATAAATATAGAACTCCATGTGTACGATTTCAAAAGAGTCGACCGGACTAAAAGACAGGAAGCCGGCGGTGGCAGGCTGGGTCAAATCAACAAGTGCCTATTGGCTCCTATCTCCGTGTCAGGGGGTGGTGTGCTGTGGTGTAGTGGTGGAGGATGTGGTGGTGGAAGGAAACAGATAGGATGGAAAAACACCAATTTACCGCCATTTAGCTCTCCATCGAGATGGCAGTTGAGTGTAGCCTTTATTTTAGGGGTCCTTCAACTGTCGGGATAATTAAAGGCATGTTTACGAGATCGAAATTAAATCCCGGAGCGGCATTAGTATATTTAATATAATAACTTTCGGAATCGCTGGAATTTATTAATAATCTGAATTAATTATTTTGGGGAAATGCGGGTAAGGAAATAATAATGAACCTGGTTTTAATTTGTACAGGACCATGTTAAACTCAAAATACAAACGGTATTTGCTCATTATTTATTTGCTTTTTTTAATTTCACTTATCTATAAATGAAATTTATAACAATTTCAGTTTTTACCAGAAATATTGTTTACAGTAAATACGTTTTAGGATCCCCTGACTGAAGCAGAGTGTCATATGGTTGTTAATAGTTGTTATAAGTTGTCATGTTGTGATAATTATTATTATTTTTTTTTTATATACATATATTTATATATTTGAATTAATATGAGAAAAGAAAAGGATAAAAAAAAAAGAATAAAAGGAGAAAAACAATTTCCCAATTAAGTAGGGCTGAATTGCTTATTTAATAAAGTATATTCTTTCTATTGCTGTTGTTTTTTGACAAAAGTAAAGTAAAAAATAAAATAAAAAAATATTATCTCATATACAACGTAGTGTCAAGTATTTAGGTTATTAACCTAAATTCAAGTATTTTGGTTCAATTATAACTAGAAAAAATGAAATCCAGGAAGAAATAAAGTCCCGGTTAAAGGTGGGAAATGCGTGTTATTATTCAGTTGCTAAGTTACATAGTTCACGGCTTCTATCTAAAAACTTAAAGGTTAGAATTTATAAAACTATTATTCTTCCAACGGTTCTTTACGGATGTGAAACGTGGCCGCTTACTTTAAAGGATGAACAACGGCTTAAGGTTTTCGAAAATAAGGTATTTCGTAAAATATTTGGTCCGAAGAGAGATGAGGCCACTGGGGAGTTTAGAAGGTTGCACAACACGGAATTGCGGAACTTGTATCCTGTGAATATAATTGAGCTGATTGCATCGCGGAGACTCAAATGGGCGAGTAAAGTTGTTGGGCTCGGTGAGGAGCGCATTCCGAAAGAGTTGATATTTGCTGATCCGTATGGTAGGCGTCCGAAAGGTAGGCTGAAGCGTAGATGGGAGGATTGCGTTAAGGCTGATCTCGGGAGCTTGGGCTTGACCGGCGAACATTGGACGAGTCTGTGTAGGTGGAATTTGGTGGTATCGGCATCGAACCTTCGGGTTCGCTAAGCCTATTATTATTATTATTAAATTGGTTTTAATAAAGAAGTTGTGTTGAGCGCATCAGATTTTTCATTAGACCTATGGCAAAATAATGCAGGTTTTATCTCAATAGCGAATCCTCCTGACGGAAAAGGGAAAGAGTCCTTCCGCGTTTCTTTTCCTACAAAACCAGTACTAAGAAAAAAGACAATGGCTAATTTTAAGTACTAAAAAAAAAAAGAAATATATAAATAACACTGCTTTAAAACATAAATGAAACTGCTCCTGCCACTTTTCTTTAGTTACGTTACATATTTCCTTTAACCTATCATTCCATGAAAATTTCTATTGCTATCTAAATTTGCAAGTTTCAAAACTTGCTTCCTCTTGATTTAAAATAATTGAGATGTTGATTAGGAGCTAAATATGGTCACTAGACTGCACATTAGTTTGCTGTATTAATTCTCAGAACAACATATCATTACTGAAACGATTCATGACGTAAGGTTAACATAATATGTGTAGTCTAAAGATTTATTCTTACAGTGACAACCAGTAGTCGAATCAGGGACTGCTTAGTTGCTGCCTTAAAGTTTCCGACCATGAACACCATTTCATCAGTTGCGAAACCATCTTCCTTATAAATCCTCTGGCCTAATTCCATTTATATATGAAATATATAGTAAGGGAAATTAATGTGATCGTGAAAATTTTCGAATTCCAGTTTTCAACGGAGATACATGTTTTAGGATCCTCTGAGTCCAAATAACTAAGTGCCGAAAAAAAGTTCTGTGTGTGTATGTGTGTATGTATGTGTCCGTATGTTTTAAGTCTTCTTTATTTTCCTGGGACTAAAGTCCCTTAAGAATAAAATATACATACATAATTGATGACCGGAAAAATGTGGCTTGGCTTAGAATAACAAAATACTAAACTAAAAAATAATTAAGGTAGTAATATATGTACATCTTTACAAGTCAGACTTTCAGAATAAGAAAACAAAAGAAATAGGTAGTTCATCAATGATAATTTGAGTAGTATAAACACACACACAAAAAAAAAAAAAAAAAAAAAAAAAAAAAATAATAATAATAATTGGTATTTATAGCACTGCAGTTTGAAGTTATTGTCTGTTTGACTGGGTAAGGAGAAGGTGTTGATAAGTAGCGATTTGAAGGAGGAAGCAGTACTTACATGACGGATCTCAGGAGGGATAGAATTCCAAAGAGTGGTTGCTTTGGCTATAAAGGACTTGTCAAAGGCAGCAGTGCGGTGAGGAGGAGGGTAGAGAGAAGCCGGGATCTGGTAGAACGGGTCTGAATTGATGATTTAAATTAAGGGATTAAAAGATATAGCTGGGACGATGAGTTCTGATAACCTGGTAGAGGAAGGAAGCAAGGAAATGGCATCTGTAACAAGGATAAAGCCACCTTAACTCGCGTAATACTGGGTTATATGCGTGTCTCTGGTGATCCCGAATATAAACCGTATTGCACAGTTCATAATACGCTTGAGTTTTGCTTCGACCTCACCTGAAAGTCCGCTGTACACCTCGCAACCGTAGTCAAAGTGGGGAAAGACAAGGAAAGAAACAAGAGTTTACGAATATTGAATGGTAGGAGGTGATGGATGTACAAAAGATGTACAAAACAGAAATTTTATATTTAAAAAACTATACGCCCAAGATGTTACTTTTTCAGTTTATACCCATGCATTACTTTTTACGATTTTATCAAAACCGGCTCTAACGATTTTGAACAAACTTGCTATATCAAATTTAATAGGCTTTAATATCATGTTAGGTATCATTAACTTTGTAGATTATATAAAAATAACCATATTATCTGATTAGCATTGCTGAAAAACGGCTAAATATACAAGTTTTCTAAATATACGAATGTGATGACCAACTAAAAGAGAAAAGAGCGGAAATATTTTTAATGCAATTTTTGCGTTTTTGAAAATAATATACACGCATTTTATACATGGATTTTAGAAAAATATTGTCTTATACACAAGCTTGTAAAATTTAATAGGGAGCGATGAAAAGCCGATAAAACTAACTGATTGTTTTAGATAATAATATAATAGATTTTTTCCATAAACCACATGTTTCTATAGAAATTCAATTTAGTTAATTCTTTATTAGTTTCACTCATTTTTATCTCTAACTGTATTTGAAATTTTTTTAATGGATTTTAACAACAGAGGTAAGTTAAAGTCGTGTGTTCCCTGCACCAGATGTTTGCTGCCCAGCCCTACCTAATCTTACTACACACACAACCATGACTATGTTTGCTTAATGAGCAGAGCAGAGCACAACAGAGGGCAGGATCACAAATGTGTTACACCTATTTCGATTATATTTTTTTAGGTAAAACTTGGCATTAAACCTTAAGACTCTGCAAAATATTAGGGGCCAACGGTCCCCAGGAATCACGCGAAAAAAATCGGAAAGTTTTCGGGCGAAAAAACAGATTTTATTTAATATATCTGGTTCTAAAGAAGGTAAAGAAATAAGTTTGGTGTCCTTACCCTATTTTGTGACGGGGAGCCCGTGGCTTAGTGGCTAGCGCTTGTCTCTCACCCCTAAAGTTGACAGTTCAAATCCCAGTACCGGCGGGACTTTTATAATTATATAATTAATTGGGGATTCACTCACATATATGAGACCAGTCAGCCAACTAGTGGCCACTCACAAAAATAGGCGTAGTGGGTGATGTCTCTACCCTATAAAATGTATCAAGAAGCGAGAGTGTATTCTCCCAGCAGATTACACAGCTCGGCCAAGGGCCTACATGAAAACAAAAACTATTCAAACGCAGAATAATTTTAAAAAAATAAACCATTAACTTATTTAAGTTTTATGCTGGGTTAGAACCTTAAAAATATAAATAATTACATCAAAACAATACTTTTAATAAGGTTTGTTAAAATTTGTGGTTCTCACTCCTAAAGAGAAATCCTAATCTGATCACAGTGTTTAAGGAACACCTTATTAAAAGTACTGTTTTGATGTTATTATTTATATTTTAAGGGTTATTACCCAGCATAAAACTTAAATAAGTTAATGGATATATTTCTTAATTATTTCGCTTTGAAATATTTGGACGCCAAACTTGTTTTTGTTGTTAGCGCGCAAACTTTCTCCCAATTTTTCGCAGATCTTAATCTTTTAATGCCTAGTTCCACCGAAAAAAATTCTTCAAAATCGATGGACACATTGAGGTCCTCATCTTGTTAGTTCACTAATGATTGTTACTTCTTCTTCATTTTTCATCAACATTACTATACTTATATTATAACGTATAAAAAAGTAGGAGCCAGGAGACTGTACCTACGACTCTATCATGAACGAATGGCTGACTTGGAATTCTCATATATATATATTACAACATATTACAATATAACTTAGCGATCCATATTACTTAAACACTTGTACAAGTGTTTGAAAGGTTATAATAACATCTGTACAATGCTATAATAAGGCCTATTAGTACTCGTAACTACATGTGGTGTCACCTGTAGAGTAGTGGCAGTATAACAGCTTTCTTCGCCCAAGGTCACTGGTTCAAATCTAGCAGATGGCCATAGAATTTTTGATTGAGGTAAAAGATCCTTAGTAATGCCGTTCTTCGGAGGTACACGTTGAAGATCTCCATTCTAATTAAACTTAGATATTCAATCAAGACTTCCACTGTACCATTGTACAATAAGCCTCTGTAGTATAAAGTGACTTGAATTTAATAAACAAACATAATACACGTAGCCCCAAGACTATACTTATTTAATAACAAAAACAAAAATTAAAAACACCCCTTGTCATACGTTGTTAGCGAATCTGATGAAGGGGAAATGTGTATTAATGTAGAGAACAATGACACCATGTCCCTCGTGTCTTCTCTAATCATACAGCCCTTATCGGGAAAAACATAACCCCACTCTCATAAAATTCCCTAAAAACACATAAATCACATTGACACCAAGCTATAGGGCTCTCTCATTTACAATAAACCATATTGTATTTTCGCCAGTAATGGAATCGAAAGCCGAATGTGTTTGTGCGGAGAAAGGGAGCGCCCGCGGGAAACAAAAACGTCATATTTAGTTGATAATTGATGACGACATCGCTCTAGATGGCCAGTTTAGACACATTCGCATCGGAGCTAATCTTTACAAATGGCGGGAGATGCGCATGCGCACCGTGGGCAATATTTCCAGAGAGCAGATTTTATCGAAGCCTCCTCGATTTATGCTGCCAATTAGAAATAGATAGAGGGCCAGTGCCTCTTCGATCAATCAGGGCTTTGGTCCGGACTGTCATTTCGTGACGTTTCATCTCTGCTCTCCGCCCATGTATATCTTTTAAAAATGGTCCCAACGCTCCATATTATTGCCTGCGGTGAGATATGGCTTCGATCTCTGTTGTAGAGCAATGCGAGCTTAAGTAGTATATTGGCATAACATTGGCGTGTATACCTAGCTACAATATGGCTATTTTAATTACCAGGTTTTGTGATATGGTTAATAAATTGTATGGTTGAGGATCACGTGTGGTGTAATGGCTGGCATAACAACCTCTTATGCCCACATTCGCAGATCACAATCTGGCAGATGGTGAATCCCAGGATTTTGTAAAGGGACTAAAACACCATTGTTTTTGCGCCCTTAGAAGAGGACCTAAAATGGTAGTCTTGAACATGTGCGATATCTGGCAATCATTTAACATCTCTTTCCTCATTAAACCTTGAATTCCCACTGTACCATCCGATTAAATTGTCTGATTGTGTTTGTATTGTAACAAGTAAAGATAGTAACACATTTTTATCAAACTCTCTGTGGACAATTAATACATTGATGCCAGGAGGTACTTGGTTCCATTCACTCTCTTCCTACGTTTTGCCACAATGAGTAGCATGGATGAAAAACCGTTAGCTACAGCCTGCCCAAGAAGTTCCAGATATCTCTCTCCAAGCATTATTGTGAAGGGAACGTCCCTGCAAAGATCTAACATCTAGCATACCTAAGGCCATCTAGTGGAAGCCTGTAAAACTGAATACAGAGACCCAGAACTGACCGGTTGTGGTCAGGAAATGCCAGGTGTATTAATATCGAGCACATGTGCTCCTAAAGAAGAAGATTCATAATAGAGAGTGAAGAGATAGGCACCGGCACTGGAAGGAATAACAAGAGGAGAAAATAAGAATAAGCGTCCTCGGAAACCAACAAACCGATTTTTTTTATTCGTTTTTGAAGCTTTACCCATCTTGAAACGTAATCCCTCAAATTATGAAGGGGTGTAATTTTTGTGTTTAGTTAATAAACACTCATACATTTTTTCTCTATCTTCAAAAATAACTGAGTTATTGAATTAAATCACTTAATCAGCCGAATGCCCTAGTACTTTAGTGGCAAATTAAAAAAAAAAATCGGTGGGAGAAATGTCCCTTACGGCTTATGGCGGACGGCGGATTCTTATTTATTCGTTATTCGAGTTCTACGTGTCTTGAAGCACTCAAATTTTGAAGTTTTTTTTTTTTTTTTTTGGTCTATTACAAAGGTTCCTTATTAAAAATAAGAAACCAAAAATAATTTAAATATCAAAGGTTAATTCAATCATTACTCAACTATTACGGCATTAAAAAAGATTACTCTTTACTACAAAAGTCTCATCTACATGACAACCAATTGATCTTTAAGACTCTACTTAACTATCAAATTCTTCATGTATCCAATAAGTCAGGAACGAACAGATCTACAGTGACCTTAATATTCCTTATTCTTTTTTGGCCCAAATCTAGTACTATTCCGTTCATGGAAAACTCCATTCCCCACATAAACGTCTAGTTTCTACCCTTGCTTCTTCTTCAACTGCTAATAATCTTCCGAGGTGTCTTAAGAAAAGATGGCCGCTAGACCTTATGATCAAAAACATTTTATGGAGTAATACTAGTGGGTAATTTCTCAGCATGTATATCATACCTTTGTTTTATGTTCTACTCACAATTACTAGAAAAATAAGGTAAGTTTCAATAAGTATATATATATATATATATATATATATATATATATATATATATATTTTTTTTTTTTTTTTTTTTAATAATTTAATATGTTTTAATTATAAGGTTCCTTTGTTCATTAAACGTCACTTTTCGCTGGTTTGGCTATTTGGAGGATCTTAGTGGGGGTCTTAAATTCTGCCTATCCGGGTTTGATTAGGATGGGGGTTATTTCACGAGCAACTGACATCTTCTCTCCTATTAAAAAATCCTAGGACCACTTACAATTTTTTAACCCGCGACTTTGGGCATAGTGGACTGTTATGATAACCATTACTCCACTTCTTCCAGTGGCGCGATAGGCTTTGTTTGTAGGCCCTGCGCCTCGCGGTGTAATTACCTGGGAGATTACACTCACGTTCCTCGATGCATTTTGTAGTGTAGGGTCATCACTCCCCACGCCTGATTTTGTGAGTGGCCAGCATTTGACTGACGGGTCTCACATACCCGTGGGAGAAGCTGTGAGTGAATCCCCATTTAATAACATCCTTTTAAAAGTCCCACTGGGACTGGGATTCGACTCACAAACTTTAGCATGATGAGCTAGCCACTCAGCCACTGGTTCCCCTAAGCCGCTATTCCACTAGTGACCCCAAAATTAAAGGTTTTAAAATAAAATAATTTAAACCAAAACTCAGATGAGTTTATAGTAATTTACAACTGTATTAAAGAACACAATAAGTAAATATGAGGAATGAAAAAAAAAAAAAGTCATGAAAATGTCTTGAGAAAGAACTACCCAGTGGTAGCACTTCACTAACTATTTTAACTAAGTAGGTCCCGAGGCCACCTTCTTTTCGGTCGCCTTGAGGGTTATCAGGGATATCTAAGGAAGATAAATTACGGACAAGTGGATTTGTATGGGCAGGGAGTTTAGAATGACAAGAGGTGTATCTATCACGGGCTATGTCTGCAACAAAGGGGATGTTAAGGTCATTATGAATGAGTTAATTTGTAACAAAATAAGGAGCATTCAGGATTTTTCGAAGGATTTTGGATTGTAAGGACTGGATGCGGGAGGAATTAGATGGTTTCGTAGAGCCCCAAAGCTCGATTCCATACGTCCAAATAGGTCTGATAATAGTGATGTAAATGAGTCTTTTGTAATATACTGAAAGGTTTGAACGTTTGTCTAGTAAGTGCTGTAGTAATCGATATCTTCGAGCAGTTTCTTATCGTTTTAGTCTTGTGTGAGGATTCCAAGTAAGGCGCTTGTCAAGATGGAGACCTAGGTATCGAATTTGCTCAACAGGAGTAAGGGTAATGTTATTAAAGGATACTGGGGGGCAGGAACTCATCGGTTTGCGACGAAGGGTAAAGGTGATTTGGTGGGATTTGTCGGGGTTTATTTTAATCCCCCAATTTTGACACCATTCTTCAATGGCTTTGATGTGGGGCTGAAGGGTTTGGGATGCAGTAGATGGATCATTATGGACGGATAAGACACACGTGTCATCAGCATAAGTATTGAGGACAGTATGAGAATGGAGTGGAATAACTTACAATTAGTTGTGTAATTTGGTATAAGTGTCTTGCTGAACATCTCGATTTGGCATGCATGTCTACAGGCTATGGTGCACAATTACTTTTATTGATGAGAATGTGACTATTTTGAAATGATATACCATAGTGTTATAGTTAAGGGGTTTTTCGTTTTGAGCCCATTCCGGTCGAGTTGCAAAGTGGTTTCACTACTCCGTGACACACAATTATGGCCGACAGCAAGGATTGCCGCCGCGCCATTAAGCATATCCCCGCGGATGATAATAACGGCCACGTATAAAGCGCATAGAAAATAACGCACTCGAGAAGAAGCGAGGGCAGATGACTAAAATTATACGACGGGGACACAATTTGCCGCTAAGCCCCCATCACGTGGTGGGGGCGTGGACTCTTATTAAAAAGTCGCTGCACCTCATCTCCTCCTAATGACAAGCCTCTAACGTGCCAATATGCAAATTTGTTTTTCTTTATCTCATTTCTCATTTGTCAGCTTAATAGGGAACTGCTCCTGCCCTGATAATGTCGCCACGGGCGTCCCTCCGTAATGAACTATGAACTCTTTTAACTTCTTTTATGTAATAAGTTGTATGTAAAATAAGCTGAAATATACACATTAACTAGACAAGTGTTTAAAATCTTATTTTAATTAGTTCTAAATAAGATATTTCATTTCTATTTACTGTATATTTGTATATCGAAAATATATAGAATTTTAGTTGTCGATTAGGATAGAATTTTAGTAAACCTGTCACGAAGATATAAATTATATATAATTTGTTCAATAAATATTATGCCGTTCTACAAAAGAAATCTTGGATATATTTTTTTAAACAATTATAAGACGGCCGAAAACTGTTGAGTAAGTTAATAAAAATGTTTCCTATCTTTTTGAATAAATAGATCCCTTTTTTAATTGATGATGAAATATAATATGATATTTTTGAGTAAAGGTTTTTTTTTGAAAAATGATATTTTTAAAAATTATGACGACGCTGCTGATAAGCGGTGAAATGAATTGATATGTAACATGGATATGCATGGTAGGTGACATAATTATTAAAAATAATTGATTATGTGTTGTAAT
The DNA here is from genome assembly GCA_023052935.1 of Piezodorus guildinii. Lineage (NCBI taxonomy): Eukaryota > Metazoa > Arthropoda > Insecta > Hemiptera > Pentatomidae > Piezodorus > Piezodorus guildinii. The sequence continues at coordinate 194,382,067 of CM041292.1, forward strand.
TAGATGTTGTAAAATATATAAATGCAATAAAACTTTAATTGATTACAGAAGCTTGAGAATGGCCCTAGAGGCTGAAACGTTGCGATGACTGGAAATTAAATAAATTGTTTAAAAAAATATATCCAAAATTTCTTTTGTAGAACGGCCTAATATTTATTGAACAAATATTCAACCAAAAGAACAATTACGACAATGATGAGAAAATTATATATAATCATTAATTTTAACTTAAAAAAAAATGAATAATTTACGTGACCTGTGCTTCTACAACCAATGAAGAGTCTTGGGCTCTATACATTTTTTTTCTGTCCACCCATACCACGCCTTTATGGCTATACGCGAGTTTCTTAGACCAGAGAGAGAGACTTTGCACATATACAGATTAGAACTGTTAATAGGCCATTGGTCGTGCAATTGAATGATGCTGAAAAAGTCACTCGAAAAGGTGTGTGTGAGTGTGTGTGTGTGTGTATGTGTGGTAAGTCCAGCACAAAAACGAAAAGTAGCAGGAAACTGAAATTTTATACTTATGACAACTTGATGCCCGAGAAATTACACCAACTTTTTCACCAAAATTAGCTGACCAAATGTACTATGTATTTTGCACCTTATTACGATTTTCTCCAATTCGGCTCTAACGATTTTGATATTGAACTCTCTATAGCGATGTAAAATTTAATATTAATGTTATATAGATTTTATTCTAACTGAAATAATTTAACAGAGCTCTAATGCCGATATTTAAAATTTTCATTCACTTAAGTACCTTTAATTTCGAAAACATTGACCCTATCATCTTGTTAACATTGATAAAAAATCTGGTGCGGGCAACATACGACTTTTACTTACCTCTATTTTTAAAATCAATGAAAGAATTTCCAAATACGGTTAGAGATAAAAATACGTAAAACTATTAACGAATTAATTAAATTGAATTTATATAGAAACAGGTGCTTTATTAAAAAATATATTATATTATTATCTAAAATAATCAGTTAGTTTTATCTTCTTTTCATCACTCTCTATTAAATTTTGAAATCTTGAGTATAAGATTATATTTTTCTAAAATCTTTAGCTTTCCAACGGTATATCATACATGTATATTACTGATCTTATGTTCAAAAACAAAAACATTGCATTAAAAAAATATTTTTTCTGTTTTCTCCTTTAGTTGGGTATCGTATTCATTCAATTTATATATTTACCAGTTTTTCATCATTGGTAACAAGATAATATAGTTATTTTCATAGAAACAACAAAATTAAAGGTACTTTAGAGAATGAAAATTAAAAATATCGGCATTTCAGCCCTGTCAGACCATTTTAATCCGAATGAAACCTAAATGATATTAAATTAAGTGAAAGTAAAAACGGATAAACAAATAAATTGAGCGAGTTCGATATTCTACTGAAAGGGAAAAGAGCAAACATTTTTTTAAATGAAATTTGCGTGTTGTTTTTTTAGCATAAAAACTATAATATAGATGTAGAATATTCCGTTAGAAAGCTAAATATTTTATAAAAAATATTATCTTTTACAATAAATTAAGAGTCTGTTATTTGTATATGATGTTATAAATCTGTTATATTTAAATGTTTTATTTTTGTTATTGAAACAGATTTTAATAATTCTCTATAAATAAATATTTGATAAAAAAAAAATGTTTGTTATCAATTAATGGTATTGTAATTTTAAACAGCTCTGAATTACAGCAGGCGTTTTCAGCTTATAAAAATGTCTGTAAATATGTAAGTAAATATTTAAAAAATCTCGATTCTACGAGGAGTTAAAGTGGCTTTACCCATCCTACCGTTCAAAGTACTTCCTGGTTTCCTTTCTCTTCCAAGTTCTTCGATCTCAACGCCCATCGTACATCTCTGATATACTTTCATTTAAATCCTCCATCCACTCCCGCAACACTCGTTCACGGTCTTCAGACCTGTATATAACGCCTCATCGAACCGCAGCTTTCGACAGATCTTTCCTTATCCGATCCTCGTCCAAATGGAATTCTATTCCTTCTTATGTCCGCCATTCCAATACTCTTCCTATCTTCAAATTCCGTTTATTTAAAAACTTCCTGTCTATCCAATTTTTAAAGGACCTTAAGTGATTTGCAAATTTCATTGAAAATCAGCAGAGAGAAACGATTATTTTATTTTGTATACTAAAGATTTATGAATTTTCTTTTATGCATAATTTATTTTGCAATGTATATATGAACATTTTTTTATTTTTGTATTCTCTTCTAATTTGTTTTTTCTAAATTATTATAAGAAGCTACCTATGAATTTATAAATATTATTCATTTTCTTTGTCATTTCTGTTGCTTTATATTTATTTTTTTTTTTTTTTTTACTCTAAGGTATAGAAGCTCTAATTTAATTTGTCTGTAACATTATTCCGAAGGGTCTTGTCCCAGAATAAATAAAGAATTTAGTATTATTATTATTATTAAATAACGTATTATTATTAAAAATACATCTGTTGGTATAGCAGCTCGCCTTGTAGGGAGAATCTTGGTTTCTCCTATCACAGACGGTTAGACGCTGACATAGGAGCCTTCCGTGATATTTACCCTGTGATATTATTGTTGACGACTGACTACATGTGATGAGTAAGGCTCGTTCGTTGCCGAGTCACTCATTGAAGGGCAATAGGAAGCGTGAAGGTTTGCCTAGCGGGATGGGGTGTCCTCCACTAATATAGAGAGCAGTGGGTGGGGGAAGGAAGTCCCCATGCCGCCTCCGGATATACAATCTCATCTCGGCAAATCTCTTCCCGGGCCGGGCTCCATCTTCCGGATCTAGTCAGCAATGAAAATGGCAGCTGCCTGTTTATTAACAGTAGTGGGGGTTCACGCTCCGTCTAGTAGCAGCCTCTAAGTTCCCTTTTATTACTTGGAGTGTGTTCGACCTCCTCATAGCTCTTAAGTATGTGATTTGTTCCTTCCCCTGTTTGAAACTTGTTTAAAAAAAAAAAATCTGCACTAGTACAACCCATGAAGGGACTTGGGTTCAGAACATAGTAAAAATTCCTACTGTTTCTACCCTCACAATTATATCTAGCAATATTTATGTATGAGATGAATATGCTATAACAACGTATAAAAAGTTTTAAACGATTATTTCTGTCAGTTTTCATCAGGCTTTGACCCAGTAACCTCAACTCCATATTTGCCTCTAATTGGTGGTCTTCCACGAACAGGTTCAGTCCTTCCTATGTGGAAAAGTGGCGGATCCATCGACGGTTTCAAGGTTTTCGGAAAGACAAGGTCTCGCTTCAAAACAAGCACAGGTAGGTCGTTGTCTGAGAGAATAAATAATACCTCCCACATCCCCATGGAATTTGGAAGTCGGTTTTAATTTTAGGCTATGCAGCAAACTTCGGAAATATCCGTACCCATATCGCAAAATATGTTCTGTATACACGCAAATAAAATCGGACAACATAAATCATAATCACAAAACTTATTTGTATTCAGTGTACATTGTAATTATCTATCTATATACATATACATACTTTTTTTTTTTTTTATATCAATTACTATTATAGAAGAGTATTTTAGAATATGATTATATCAATTGGAACAATCTCTTCTTGTTTTTGTTTATATGCATTTATTTATCCATATATGTCAATATTTAATCTTATAACGTTTCGAGGTTTCACATGCCTCATCTTCAGATGTTCAATATTATCTAAAATATAAGTTAAGATCGCTAGTATGACCGTATTAGGCCTAATACCCTTGTTGGTTGTAAACAAGACCCTTAATGTATATATTAAGACGGAATAAAGTCAGTTCTGTTTTCAGTCTATACGAGTGTGGTTCTTTATCCCCGTTCCTTCTATACTTAATAGCGGCGTACGTTAACTTATAATTGAATAAATATTTCAACTAATTATATACATATTAAGAATATATTATCTATAAATTAGAAACAATTTATATTTTAAACTATTTACATTATGTTTAAAATTATATATATACTTACATCCATTTCCATATCGTTACTCAATATAGGTTATTTAACACTACAATTCATTCACATTATCAAATTTTAACTTTTCACCATCACATATATTAATTTATCTTGTGTACTTGAAACTATCATGTGTACTAAACTAGTCTTTATCTAATGCCTTTCCTGCTTCATTCAATGTTTTCAAATAATCACAACATTATTTTTATTCAGGTTAGTTATTAAAATTTATATACATTCATCTTTATACATACTCATACATACATACATTCATACACACACACACACAATGCACATCCATATATATAAATTCAGATACATACATACATCATATACATAAACATTGATTGAACATCTGAAGATGAGGCATGTGAAACCTCGAAACGTTATAAGATTAATTATTGACATATATGGATAAATAAATGCATATAAACAAAAACAAGAAGAGATTGTTCCAATTGATATAATCATACATATACATACATATATAGACCGACTCCACTAATTCTTTTTTTGTTGTATTTATAACAGTCAGGAGAAGGTTCTTATGGAAGAAAATAACGAAAAGTTAATATGGTATTTATTGTTTCTTTAATTTTCTATGGTAATTATAATTTCTAAACTACAATAATAATAAACTAAACAAACCGAAATAATAATAAATCAAACAAACCTCTCACAGATGATGCTTCTTTCTAAGGCATCATAACCATACACTACAAATTTGGCTTATATTTCGCGCATCGGATTTTATTTTTTCGGAAATAAAAAAAAAAATCACTAAATAAAAACAGTTTTTTTTTTCTCTTCAATTTTAAGCAAGCAAAATACCACTTAAAGATAAGGAATCACGGATAAAATTGATCTCTTCCTATTCTTTTTGATAATATTCAAACATTATTGACAGGGAGGATTAAATTGAAATTTTTAAAAACGCTACGGACTTATTTTACAACCCAATATTTTATCGACTTTAGTTTTTTTTTTTTTTAGAAATTTAGGATGTCCTTCGATTAGGTAAAAATATTGCAAATCTCATTCGAATTTTTGAACAACAAATATTGCAGTGATAGTGAAATTTAAAAATATGTGTATTAAATGTCAGCCGTATAAATGTCATATCACACCGGTCCTAATCATTCATAAACTATTATCTTTTCTTTTTTAATTTTTCAGGAAGTTTTTCTAAATATTTCACACTTAAACAAGCACACCTTAACTTCCTTTTATTATATATTTATTTTCTTTCATAATTTTTTACATATTTTTTCAACGTTTCGGAGTTCTTTCCCCATTATCAAGATATTATGTGTTTTTCTAAAAGTTCATCTATTTTTTTTTTTTCTTCAAATTAGATGAATTGTTGGTCATATGGTTGGTGCTAATTTCCATATTCAAATTTAGTTTCTCCTCGTACCCCTCGACGGGTACAACCCACAAACAACAATCCTCCTCCAACATCTCATACTCATCCCTCTCCTAATTCAAATCCTCCTGACATTTTTTCCATCTTGAATTCCTTCCTCTTGGACCTTCAAGAAACTATCAAACCTCTTATCACCCTTCTCACGCGAATCCTTTCTGAAATCCCATTTAATTTCCAACGATGAGTGTAAAGCCCCTAGCTGTCCTCTTGTGGAACGCTAACGGCCTACTTCAACACCGTGACGAACTCGACATATTCCTCCATGACAACCATATTGATATAGCACTACTGACTGAAACACATTTCACTCAACGATCACGTTTTTACATACGAGACTATATTACTTACAGAACTGACCACCCAGACAACACTGCCCATGCGGGTTCTTGCATCCTTATTCATAAATCCATTTCACATTCCTATGTCCCTTCTACTCCAACTGATGCTATACAATCGACCTCTGTATCCATTTCAAATCATCCTTCTCATGTAACTTTCGCAGCTGTATACTGTCCTCCAGGTAATGCCGTTTCATTTAACTGCCTCAACTCCTTATTCCTTTCCCTCGGACCGCGCTTTATTGCTGGAGGAGACTATAATGCTAAACACCAACGATGGGGTTGTCGAACATCAAATACCCGTGGAAATATCCTCTCCCGTGTTTCATCTTCAAATAGCTATTCCATCCTCTCGCCCATGAATCCCACTTACTGGCCTACATCCCGAAAAAAACATCCTGATATCCTAGATATATTCGTCACCTCCCAGCTTTCCTCCTCACATACATCTGTTAAATCCTTGAATGACCTCTCATCCGACCACAGTCCAGTTCTGCTTTCTTTGCATTCGGGCTTTGTTCCTAGGCCAACCCCTCCTAAATTGATCCTTGGACGAGTGGACTGGGACGGATTTCGGACAGACTTGGAGACAAAACTGGATTTAAGAATCTCACTAAAGACTAAACTAGATATTGACAGAGCCGTAGAACAACTTACTGACTCAATAGGTAGCAGCATACGTGATAACACTACAAACACCTACAACAATAACACTCAACAGACTAACCTGCCACAGCACATTCGAATCTTATTAAGGGAAAAACGAAGAGCTAGATCGAAGTGGCATAGGACTAGATACCCAGCTGACAAAACTATTTATACCACTCTGACTAACAAACTTAAAGCAGAAATCAGGAAATTCAAAATTCAAAACATACTGAATACGACAGAAAATCTCACTACGACTGATAAATCACTTTGGACTACCACTAAGAAATTACTTCAGTTCAAAGATTTTAATCATCCTCTCCTCAATGAATCTCAATCCTGGACCAGATCCGATGAAGAAAAATCCCAAACATTCGCTCAACACCTCTTTGAAACCTACAATCCGCATCCTAATATATTTAATCACCATCACCTTGAGTGCGTTGAAGCAGAGCTGTATATTCCACTCCAATTGGCCCTCCCTCCCAAAGCATTTCATCCTTCAGAAATCTCAAACATAATCCACAGATTACCTTCCCGCAAAGCTCCTGGACACGATCTAATCACTCCCAATATTCTAAAACAACTTCCTAGAAAATCCATTCTATTCCTTACCTATATTTACAATGCCGTTCTCCGAACCACATATTTTCCTAAATCCTGGAAGTTAGCCATTGTTAAAATGATCCCTAAACCTAAAAAGCCGCTGGAACTCCCTTCCTCTTACCGTCCTATATCTCTTTTACCCATTATGGGTAAAATCCTGGAAAGACTAATCCTTAAACGACTCTATCCTATCCTAGAGACGTTTCAGATAATCCCGGATCACCAGTTTGGATTTCGCTCATCCCACTCCACCATCCAACAATGTCATCGTGTGGTGGATGTTGTCTCTTCAGCATTGGAGCGTGGATTGTACTGCACGGGAGCCTTCCTCGACGTAGAACAGGCCTTTGACCGAGTTTGGCACCCGGGACTGCTTTACAAGCTCCGAAAATTCCTTCCACCTACATACTACCTCATCATCCAGTCTTACCTCTCTGAAAGATCCTTCAAAATAAACCACAATAGTTCCTATTCATCCCTTTTTACTCAGTCTGCTGGTGTCCCTCAAGGTAGTATCCTTGGACCCATCCTCTACACAGTCTATACAGCTGATATCCCAACCCATCCCAACACTTTCCTTTCTACCTATGCTGATGACACTTGTGTGTTATCAGTCAATAACGATCCTACTATTGCCTCTCAAACTCTTCAATCCCATATCAGAGAGCTTGAGATATGGTGTCAGAATTGGAGAATCAAAATCAATGCCAACAAATCCCACCAAATTACCTTTACCCTTCGTCGTAAACCTATGACATCCTGCCCTACAGTTTCCTTTAATAATATTCCGCTTGTTCCAGTTGAACAGATCCGCTACCTAGGACTACTACTTGACAAACGTCTAACATGGAATCCCCATACACGACTGAAACGACAAGAAACTGCCCGTCGCTTTCGCTTACTACAACACTTACTGGACAGACGCTCCAACCTTCCACTTATCTACAAAAGGCTCATCTATATCACCATCATAAGGCCTATCTGGACTTACGGAGTTGAGCTTTGGGGCTCTACGAAACCATCAAATTCTTCCCGTATTCAATCCTTACAATCCAAAATCCTTCGAAAAATCCTCAATGCTCCTTACTTTGTCACAAATAAACTCATCCATAAAGACCTTAACATCCCATATGTTGCTGATTTGGCCCGAACCAAGTATCAATCCTTCCATGACAAACTCCACTCCCACTCTAATCCTCTAGTTTCAATTCTTGCTTCCTCTTCAATTCCTGACAATCCTACGAGGCGCCTGAAAAGAAGATGGCCTCGAGACCTTCTAGTTTAGTTACTTAGTGGAGTGATGCCAATGGGCGTTTTCTCTTCGCGTTTTTTTCATGTATTTTATCATTATTAACATATTTACTTGTTGTATTACAAAATACAGTTGTAAATTTCAATAAAAAAATATTAAAAAAAAAAAAAAAATTTAGTTTCTTTTCTTTTTTAATTTTTCAGGAAGTTTTTCTAAATATTTCACACTTAAAGAAGCACACCCCAACTTCCTTTTATTATATATTTATTTTCTTTCATAATTTTTTCATCGTTGTTCAACGTTTCGGGGTTCTTTCCCCATTATCAAGATATTATGTGCTTTTCTAAAAGTTCATCTATTTTTTTCTTCAAATGTGATGAATTGTTGGTCATATGATTGATTTCCATATTGAAATTTAGTTTCTTTTCTTTTTTATTTTTTCTGGAAGTTTTTATTAATCTTGATAATGGGGAAAGAACACCGAAACGTTGAAAAACGATGTAAAAATTTATGAAAGAAAATAAATATATAATAAAAGGAAGTCGGGGTGTGCTTGTTTAAGTGTAAATTATTAATAAAAACTTCTTTTATTATTTAAATTAAAAAAGAAAAGAAACCATTTTTTTTTTATTCGTATATATTACAATTTGTCATAATAGACAATAATAATAGTGCTACAGGATCTCATTCATACAATATTAATATGAAAATTAGCACCAACGATATGACCAACAATATATCAAATAAAAAAAAATAAAAAATATATATATATATATATATATATATATGAACTTTTAGAAAAGCACATAATATCTTGTTAATAGGGAAAGAACCCCGAAACGTTGAAAAAACGATGTAAAAAATGATGAAAGAAAATAAATATATAATAAAAGGAAGTTGTGGTGTGCTTGCTTAATTGTGAAGTTAAGTATTATGTATTCTGTAAGCAGCATAATTGAAGAGGTTTTACTCGATCGTGTAATCAACTACGACCCCCTTTATAATCGCCTTTCTAAAACTGGAATCGCAATCGGTAATTTGTCTAAAGATGAAATATTCTTCCTAGATGAAGGTTCACGACCCATTGTCATCTTTGAACAGTTCAATTACAGGAGGATGCAGAGATTTATGTTTCAGCGAGTTCTCTGCTATTACAAGCGAGCTAAGAGGTCTTCAACAGCCTGTATTGGTCTCGCTCGTAATTCCTCAAGAAAGTATCTCCGTGTTGGCGGGATAGAAACGGAAAAAATTTACATGCATCTATAATGGACCAGAATTCATTTCATATATCCTACGTTTTACATAAGGCATGAATGTCAGTTAAGGTGGTTTTAATGTCAATACATAAGAAATCGTCCAGACCATGGACACCGCTCGATATATTTGATTTTCATGATATATTTACTATTCGTTCTCAACCGCTCTCTGAATTTGAATCTGTGGATAAAAATATTTTCTGATGAATAGTTGTAGTGGTTTAGAGTAATCGCCACTATAAAGATGATCGTTCCTTTTAGAAAAAGAAGTGGACTGTATGAAAAATATAAACTAATTGAAGGCTTGTCCTAGATAAAATGAAACACTGAATGGTAAAAAAAAAAGAATTATATTACAAAAAAATGCTACATTTGAACTTGAAAGCTAGGTGCTAATCTATATAATTAGTAGGTTAGTAAATTGTAATGTTGCAAATGATAATATGTGATAGAATCTGAGATGGTGAAGATGCTCTCAAAAGGTGGAATTGTACTTCCTCTCCTCTTCTCCATCCCCATCCTTTTGGGCCAGGGGTTCTTCTACTGTTGGTAGTAAATTAATAGACTTGAGGAATTCGAGCGAAAAACTAGAACAAACTGTGGCTCATCCAGCCAAGATCTGGAACTTCTCTCTTTTCCTTTTCGGCCGCTTGGGGCGCTCTGGTTCTGTAAAAGGCCGCTAGATGGCAGTGCAGTGAACATGAAATTCCCTTTTCGGGAACCCGAAACAGCCATCAGTCGATATATTTAATTTTAATGATATTTTTAAAATTCGTAAACATCATTCTCAATCTCTCTCTGAATTTGAAACTGTGGATAAAAATATTTTCTGACAAATACTCGTAGTTCGGCTGAAATCACGTGTTAAGGAAATTTCTTTAACCCCAGTAATTTCTGAGATATTTAAATAAAACAAAACCTAACAATATTATAAGGGTGTGCTTTACATTTTTTGTCTGCATAATATATTACCTTAATAATAAATGGTTTAAAAAATTCCCAGCCATTAATAAAAAACAAAAGCAAAGAGACTCAGCTTCGATTACTTTTTCATATATAGCTTATTCATTAATTTACTTGCTGTCTTTTTTTTTTTTTTCGTCATTTCTCAAGAATTTTTTATACCATTTTCTTCAATATTTAGGTAATAAGTTGCGAAAACTTAAAATATAGAGAAGATCGTTTTTTTATTATAGTTCTTTTTTTTTTTTAAATTGTTTTATTTAGAAAAAATACAATCTGCCAGAATCTTTAGCAATGAGTATTAATGCTTTAAGAAGTCATTCATTCCTTATGTACAGTGAATAAAGAAATTACAAATAAATAAATTTTATAAAAATACAAAGAAGAATAAATAAACCTAAATAAAAATAAAATACATAAATAATAATAATCTTGGTCACTTTAATACATATATGCAATATTTACAAAATACCCCTGGGAACTCTGAATCAAACTCCGACGCCTCTCAGTCAGTCGCGTCACCGGTCTTATAAGCCAATGGAGACTGAGAGAGGGCGCTAGAGCGACAGTGTTGAATCAACCGATTATTTATTTCACTTTATTACCTTCTTTTATAGTTCTGGATCATGTTAACTAAAAAATAAATAAAAAATATGCATGCTGTCCTGGGACAAACGTTTCTAGCTTGCTGTAAATAATGACGAGTCATTCTCATGGTTGATTCAATTGTACCCGCCGATATCTAACTTAGCCCACCCCAAATAGGTCATAAATCCTACGGTTAGATAAAAGATGCTTCACTCATTCACCTGAAAACAGATACCAAAAGCTAATTGGTCCAACAAGACCAAATTACCCGATCATAAGCTCCAAAGATAAACCTGATGCCGCTTGGCAATACATTATTCGCCCTGATAAAATTCTAATATCCCTATCCAAGTTTTTCAATAGTTGTGAAACTATTAAATCCATCAGTTTTAACCTGTAATTGTAAGAGTATATATGTTTTAATTTATTCTGAGTTTTTATCACTCACGGATAAAGGGCCATTAAAGACAAAGTAATAACTCTATAGTCAAAGAAAGGTATAACATTAGCTTAAAAAAAGTTCCAAGTGTAATTTAAATATTAAATATGTTATGGGGATCACCTGTGGTATAGTAGCTAGCACAGCCTCCTTGTATGCCCAAGGTTTAAGGGTTCAAACAAGGCATATGGCAATAGGATTTTTCAATGGGAGTAAAAAATCCTTGGTTATACCGTCCTTTATAGGGAACGTAAAATGGAGGTCCAAAGGCTGTATGTCAGGTACTCGTTAAAGATCCTAATTGAACTTAAATATTAAAATTTTGGACTCCCAATGTGGCATCGACTGATTAGCCACAGAAGCATCAAGTGACTTAAAATGAAGCAAGAACAAAAGCAAAACAAGCTCATGTCTGGGTTGTAACTTTTTTTTCAAAAATTGTTACGTTCTCACAAAAGCTGGATTTTAATTAAACAAGAAACAATTAGGTAGTTTTTAATATTAGATTACATCAAATCTATCTTAACCCTGAAGAATGGTCCCTCCCATTTTGCAATGGATAAATAAAGGCATAGAAGAAGCCCTTGAAAGATTACTAGTGCATCCAGCGCATATAGCAATCCTCATTAGAATACCTCCGGGTAACAAAAGGACAAAATGTGACATCTATACATATTACATTTGTATTTGTATTTTGTTTGAAAATAAAACCAGAGGGTAAGGAAAAAAAAAAAAAAAAAAATACCGTTGAACTATTTTGGTAATTATGATGTACTAAATTTTCTAAATCTAATTTGGTAAAATTTATGTAAAAATAAAATATGAGAGAGGTCGAAAATTGAAAACCATTTTCCTGAAATATAGAGGTATAATATCTATAAGTATAATAAAATAAATATTACATCTTTTACTTTTACTTTTACATCTTTACATATTTACATATTTACATCTTTTACTTTTAGAGGTATAATATCTATAAGTATAATAAAATAAATATTACATCTTTTACTTTTACTTACCTATATATGAAATATATAGTAGAGAAAGTATTGTGATCGTGAAAATTTTCGAATTCCAGTTTTCGATTGAAATACACATTTTAGGGTCTCTTGAGTCAAAATGACCAAGTCCCGCAAAAAGGACTGTGTGTGTGTGGTAACTCCCAGGTGAAAATGAAAACTCCTATGAAACTGAAATTTCATATTAAAGACAATTATACGCTGAAGTTGTTACACAAACTTTTTCATCAAAATTAGCTAACCAGAAGAGCCACTTTATATATACCATAAATTTCGCGCCACACCTTTTTACGATTTTGGCTCAAACGATTTTGGTTAAATTCTATATATCGATGTATAATTTAATATGATGTAGTCTGACAGGGCTTAAATGCCGATATTTTAAATTTTCTTCCTCTAGAGTACCTTTAATTTTGTAGATACTAAAAAATTAACTATATAATCTTGTTATCAACGATAAAAAAAACAGGTAAATATATAAGTTTACTCTAAAGTAAAGGAGAAAACTGCAAGAATATTTTTTCGATTCAAGTTTTCTTTTTGAACATAAGAACAGTATATAAATATGTAATATGCCGCTGGAAAACTAATGATTTTAGAAAAAATATTATCTGATACACAAAGTTGTTAAAGGTAATAAAAAGTGACGAATAGAGAATCAACATATTAATGATTAACTATTTAATGTAGTTATATTATTTAATAGAGAATCAACATATTAATGATTAACTATTTAATGTAGTTATATTATTTAATAGAGAATCAACATATTAATGATTAACTATTTAATGTAGTTATATTATTTAATAGAGAATCAACATATTAATGATTAACTATTTAATGTAGTTATATTATTTAATAGAGAATCAACATATTAATGATTAACTATTTAATGTAGTTATATTATTTAATAGAGAATCAACATATTAATGATTAACTATTTAATGTAGTTATATTATTTAATAGAGAATCAACATATTAATGATTAACTATTTAATGTAGTTATATTATTTAATAGAGAATCAACATATTAATGATTAACTATTTAATGTAGTTATATTATTTAATAGAGAATCAACATATTAATGATTAACTATTTAATGTAGTTATATTATTTAATAGAGAATCAACATATTAATGATTAACTATTTAATGTAGTTATATTATTTAATAGAGAATCAACATATTAATGATTAACTATTTAATGTAGTTATATTATTTAATAGAGAATCAACATATTAATGATTAACTATTTAATGTAGTTATATTATTTAATAGAGAATCAACATATTAATGATTAACTATTTAATGTAGTTATATTATTTAATCTAAATCATGCGTTTTTGACGAAGAAGAATACACGTTTTATTAAAATCAACTTTGAATATTTTTCAAATTGAAGTATAGCTTTTAAATGGATTTTAACAGTCGAGATAAGTGAACGTCGTGTGTTGTCCGCACCAGATTTTTAATGTAATATTAAATTAAAATATATAAAATATAAAAGGCAATGAGATTAGCTTAAAAAAAGTTCCAAGTGTAATTTAAATATTAAATATGTTATGGGGATCACCTGTGGTATAGTAGCTAGCACCGCCTCCTTGATACACAAAGTTGTAAAAGGTAATACAAAGTGACGAATAGAGAATCAACATATTAATGATTATATTAACTTTAAATCTATAAAATATAAAAGACAATGAGAAGCAGTGAAAAACGATTATAATAAAACTGTTGAGAAAATATTTTATATATTTATAAAAAAAAATATTTTTTTCTTTTTTGTCTTGTCGAATGGAAGTTTATTTCCTCAAGATAACACTACTTCACTGTTCTCCGGCTCCCTTGTTCCAATCCGGGCAATGTCATATGAAATTGTTTATTTTGTTATTTAAGGCGTGGTAATCTTGGGATATGAAGACACTGTTGGGTCACACCCAGCCTTTATAAGTGTGTTCGCTAAAATTGGGAAAACTGGTGGTTAAGCTTGATTTAGGCCTAAGAACCTCATTGTACTTCCGTTGAACTTGGAAGAGTACCAATCCCAAAAGATATTGAACCCAAGACCCATCCAGGCGTTGTAGAGGTACTGTTTTTTAAAAACTTTTCTCAGACTGATTCGAACAAGTATCTCTGATGCAAGTATTTTAAATTTTTATGCGACGTTCTGTACGTTACCGATAAAGTATTTGATAGTTTTCCTTCAAGAATAGCTCATATAAAATCACTAGTAACTTAATTTGTACCAGGAAAGTTTAGAGTTAAAAGCAGGCAATAACTCTACGCAATTCTAAATAGCCAATTTTGTGTGACAAGGCTCTCCTTCCAAGGACCAAATGAATTTATTGACAATTTTCCACTCTAATCGGATTTTATCATCCGTTAATCGAGTTCCGGACTTTATCATCTCCTGCTGAGGACATATTTCCTAGGACTATTCCCGTCCCCCCACGGCTTCACTTTTCCAAGCCGGTCAATCTAATTTAGGAAGCGAGGGGGGGGGCACCCAATGGACACTACCTGCGGGGGTCTTCGCCCCCTGGAGCCAATCTTTTCCCTCCAATCAGATGCCAAGCTTTCGTTCTATCTAATAAGTGCGGACCAATGGGATGTCGCAATACTTCCCCCATACCGATAGATTCGGTTTTTACAAAGGGGCAAGGTGTAGCGGCTATGAAGGAGCTGAAACCTAAATATACACGGCTTTAGATTCCCGGGGCCACATAAATCTCACGCCTGGCGCCAAGAGGAACCATTGTAATGTGCCCATCTTTCGAGTTTACAACTAAACATAGTTCTACGATACGTAATCACGCTAAAAAAGGATAACATCTGTAGTAGCTATATGTTTTTTTATACAGTTCTGGCCTCTCCTTTTAAACCTCTAGCCAAGAATCACTGATGAAACGAAAACTTCCTTTGTAGTCCTCGGATGTTCAAAGCGTGAATCGATTTTAATATAACCTTTGTAAAGATACAAACGGAAGTATTGTTTTAAAACAAAAAATCTTGGTATCCTAGGTCGATATTGGACAATAAAAACTCTCTATTTTCTTTGTAGATTATATGTTTAACATCCTTATTAAATCCATATCAAGGAAGGCAATTAGAAATATATAATTTAAAACACTGCAAATTGTTATTCAATGGTTTATTATTTCAAAATAACTACTGTACGCCTTATTTATTTTTTTTTTTTTTTTTGTTAATTTAAAATGTTAACAATCTTAATAGTCTTAATTTACAATTGTTTAACTAAATACTATATTTTTTATTGCTAAATTGAATTCCCAGTGAATATATTGGGGTATGTTTGTATACAAATAGTGCCGGATATAGCCAGTGTTGAGTAACATCCCGAGGTGAAGCAGTTCTGCTATCGTACCTCAACGGTTTAACGCTTGCAAATGTAGACATATTTAAGCAGCGTTCTACTGAACGTTTTTACATCGCTCCCCTTGGAACTTAAAAGTGCCAGCGGTTAAATTCATTATGACGCCATTCTACAATTTTCATCAAATATGAGAATACAACTGATATTTCATTGTTTTACTTTTTAAAAAACTATATTTTTAAAATAAATTTATATTTAAAAAAAAATTCAGTAGTGAAGTTGCAGTAGTGAATGTTTATTTTTCTTACACCTGTTTTATCTTTTATAAGGTTAATTTTGGTTTCTTATTTTTTTAAAATGTATTTATTTGTTTTATTAAATGTATTGGGATTCGTTTAATTTGTTTTATTATTTTAGTATATACAGCCCACTAATTTTCAATAAAAGAACCACCCTAAATTTGAATTATCACATGGGACTACTGATGTTCCACAGATAGCTCAGCGTAAACAACTATCTTAGGGTATAACTGTTTATATAGCTCTTAAAAGATATTGCTGTTAGATTTTACGTATCTTGAAACGTAAGCCAATTTTTTTGTAGGGGTATGGATTATTTTTTTTTGTTCATTTCAAAGATTCATAATTGCAAATAATAAACCAAAAATTTTGGAATCCTAGTTTGATATTGGACAATAAACTCGTCTTTTCTTTGCATATTTTATGTTAAACGTCCCTTTCTAATCCATAAAGAAGGGGAAATACAACGAAATATAATTTTTTTTTAAATAGCAAACGTAGTAATTTTAATAGATATGGATTTCCAAAGTTTAATATACCTTCTAAAACGTAACGGTAAATAATATAAAATACAATTTAATATTGCATCAGTAGTTTTCGAATTTCTTGGTATTTATTAAATTAAAAATATTTCTTTTGGACTATTTTTTTCAATTTATTTATATCCTCGTAATTTATCTCGCACTCGACTTTAAAAGAAGAATAACATTAAATATAAAACGCCTTAAACTACTTTATTCACTTTTTTCCAAATCTTCTAAATTAAAACTGAAACAGAAACTAAATACATAAACTTACTTACTCAAACTCATATTTACATACTCTTCACAAATATACAGCATAGCAAAATACACTTAAAAACATTCAATTTTTTAAATTTAACACGTTCACGCCGTGGTGACCCACCGGTGTGTCACGCTTAGCTATCCCGTGGGGCGACGTGCATCACAGTTGAGTAACTTATTTTTAGAAAAGAAGTTTAGTTTATATTTTTTCGCAGCATATATGTCGTTGAAATTAACAAGCATAAGGGTATATTTATTGAATATTTTATAACTTTCAACATCCCCCCTCAAGGGACTCTTATCGGTTAAATTCACTTGATCTTCTTTAAGAATTTTATTTAGCTGTTCGTGATTTATTTTCATATTTTTATTCCTATAATATGATGTTAGAATATAATATAATAATAATAATAATATAAGAGTCATTTTTAATAATAAATAATAATATAAGAATTTTTTTTTTAAGTATTTCCATAATTACTCCTTCAAGTCATATGTATGTAATTCTTCTTCTAATTTAAATAAATCAGGAGTTAAACAATGCTAAAATAAAGTTTTAATTATTACAATTTGTTGTAAAATCAAGAATTTTATTATTCTTGATTTCATTATCATATGTTAATATTTTTCCAAGGGAGGTTATATCTCTGTTATGATAGTTAATTGTATTAATCAAAGGACTGTTAAACAATTTGTAATTCTTCTTCTAATTTAAATGAATCAGGAGTTAAACGATGCTAAAATAAAGTTTTAATTATTACAATTTGTATGACATAAAATAATCAATTGGATAACGTACATAATTAAAAATGAGCCTACCTAAAATAAAGAATTGTTTAACAGTCCTTTGATTAATACAATTAACTATCATAACAGAGATATAACCTCCCTTGGCAAAATATTAACATATGATAATGAAATCAAGAATAATAAAATTCTTGATTTTACATGTATATTTCAAAACTGTTACAATCTAGCATATAGTACATTGGAAGCCTCGAACTATTGTGATTTCGCATTAAACACGTTGGAACTTGCAACAGTACAGCCTCGTAAGCAGCTAACACAGCCCCGCCCCGCTGGAAAAACGAAGATATTTGCACAGTAGGCTAAATCACCAATTTAGGTGGAAAAAAGTCAAGTCATAAGTTTAGAATTTTCCAGTGCTTCATCTTTTTATTATTAGTTGACCAGACCATTAATACTAATATTTCCAACGATACCGTTTTTACAAGTGAATAGTAAATGAATGAATCATTCCTGTTCACACAAGTGCCTAATAACCAACAGTGGAATTATTCTTATTCGATGGTCATTTATTATGTTTAAGGTGTATTTAGAGCAAAGTATTTTTACTTTTATTTAACAATGGACATTGCTAAGACAGGTAAGACATTATATTTCCAAACTCGTTATTGGATATAAATTGCAATCTCACCTGTAGAGTTAATTTAGCAATTTGTAAATGTACGCCCTTATTCAATAACGAAAAACTATATAACCCACAAGAATTTGTTTGTAGGATTTGTTTTACCAATCCTTCTAGTCTTTAGATATTACAAAGAAATTTTGATATTTTTCAGGGTGATACATTATTCTTTTCAGACACAACACTACGTATCAAAAATTTTACAATTTATAATTTCAAGAATTTCCTAAACCATATAAATTTTAAAATCCTATTAGCAGATTTTAGCAACATAATTCCAAGTCATAATTAGATTTTTTGTATTGTTTTTCCCGTATTCTGGGACTTCTGGGACAAACGTAAAATATAGACAAGTTTCAGAATTTTGTCCACCTAAATCGGTCATATTGCCCACTGTGCGGCGTCAACGAGTTAAATTTTACGACTCTAAACAAATACATCTTGCTACGTTACTAAGAAAACTCTACATACGGACTTACACTTACCAACAGTAGAGGAACACATAAAGACTCTTTACCAACGATTCAGTAATAAATTAAACGGACAAACCAACACACTGTGGCTACAATCGCCATGACCATTATTCCGAGAGAGATTAAAAAGGTGCTGGATGCGAGATCTCCTGCGTTTATTAACAGTCGCTGAGGCCCGACAGCCACTGCTGCTCAGTTCTGATCCTTTAGAATAGAATAGAATAGAAAAAGATATTTATTCTGGGACAAAGTCCCTTAAGAACAATTCATATGTACAATTAAGATATATATAATGTGACTGGCTACAAGACCAAAGGAATATAATTATTTCTTATTCACAATGATACATAAAGAAAAGAAAGGATAGAATAAAACAAAAGAGTAAAATAAATAAAATAATTACTTCTGGAGCGTTAAACAAAACTAAACATTGAACTTGATTCATTATTGATCCTTATAAAAATATGAACAATAAATAACAGATTTTCTTTTTTATTTGAAATATCTTATTGAGCGTCTGTTTGGGATGACAGTAGGTACTGGAATAGCTGGGACTTGAATGATGTTAGGGAAGAAACATGGCGGATATGAGTAGATAAGGAATTCCAGAGAGTAGTGGAGCGGACAATAAAGGAATTATGATGCTTACATGTCAGCGTTTCCAACTGCTCCCTCACATAGCATACTCATTGTCATTGCTGTCTGAATAAGTTCAAATCGATATTTTAAGAGAAAAAGAAAAAAAATCTTCTATATCATCGTTAAAAAATTGCAAGGAATCATCTATATTGGATGTATAAACGCCGTTATTTCTAATGAAGGACGATACAATATCTATTTCAAGTATACTTGTAAAGTGAGATTGTAGAAAATCAGTTTAAATCAAATATTTTATTGTTTATAAAATTCTTCGTTGGATTTTCGATTTTTCTTAATTTTACTCTTATGAATATCAAATTGTCTTAGAATTCTATTGTAGTTTTATGCTGAAAGATGTTAAGGCCGTTTTTGAAGAATCATAAAAAGGTGCAAAATGCACTGTATTTATTTATTTATTTGTAACATAAAGGCTTTTCAACCATAGAGGTTATTTTAGCCCTAAACTAATAATGCAGATACAATATAATAAAAGTAATAATACATACATATATACTAATAATAATACATACATGATAAATAATAAAATATTATACAAACATTATACATAATATACGAAATAATACATACAATACGAAGATAATACGTACAAATATACTAATCACAAAATACATAATACATAATAAAATAAAATACATAATACACTAAAACATACATAATACTAATAATACAGATATAATATTTTAAGTTAAATACAAATAATTATATAAGATAACTACATATAAGAAAAGTAAAATAAAAAAAAAAATAATAATAAAAAAAATATATATATAATATTAAAAATCAAAAACAGGAACATTTTTTTTTTTTTTAAATTTTGGAAAATATTGATGTCTCTTTTAAATAATTCATCAGTTTGGTGGCTGACTCCTGGGTATTTTGTAATATTGTCCCAATATCATTCTCCATACCAATCCCTCTTCGCTCGGCTTCGAAGGAAAAGCAATCCAACAGTATATGTGGTACTGTGAGGATAACCCCACAGGAGGTACATTGAGGTGGTGATCCCCTCGCCATCAGGTAGCCGTGGGTCAGCTGTATGTTTCTAAAATATCTAAACATATATTTTTTGCGAAAGAGATCTGTCAAATGCACGGTATTAAATGACACTTCTGGTTTTCCGATTTTGTTAAAAAAGTTGCCATAACATCTCAGCCATATATGGTCCTAAAATAAGAAATTTCAGATTTATACGTCGTACTTTTTTATAAAAAGACCACGCCTAGACCACTTTTTTATGGGACTTGGTCATTAGGGTATCCTAAAACGTGCATTTTGTTAAATACTGTAATTCTAACATTTTAACGATTGGAATACGTTCCCTACCTATATATTTCATATATAGGTAAGTGAAAGTAAACATATGTTTCTAAAAAGTTGGATTTAAAGCTATAAATTATCAATACAAAATTTGTATTAACATCATTGAAATGGCCAATTTGTCAATTTATATTACCTTCTAAGACTTTCTATATGAAATAATCTTGTTTTCTAAAATCGTCAGCTTCCTAAAGATATATTATGCATCTACAATATTATTCTTATCATTACAAAAATAAAAAATAAAATTAAAAAAAAATAATAATAATAAAAATAAATATATATATATATATATATATATATATATATATATATATATATATATATATATATATACATATGTTAATTTAATTAATTCTTTAATGGTTTCACTCGGTTTTATCTCTAACTGTATTTGGAAATTCTTTAATCGATTTTAAAAACGAATATAAGTGAAAGTCGTGTGTTGCCCGCACCAGATTATTCGTTTTACTTAAGGTCTAGTATGTGCTTTCACTATATGACGTGACATTTTTGAGACATCTTGTATAGGTGAGTGAAATTAATTGGGACGTTGTTACAAAAATATTTGGGTGTACTATGTTAAAAACAAAATGTGGTCATATAAAAGAATTTTAAGATAAAAAAAAAAAAAAAAAAAAAAAAAAAAAAAAAAAAATATATATATATATATATATATATATATATATACAATATATTTCAGTTGAACATATATATTTCGACGTTTTTTATCAATGCCAGTAAAAAAATGTGGTTAATTTTTTTGATTTAATAAAATTAAAGGTACTTTACAGAAACAAAATTATAAAAATACGGCATTTAAGCCCTATTAGACTATTTCCATCAAAATCAAACCTACATGATATTAAAGTCTATGAAATTTTACATCGATGTAGCGAGTTTTTTTGAGTAAATCGTAAAAAGTTTCGAACTGCATAGTACAAAGTTGCTCATCGGGTTGACGGATTTTAATAAAAAAGTTGCAGTAACATCTCAGGTATATACGTTACTAAATATGAAATGTTCTTTATCTTAATTTAATTGCTTTCATTAATATGTGATTAGGGGAGCCCGTGGCTGAGTGACTAGACTAGTCTCTCCCGTGAAATTTTGCGAGTTCGATTCCCAGTCCCGGAGAGACTTTTTCATGCAAATAGTTAAATATGGATCTACCCCCAACCTTACTCTCCCCTCCCCGGGTATGTGAGATTCGTCAGCCAACTAGTGGCCACTCACAAAAATAGGCGTAGGGAGTGATGACCTTATCCTATAAAATATTATCGAGAAACGCGTGTTTATTCTACCAGCACTTCCAACACAAATAAACCTTTTTGCAGGACTAGATTATTTGCACTAAAGGGACCCTTAAAGGTGTGTGTTCTGGGGAAAACTGGAATTAGAAAATTTTTACGATCGCAATACTGTAAACACTCGTTTTAACGAACTCCAAGGGACCAAAAAATTCTCTGTTCGTTATAAAAGAATTCGTTATATCCGAAAAATATATTGTATGTATGTTATATGTCTTGGTATAAATTCAAGTGGTTAAAAAGAAATATTTTCAATACAGCATTCACTTTCAGGCACATGTTTATTTAGAAACTACAAAAGTAATTACAACTATGTACTATGTACATATATTTATCTCGTTTCACATTTTAAATAATAAGATTTGCATAAACCATCATTCAAAATAAAAAACTTAAAAAGGAAATTACGATGTCAGAATCACAGCAATTCATATAAAGTTGAAATAATAAAAAATATTTTTTTATTTTTTTCCATATCACGATGAAGACGCAACGGAAGCGATTTGATTCGATTTTATCTTTATTAGCGATAATCGTTGATAGAAGATATTGGGTTGATGCGAAATTAATGCAGGTTTCCTCTATTGCAATATCTTAATTCCAATTGTGTAAACAAAGCTAATCCTAACATTGATCATTATTATACCAAAACAAACCTTATCTAATAAGCTCTCTTTCACCATGAATTTGTTTAGTAAAATCGTTTTGTTCAGTGTGTTCAAAGGTCTTGAATCGAAAATGTCAAAGTGCGATTTTCGTCAAATTTATTTTTACGAATTTAAATTAGGGCGCAGCGCTGCGCAAACGGCTCGTAATATTAATGAAGTGTGGGGTCAGGGGGCTATTAATGAGTGCACGGTGCAGCGTTGGTTCCAGAAGTTTCGCAGAGGAGATTTCGACCTCGAAGACAAGGAAGGTCGGGGCCGTCATCTTGCTCTAGACAACGACCAGCTGAGGTCAAAGCTTTCTCAATCGAGGTGAGACTATAACTGCTGACAAGTACTGTCAAGAAATTGACAGCATGAATCAAAAATTGCAACGTCTTTGCCCAGCATTGATGAATCGGAAGGGGCCGATCCTGCTCCACGATAACGCCAGACCGCACGTTGCACAACCAACGCTTCGACGACTGCACGAGTTGGGCTACGAAGTTCTCCAACATCCGCCTTATTCACCTGACCTCTCTCCTACAGACTTCCACTTTTTCAGGCATCTGGACAACTTTTTGAGGGAGAAAAATTTTCAAAACCAGGACGACATTTAAAATTCTTTTCGTGATTTCATTGAGTCCAGGGATTCGGATTTTTTTTCTGGTGGAATAAGAAAGCTTGTTGAACGTTGGCAAAAGTGCATTGATTCAGATGGAAATTATTTTGATTAAATATATATGGTTAAAGTAAAGATATGGCGTATTTACAATACCTACTAAAAACCTGCATTAATTTTGCATCAACCCAATACTTTGATATCCCGTATTTTTCCGGAATTTTCGATTTCGACTCAATTTTTTCTACACTTCTTGGAGAATCGCCAACCTTATATTTAAATCAATGGATTTTCTCTTTGACATACTGTGCGGAGCGGAAGTGCTTAAAATATAAAGCAAGACTGACTTGACCTTGTAGAAAACTCGAGTAATAAAAACAGAAAAAATAGCTGAAACTTTAGAAACCAGAAGCTGCCACAGATTATGTATCACAGAATTGAGCTGAATAGAGGGAAGAGGTGAGGATTTGGACTGAAAGGCGCCGCTCTTTACTGGGAATTAAGACTTATCGTAATTTTTTTCTTTTTTATTTTTCGTAATAACCGAACAAATTCAATTCTGAGGTCCACAAAAGTAGTTCGTTAGTTCGTTATAAGAGAATATTTTGTTATAAACGAGGAGAAAGCATAGTTTTCTATTCATTTTCCAAGGGACCGCAACGATTGTTCCTTATAACCGTGTTCGTTAAAAAGAGGATTTACTGTACTTTCCCTTACTATATATTGCCTGTACAGAAAGTGATATTAAACAAAAAAAAAAGATAAAACTTTGATTTGGGACATTAAATTATCCTTATTACTTAAGAGATGATTTGGGGGCGAAGAGAGGTCGAAACGCAAGACGCGGAATAACAGGCTAATAGCTCCGAGTTCTAGCGGACTAAAAGGTGGGACCATTTCCTTAATGTTCGTGACAATGGCGCTACCTACCCTGATTTATTATTAGCTGTTTATAGTCCCCAGTGGTTAGATAAATCGATAGAAGGAGCCTCTTTCTTTAATAATAAAAGATTAAGTCCACTTATCCAGTTTACACGAACCTTCCCATTCTCAATCAAATGAATTTTCTCTAACATTTTCCAATCTAATCTAACAAAGAGCAGTTCTGTACTGTCAGCTTTCGGTACAACCCTTTCTCTCATTATTCTATTAAAATGTCATCGTGTAGATTGTATTGAAAACAGTCTGTTTAATAATTATGAAAAAAGTTTGTTTAATAAATTGATAAAATTAATTTACGATAATAAAAGCTAATCAAAAAGATGCAAAGAATCTTAATAATAAAAAATCTGGTGCGGGCAACACACGACTTTCACTTACTACAATTTTTAAAATCAAAGAAAGAATTTTAAAAAACAGTTAGAGATAAACATGTGTTTCATTAAAAAATCTATTATATTATTATCTAAAATAAACAGTTTGTTTTATGTTCATTTCATCACTCTCTATTAACTTTAGAAAGCTTGTGAATGAGATAATATTTTTTCTAAAATCTTTAGCTTTCCAACGGTATATCATACATGTATATTACTGCTCTTATGTTCAAAAACGAAAAATTGCATTAAAAAATATTTTTTCTGTTTTCTCCTTTAGTTGGGTATCGAATTTATTCAATTTATATATTTACATGTTTTTCATCAGCGTTAACAAGATAATATAGTTATTTTTATTGAATCTACAAAATTAAAGGTAATTTAGGGAAAGAAAATTTTAGAATATCGGTATTTAAGCCCTGTCAGACCATTTTAATCAGAATCACACCTACGTGATATTAAAGTCCATTAAATTTTACGATGTAGCGAGTTTAATCAAAATCGTTGGTAACGTTTTTGAGAAAATCGAAAAAAGGTGCAAAATGCATGGTATAAAGTGCCTCTTCTGGTAACCTCATTTTGATGAAAAAAGTTTTGTCACGTCTCGGGTGTATAGTTGTCTTAAATATGAAATTTCAGTTTCATAGGACTTACCGTTTCTGCCCGGAAGTTACCACACACTCACGCACTCAGACCTTTTTGCGGGACTTGGTTATTTGGACTCAGGGATCCTAAAACGTGTAATTCGAAAATTTTCACGATCGCAATACTTCCCCTTACTATATATAGTAAGTGAAAGTAAAAACTAGCAGTAACCCGCGGCTTTTCTTGCGAATATTTTGTCTTTATTTAAATTTGCATAAATGCGTTTATGAGTTGTAACTATAAGACGCATATGATAGAGCAGCTGTTTGAGGATGTGATAACAAAGAAACTACCAATAAAAAACAATTATCTTATTTTTTTCTTAATGGTGTGTTTTCTTGGAGGCATTGGTTCAGTACCAACTTCTTTACCATACTCCATTTTTATAAGACGTATACATTCTCAAGAAATATAAATATTATATTTTTTACAATTACATTTATCAAAATTGTTTTCAAGAGAAGATATTTCCATTCGTTGGATGGATCAATGTATATCAATCACATTTATACTTAGAAACGTAACTATATACCACGATTACGTTACAGCTAAAATATATTGAGTAGTTTTGGTTATGCATACTTTTTCTGGATCGCTATTGTATATTTAACAGAATAAAATGACAAATTATTAGACTAAAGTTAGAATTATGGTTGATGAGGAACTATGGAGTGAATGTATATTTTATCCTATCCTCGTCACAACTAAAATGTACTTTATTAAAACTGGAAACTATGGAGTGAATGTATATTTTATAAATAAGAACGCACGGAAACTATCAACACAAACTTATATTAGTATTAATAATTACATATGTCTGAGGGGCCCGTGGCTAAGTGGCTAGCGCGCTAGACTCTCATGCTACAGGAGTTCGAATCCCAGTCCCGGCGGGGCTTTTATAAGGATGTAAAAAAATGGGGATTCACTCACAGCCTCTCCCCCGGGTATGTGAGACCCGTCAGCCAAAGGGTGGCCCCTCACAAAATTAGTCGTAGGGAGGTGATGACCCTACACTAAAAATTTCATCGTGAAACGTGAGTGTAAACTCGCAGGAGTTTACACCACGAGGCCCAGGGCCTACACGGCCTGTCGCGCCACTGGAAGAAGAAGAATTACATATGTAAATATATGGAAAGGTTACTGGGAACCAGTTTGCCACAGTTAAACAATTTTTTTTTTACGTTTTAGAAAAATATATTTTTCAACCCTTTAGAATAGTAATAAAAACTGTCCTATCATTTAAGTTGGACTAAATAACAGATACTTACGATGTTTGATCAAAGTCGGTCCAGTAATTTATGAGTTTATCGCGAATAAACATTGTGACACGAGATTTTTATATATACAGATATCACAAAAATAACATATATTCCAGGAATGACAGGAAGAATAAATACTTTATAGATAACTGATCATCCCAATATATCTTTTATTTATTATATAACAACGAATTAGAAAAACATTTTAGCAAAATGAAAGGCAAAATAGATAAATTAGACAAACAAAATGTTATATACAAGTTTAAGTGCAAAAATTGTGAAGGAATATATAAAGGAGAAAAAAAAAATCACAATTTATAACTATCTAATCGTAAAAATCCAATACATATTAATACAACATCCTATATTATCAGATTGCACCATGCATTTAATTTTGAAGTTCAACAAGAATCGCACTTGGTTCGAACAAGTTCTGGTTGCTGAGGTTTATAATCGATGAAGACATGAGTATCGAACTTAAAATGCAGGCTTTCGATAAGGTACTTCCCTTTTGCAGTTATAAATGGTTGTCAAACCTTGTCATTTATTAAAGCCCACCACACGTCAAGAATAAACGTAAAACTCTAAATTTTCGACTGAGACTATTGTATTCGATACTTCATAGACATTCTAAATTACCCATCAGAAAGAAACTTAACGTATACACTTATTTATTAAAACCAATATGGACTTACGCTTGCCAAATATACGGACCTGCTAAAAAGACACACATACGAAAAATACAAACATTTCAATCGCAATTTTTAAGACTGGCAACGAACTCACCACCATATGTTTCAAACGAATACCCTTCATACTGACTTACGTATTCCTACTATAACAAACCACATTCGATCGACTTACAAACGATTTCACGACAAACTAAATGGACACATAAAAAACTTGTTCAAAATATGGCTACAACCGACATACCATCCATAACTCGGCGTAGGCTGAAAAGGAGTTGGATGAGGAACCTCCTGACCTGAAAATATAGCTCTGCTTAATGTCAGGAGGATGCACCACTGGGTGCTGTCTCCCTCATGCCTGCCCACGTCATGTTTACTTAGATTTTAGCACATTTGGTGATTGTAATTTTTTTTTACAGGTGTAAATAAAATATTAAGTGAAAAAAAAAAAAAAAAATTAAAGCCCACAAAAAAAAGAAGCTTTTTACGTCATCTCCGAAGGACGGCATAACTCCTCAGTTATATCCTCATATATACTCCTATTAAGAGTTATTAGTGTCATTTGCCAGGCATAAACCAGTGACCTTGGTTATGGAAGATTGTTATGCTAGCTACAAAACCACAGGTGACCCTCTATAAACCTACTTTCTTTCAATTCATGTTATATGTCTATAGACAAGGGAAAAAAAAAGTAACTAAAGAATGGTTGTTTTTATATACATAAAAAAAAAATAAAATAAAAAAAAATATATATATATTATATATATATATATATATATATATATATATATATATATATATATATATATATATATATTATATATATATTATATTATATATATATATACACTCGCTCGTGCATGGATGTAGTTTTAAATGTTTAGAAAAGTTTAATTATAGGATTTTGTAAGGGTATTTCATTAAATATTCGGACTCCTTCGTCCAATATAGATTACGGTGTTCAAAGAATTTCATAGTTTTCGATAAGATTGGGCCTAATGTTCCATAATTTGCTCCATTCTTGTCGTTTTTTTTGTGATCTCAAAGCCTTTGTTAGTTGGACTATTCTCTTCTTAACTAAACGAAAATAACTATAATATAATTATATAAATATATTTATGTATTACTATTATATAATTATTTATATATAGTTATGTAGCCCCAGTGACCCGAGGCGTTTAAGAGTCATGTCAAGTTTTGAAAATGCAACATCGATTTTTAAATTTATTTGAATTTCCAATATTTCCAGTATTTTGCTTTATTAGTTATTCGTTATTTTTCCATCATTACTTTCCGATTATGGCTTTCTTTTAGGAATATTGAAAAACCATATATTACCACCCTTAATGAGACAGATTTTAATTGATTATTATTATTGATTGCCATTTGAGGATTGGTTATTGTAACTGTTTATTTTTACTTTCACTTACCTATATTTGAAAATATATATTAAGAGAAAGTATTGTAATCTTGAAGATTTTCGAATTTCAGTTTTCAACGGAAATACCCATTTTAGGTCCTCTGAGTCCAAATAACCAAGTTTCGCAAAAAGATGTGTGTGTGTAGGTATCTGCGTCTGAGTCGGTGTTTGTGTTTGTGTGTGTATGAAAATGAAAATCTTTACGAAACTGAAATCTCATATTTGAGATGTTACAGCAACTTTTACATAAAAATCAGCGTACCACAAGAGCCTCTTTATACCATGCATTTTACACCTTTTCACGATTTCCTCCAAAAAAGCCCTAACGATTTTAATTGAATTCGCAATATCGATGCAAAATTTAATGGTCTTTAATATGATCTAGATTTCATTCTGTCTAATAGGGCTTAAATGTGTATAGTTTAAATTGTCTTCTTTTAAAGTACCATCAATTTTGTAGATTGGAGAAAATATAACGTATTATCTTATTAGCATTGATAAAAACGACTAAATATACATGTTGTACGAATTTGATAATACACTAAAGGAGAAAAAAGAAAAATATTTTTTATTTTAATTTCATTTTTCTGAACATAGGATCAGTGGTATGGTATACCATTAGAAAGCTAAAGATTTTAGAAAAAATATTATCTTATACACAAAATTGTAAAAGTTAATGGAAAGTAATGAAAAACCGATAAGAATAACTTATTGTCGTAGAAAATAATGTGGGGTCACCCATGGCGTAGTTGCTAGCATAACAGCTTTCAATGCCAAAGGTCGCGGATTCAAACCTGCGGGTGGCCCTAGGATTTTTTAATGGGAGTAAAAAATCCTTAGTTATGCCGTCCTTCGGAGGGGACGTTAAAAGTTGGTCCCGAGCCTGTGCGATGTCAGGTACTCGTTAAAGATCCCTATCCTAATAAAACCTGGATAGGCATAATTTAGGACTCCCACTGTAGTCAGCCGATTAGCCATAGTAGCATAAAGTGACGTTAAACGAATAAACAAACAAACAATAATGTAATCAATTACATAACAAAACACATGTTTTTTTTAAAACTTAATATAATTAATTTTGTAGCAACTTCTTTCCTTATCGAAATGTATTTAAAAAAAACTTAAACTATAATATAAATATAACAACGAAGTATGTCAGGGTCGTGTGTTGTGCCACCACATTTCTTTTATTATGTTAAATATTAAATACATTTTTATTTTTACCCCTCTTTGCTTATACGTTTTAGTTTATGATTATTATGGGGTAAGTATATCTGACTAAAGACAATGATCCATAAATATTGTGGGTTATCAACAGTTAAAGTTATTTTACATAAGAACAGAATATTTAATTTGTGAAATACTAATGATCGGTTTAATCCTGTTTTTTTTTGTTTGGATTTTATTGTAATTTTCAATGACTGAATAAAAATTAATCCGTTACAAGGAAATATTTAACATGACTTTAAAAAGGGTGTCCCGTTGTTAGAGTCGTATTTAAAGCCCCCTCCCACTGGTCAGATTTCATTGTTAGCGGCGAGTCAGGGAATGGTATTTGATTTTCGGTCGGTATTATTCAATCCTACCGTAAAATAATAAATCTAAAAACCAAAATATTAACCTTCATCTCCTTTTATATTATTTATCCCCGATGCGGGGGACAAAAAGTAATACATTTCCCCCACCCTCTTCAAAACTCGCGAGGACAAAAGGGAATTTGATTTAATAATAACAATAGGAAATCGGGGCAGTGTGATGAAACAATTATACTCCCGTCAATTGTTTCCAATAATACTTGCCAATGATGAAATAATAATTTGAGTCCTCCCAAACCCTCTCCGACGGAATAATAATGCCATTCGTTTTCCGATAGAAATTATAAATCCTGTGAAATAATTTCATATTCAGGGGAGATGATGCATTAAACGCAAATGAAATATCCGTCCGAGCCTTTTTTTTTTTTTTTTTTTTATCGGTGTTAAATTCGTCAAACGTCACTTTTTGCCCGTTCAGATTTAATTTATTGGAAGAATCGGACCTGCTTAGTAGCAGTGGAACGATTGGTATTAGAGTGAATAGGATAGAATAGAATAGAATATGATATATTGAATTTAAAAGAATAATTCATTACACAATATACAATTATAAAACAAAACCTGAGTTTTGTCCTTAATTACATAAATATTAAATTAATGATAAAACAATGAGCATGAAAAAAATGGGTAATACGATGAAAAAAGTGTTTTTATAATGACGATTATTGATAATAGATATATATTAAATTACCTGTATTATTTTTTTTCTCTCTTATTATTTTTTTTTAATGGATTTTTTGCTATTTACAACTGTATATATCAAATAAATGAGATACAAGATACAAATGTCAAGGATTCACGTGTGGAGATACTGCCCATTGGCAGCTATCCAAATGTATTATTTTAATATGGAAAATTGTGTTTATATAAATATACAAATGATTTTAAAAACAATTTTAGATATAGATAATAATTTAAAAGGTTATGATTTTTAAATGTTGATAATATATATATTTTTTTAATAGATTTATTGCTATTTACAACTGTATAATGACAGACATCTAGTAAATTAGATACAAGATACAAATGTCATGGATTCACATGTGGGGATACTACTCATAGGCAGCTCTCCAAAGACTATGTTAAACTAGAAGGTCTCGGGGACATCTTCTTTTCAGACGGCTGGGCGGATAATCAGGAATTGTAGAGGAGGCAAGGATTGAAACTAGTGGATTAGAGTGGGAATGGAGTTTGTCATGGAAGGAGTGGTACCTGGTTCGCGCCAAGTCAGCAAATAGGAAACGTTAAGGTCTTTATGGATGAGTTTATTAGTGACAAAATAAGAAGCATTGAGGATTTTACGAAGGATTTTTGATTGCAAGGATTGGAGACGGGAAGAATTTGATGGTTTAGTAGAGCCCCAAATCTCTACTCCGTAAGTCCATATTGGTCTTATGATAGTCATGCAGATTGTACTTAAGTGGAAGGTTATAGCGTTTGTCCAGTAAGTGTTGAAGTAGTCGAAAACGTCGGGCAGTTTCTTGTCTTTTCAGTCTTGTATGAGGGTTCCCAGTAAGACGTTTGTTCAGGTGCAGTCCTAGGTATCGGATCTGTTCAACCGGGACAAGAGGAGTGTTATTGAAGGATACTGTTGGGCAGGATGTCATAGGTTTACTACGACGGGTAAAGATGATATGATGGGATTTATTTTTATTCTCCAATTCTGACACCATACTTCAAGGTCTCTCACGTGGGATTGAAGAGCTTGGGAGGCAATAGTTGCATCGTTGTTGACTGATAACACACAAGTGTCATCAGCATAGGTAGAAAGGAAAGTGCTAGGATGGGATGGAATATCAGCTGTATAAACTGTGTAAAGGTTTGATAATATATTGAAATTATAAATCTGATATTTCCCAACCCATCCTAACATTTTCCCTTCTAACTACGCTGATGACAAGTGTGTGCTATTAGTAGATTCTGATCTAGTTACTGCCTCCCACACTCTTTAATCCCACATCCGAGACCTTGAGGTATGGCACCAGAATTGGAGGGTTAAAATTGATTCTAACAAATTCCACCAAATAACCTTCACCCTTCGTCGTAAACCAATGACTTCCAGCCCTAAAGTAGCCTTTAGTGACACTCCACTGGTCCCTGTTGAACAGATTCGATACACAGGACTCTACCTTGACAAACGTCTGACTTGGAATCCCCATACAATACCGAAACTATAAGAAACTGCGCAAATAGATAACTCACTTAATAACTCCATTTCCACTCTAATCCACTAGTTTCTATCCTATCATCCTCTTCGATTCCCGATAATCCTCCGAGTTAGAGCCAAAACGTCAGCTAAATTAAAATATTTTTAGACTGACTCCTGATTATTCCTGCCTAGTCTTGTTGAAGTAACTACCTATCAGTAACACTTCAATGTTTACTAATGTTAGCAGATCCTAAAGCCTTTGTCTATTAAGCCTCCTCCTCGGATTTTCAAGTATAGCTGAGGATAAAAGGTGGATTTAAAACTACGAACAAGAGACTTTGAGTGTTATAATAGTTTGGCATTGTGGGAGGTATATGGCTAACTCTGCAAATAATTGAATATTCAGGTATTTATGGAACAAGTTAAGGATTAACTGGCATTAAGGATTTTTCTTGGGATTTTGGATTGGATGCGGAAGGGATATGATGGTGTGGTGGAACTCAATGGCTCAATTAATAGGCCTGAATATGATAAATAATTTTATTTTACTAGTAGGGGGCTAGTGTCTGTAAGAAATGCAACAGTGATGATAGGCCATTTTTCTTCGATTAATTTATTGTTTTTCATAATAGGTAATTGCCTGTAAAGAGCTATATAAACTGTTATACTCTAATATAATTATTTGGATATAATGAACCATCGTGTAATAATTTCCAGCGTTTTTTTTATTTATTTATTAGATTTGCTTTAGGATTGAAGTAAGTATTATTAGGCTTTTAAAAATTTCATCGGTATTTGGAAATAAAAAACAATAACTCCCTTAACAGAGTTCGGTAAATGCCGTACTTTCATGGGTCATTACTGACAACTGTAGCCCCATCAAGGTAGAAACCTCTTCAACGCGAGCAATCATCCTGTTACCGTACTTGAGGTTTGTGAACGTCGACTAACAAAAGTTTCACTCATCGTTTTTAGACATTTTCGTGACTGAATTTTTGTCATTTTGAAATTTTTATAAAAAAAGTACGTGTACAATGTTCTTGAGATCTACATTTTTACAGAAGGTAGGAATGAATAAAATAGAATAGAATATAATTTTATTTGTGAAAGACAAAGTCTTGTACAAATTTACAACATAAAAATCAATTATAAAAGAAATATAACCTGAGGCCAGTGCTCTTTACCAAAAACATTAAACAAATGATGTTACTCCTTGACAAATAGTAAAAAAAAAAAATAAAACGAACTGGATAATACAAAATTTTTAACAATAATATTGATTACTACACAATATTAAACTTAAAATAGTGAGACATCTAAAATAAACGGAAGCGTAGTAAAAGTACAGTGATTAAATGGTTTCGAAAACTATTTACATAATATTGTTTATATGGAACTAATAGAATCATATTTATTACAAATGTTTAAATATAAATATAAAGACTGTTCAATTGGCTTCACATTAATGTTCAAGATATTTTCATTTTTTGTAGGTCACAGGATACGGATTCAGATGATTTATGATATATTGTCTATTGTTTTAAAGGTTGGGCAATGTAGGAGGATATGGTACAAATATTGTTATGAAATAATCATTGCAGAAATATAAAGTTCATTTGCCTTAATAATAATTGTTTTGTTTCCTGGTGGAGTTTGATGCTTTCTCTGGGTTTCCTACTCTTAGTCGGCTGATACACCTTATTTTCTTAAAATTTAGCCAATATGTTCGGTACGCTTCGGGTTTATGTAGTTTGTAACTGCTGAGTAATCGGTATATCGGGTTACTATTTGAGTTCATTGCTCCATTAATGTCAGTTGAATAGTTATTGTTTATGATTGTTTCGATAATATCGGCTTTGAATTTTTTTCTACATCCATAGTTTTTGGGCTATCATATTGACCTGTGAAACCCAGTTGTAATCTATATTAGGCTTTTCTGCATCTAACATCCTTAGTTGTTGAAACATAGTTTTGGGAGTCTCTCTTCAGGCATCAATGGCAGTTCAGACCAATGGTTGATTACTTTTTTTCATTACTTTTGAGATTAGAGGACCTTTTGTCTCAACCTCACTATATAGTTTGGGGTGTTCGAAAGTAGGAATGTTACAAAGCTATATGCGAAAAGCCGAGTCTTTCTAAAATGTCCAGTCTGTTTTTTATTGAGTTTTGTTTTTTTTTGTTTTTGTCCCTTTATGTAATTTATTGTAATAACTTATCTTATATAATATAATATAATCTTATGTTATTGTTTATTTTTTATTTCGATTTTATATCTTAAATATTACTAAATTTACAAGAGATCCCAACACATGTTTTTAGTCTTGAAACTACTTAAACTGGCCAAACTACAATTATGAGCCAGAAAATACCACGATTTTATATTCAGGAAAGAATAGAGAATCAACTGGTAAACAAATTACGAAATTCAAAAACGTTGAGGAAAAATGAATTAAAACTGGACGAGTTCAAAGGGGATTAGACCCTTTACATTCATTACTTTTTTTCACTTACTATTTTACTTTCACTTACTATATATTACATTCACTTACTATAATTATTACTATATACATGTAGAAAAGTATTGCGATCGTGAAAATTTTCAAATTCCAGTTTTTCAACGAAATACACGTTTTAGGGTCCGCAAAGGTCTGTGTTGTGTCCGTCCGTGTGTAGTAACTCCCGAAACTGAAAGTCGTATGAAACTGAAATTTTATATTTAAGACAACTATACGCCAAAGATGTTACAAAAACATCAAAATCGAGTTACCAGAATATACCATGCATATTGTACCTTTTTATAATTTTCATTAAACTCGCTATGTCGATGTAAAGTTAAATGGCTTTAATATCATGTAGGTTTTATTCTGCTTAAAATAGTCTGACACGGATAAATGTCAATATTTTAATTTTTCTTCTTCTAAAGGACCTTTAATTTTGTAGATTCAATAAAAATTACTATATGATCTTGTTACCGCGGATGAAAAACAGGTAAATATATAAATTGAATGAATTCGCTACCCAACTAAAGGAAAAAACTGAAATAATATTTTTTTTAATGCAATTTTTTGTTTTTTAACATAAGAACAGTAATATACATGTGTAATATACTGTTGGAAAGCTAAAGATTTTAGAAAAAATATTATCTACTACACAAGGTTGTTAAAGTTAATAAAGAGTGATGAAAAGCCGATAAAACTAACCGATTATTTTAGATGATAATATAATTGAATTTTTCATATAAACACATGTTTCTATAGAAATTCAATTTAATTAATTCTTTAATAGTTTCACTGATTTTTATTTTTAACTGTATTTGAAAATTCTGTAATCGATTTTTAAACGGAGGTAAGTGAAAGTCGTGTGTTGCCGCTCCAGATTTTTTTAATTAGTGTTGTTAAGTACATTGAAAACAGATATTTGAAATTCATCCACACAATATTTCAAAAACAAAAGTAAATATCAAATCATGGCTAAACAAGTTAAAAACTGATTTAAAATATGGGAAAAAAAAAGAAATTATAACAATAAAATGAAATTAGACTAATGATTTAAGTAAACTTTTCATTTGAATTCTTATTATTATTTTTTTTTTAGAAATGTAAAAAGTGATCTTTAAGAATAATAAAATGTGTGTGAGAGGATTTTTAATTAAATTTTTACTTAAATTTCTTAAATTTAAAATTCAAAACCATATCTAGATTAGAAAAGAATAGAAAAAAAATATTATTCTGAGACAGGATCACATAAAAATAATTGATATGTACAATTAAGATATTCGATTTCTCTGACCACGAGACCAAAGGTTAATTATAAGAATTATAATTAGTTCTTATGCACAATGACATAAGAAGAAAAGAATGGATTAAAGTGTACAATGAAACAAAACAGTAAAATAAATAAATAACATCTGAAAGATTAGTGTGTTGAACAAAAATAAACATTGAAACTGATTAATAATAATTGATCCATTAACTAAGTAAAATATAAACAATAAATAACAAATTTTCTTTTTGAATTGATATTTGATTTGAAATATCAGGCTTGTTTTGGATGACAGTAGGTACTGGAACAGCTGGGGACTTGAATCATGGCGGATATGAGTAGTTGGGATATTCCAGAGAGTAGTAGAGGTGGACAATCTACGTTAATTTTTTATTGTTTCGTTGAGAATATATTTTTTTAAGAGTAGTGATAAAAGAGGCTAAAATAAATAAAATAAAATATAAAATTGGATATATCTTGATCAGCAAGTCGGATTGACGGATTTTTTTTTATGATATTTGGATTCTACGTGTCGTGAAAAATCTAATTTTGAAGGGGTGAGTTTATTTATTGTTTGAATTATTGATTAAAATGCATCGTTATTTAAAATATTATCATGAAGAAGTGGTATTAATAATCCGACAATAATACAAAAATGTCAATACATTTAAAAACAATTAGGGATGTTGTTGAAATAAGACTATTTTAGTCACCAGTAATTTCAACGGAATCGGTATTTTCCCTCATAATGGGAATGATTTCTTTTCTTTTTTTAAAACCCCTTTTGTTTGGTTGATCATCACCACCCCGTTTCCATTCGCTTCGAAAACGCGGGCTCGGTTAAATAAAAGGGTCGGAAAAAAAAAAGAAAAGAAAAAAAGAATTGAAATTGATTCTGTAAAAGGTAAATGGGAAAAAATAAAGATGATTAAGCAGCAAACAAGAGAAATGACTGAGTCGGCAGATCGTGGGGGATGCAGTACTTTTCGATCCGCAAAAATATTTGGCCAAAATGTTGGAACAACACTGTCTCCGCTTCTCGGAGTTTGGTATAGCTGATTTGAACAGATCAGCTTTTACGCACATCGCTTGTATGAGGAATTATGTTTTAAAACAGAAAAGGCAAAAGCTGAGCTAAAAATCAAAATAAAAACCCTACAAATTATCACACAATGGTTTATTATTTCCAAATAAAATATTAGGTTAGAACTGTTTATATAGTTATTGATAAGCCATTAAGTAATATTAAAAGCAATCAATATCACTATTGCTAATTTCAAAACGCTATATCTCTACTATTTGTTAATTGATTTCAATAATTTTTATTCATCATTGTTTATCGCGCTTTACTGATGCTAAAACTCAATATATACTTTTCTCTATCGTAAAAAAAAAACTGAGTTATGGCGTATTTATGTGTAAAATTTCGATTTTTTTCATTTCTTTTTTATATGATTATTAGCGGTTTTTTGTTTAAAAAAACCGAAAAACCTTTTTAATTATATTCAAATATTCAAAAAGAACTGAGTTATTGAATTAAATCACTTTTATCCGGTCGCCATTTTAAAAATAACCAGCTGATATTAACTTTTATTTAATATGGGAGCGGCGTGTTCTAGTGGGTAGAGCGCTAGTCTACTGTGCTACGGGTCCTGGGTTCGAATCCACGCTGTGGCGGAATATTATTTATTCTGTTATATCAGTCGGGGGGCGACCCTAGGGTTTGGAGATCCTCCTGGGGCACACCCAGCTTCAATCAAGTGGGTACCCAAAAATGGGAAAAAAACCTGGTGACTGAGCGTTATCTCGGCCGAATCACCTCATTGCACGGCCGTTGGACTAGAAACAGTTCGAATCTAATGAGCCCAAAATTCTGCATGGGTTGTAGTGGTACAGGCTTTGTTTTTTTATGGGTTAGGATCATCTTTGCATAGACTAGTATTTTGTGGCAAATTAAAAAAAAAAAAAATTGGTCCAATAGTTGAGAAATGCCGCGAACGGGGTACGGCGGACGGTTGACAAATGGACTTTTTTTAATTTGTTATTCGGATTCTAAGCATCTTGAAACGTAAGCCCACAAATTTTTACGAGGGAGGGAATAATTTTTTTTGGTCGATTACAAAGGTGTATTATGAAAATAATAAACCAAAAATGTAAAAAGTAACATTTATGAATTAAATTGGAAAAAAAAATAATCTGTTGTGCCCTTCAGACAATATATACATCCTATTTGAGATTTTATTACTATTTAATATTTCACACATAAATAATTTTTTTTTTTAAATTTATTTATTGAGATATATTACAATTTGTTTCTATATGAACATTAGTAATTGTGATATAAGATCCCATTCACACGATAATATAAATAATTAAAATAATTTCTTTCTTTTTTTAAACTTGAGGAAATTCTATTATTGTTTATAAATTTTATTAAATTGTTTAATTCTTTCAGTCATTATTTAAACAGCTTCTTACAATATGTAATTAACGTTTTTTTCCCTCCATTTTCAAGATTTTTAATCAGGATGTCATAATTTATTCTTAATGACACTTTTCCTATTATATTAGGAATAAATCATTACATTACTAGTCTTGAAAACGGGGGGAAAAACACGAAATTTGGAGTACTTAATGTAAGAAGTTATTTAAATAATAAAATGGGGACAGAAGAATTAAATGCTTTTATAATGTTTAATTAATATGACTTATAGATGTCTACGTTTAGTTTTCATTGAGATTTCCTCTTGTTTCCGTAGAGAGGTATATTTTCATTAAATCATCTAAAAATAGAAAATATTAAATAGTGTATTTTATAATAGTACATATTCTCAAAACGACTGACAAGGCGAGATACTTTTTTAAGAAGAAGATTTCGTATAAATTCAGCATTTAATAACAAATAAATTCTTTATTATCCTGGGACATGTCCCTTTAGAATAAAATATACAGAATGTAAAAAAAAGTGCTTTGGAGTCTTAGGGTAAGTTAAATACAAATAAAAAAGTTAACAATTACTAAAAAGGAATAAAACATTGTTAAACGAGAAGAAAAAAAAAACTTATATATACAGTTCTATTCTGTCTGGATAGTCATTAAATGATTAAATATGCGGAATTTGAGGGAAGAAAGAGAGTTGTAGTGGCGATTGGAAGGAGAAATAGAATTCCGCAGGATTGAGCATCGAATGAGAAAGGACCTTTCGAAATGAGCAGTTCGGAAGGTCGGAGTGTATAAATCTGAAGGACTGGAGCGTATAGAACGGGGATGGACACAGGATTTTAATTGTAGAAGGTCAAAAATGTATGATGGGCGGTGGGATTGGATAACTTGATTAGAGAATGATGACAGGAAATCCATGCGACGATTGGACGGGTAATATCACCTCAACTTGTCATAAAATTTGGA
The DNA here is from genome assembly GCA_023052935.1 of Piezodorus guildinii. Classification (NCBI taxonomy): domain Eukaryota; kingdom Metazoa; phylum Arthropoda; class Insecta; order Hemiptera; family Pentatomidae; genus Piezodorus; species Piezodorus guildinii. The sequence goes on from CM041292.1 coordinate 194,421,701, forward strand.
TACGGAAGTGTAGTTGAAGTGGGAAAATGTTAGAGAGGTAATGAGGAGATTTCGGGCCTCGAGTCGTGTTTATGGTTTGCAGGAGTAGGTGACAACGGGAATTCAGTCGCTTTAAGGTCGAAAAGGTATGATGGGAGATTTCGAAAATAATACTTTTGAAGGATAGAGTTTAATCAAAGGTTACTCTAAGATTTCCCATGGAACTTTATAGGATTACTATTTAGGAACAGGGTCGGAATATGTGGAACAGTTTTCAGGAGGTGATGGGATCCTATTACAATCGCTTTTGTTTTTTCAACATTTAATTTTAACTTATTGACTACAAACCAGTAACTTATTAGGTTTAAGTCCTCTTTTTAGTCTTATTGTAGCTGCTAATAGGTCGGAAGGTGGGAAGAAAAGGTTTATTTGGAAATCGCCAGTATAGAGGTGGTATTTGGAGTGGTGGATAAGGAGAGGTAGGTCGTCATTAATGTCGATAGCGAATAGGTTGGGAGATAGAGACAGTTTTTGATAGTAATTAGATTTGTCATCTGCTTCTACAATAAGCTGATATGCTAACAATATAAATATAAATACAACTGTTAAATAAATTTAGAAACAAATCGATGTAAGTGTAATAAGTCATTGGCCTTCGCCTTGATAGTCTTCTGGGCGGATGATAAGGGGTTGCTGCAGTGGATAGGCTCTAAGTCAGAGGGTTGGAATTTTGTGTCAGTCTGTCGTGAAAATTATTGCAACGATCCCTGTCAGTAGCAATGACGAACGGAATGAAAAAGTCAGTATGTAGTGTCGTATTAGATACATAAAAGGGGGGCATTTAATATTTCTAATTAATAATTTTTACATATGATTTTTTTTTCTTCTTCCCGTAACTCAATGCCACAGCTTTTATTTTTTTTTTTTTATTAAATTTTATTTTTATTTTTTATATAACGTTGATTCAGTTCTTCCCATTTTTCTTCCATCCCAGACTCAAAATACCGTTCCTATGTTCTTCGTTAATCTCAAAAAAAAAAAACTTTATGCTCCCATTTGAGTCTCCGCGATGCTATCAACTCAATTATATTCACAGGGTACAAACTCCGGAATTCCGCGTGGTGCAACCTTTCAATCTCCCCAGTGGCCTATCTCTCTTCGGACCAAATATTTTACGCAGTACCTTATTTTCGAAAACCTTAAGCCGTTGTTCATCCTTCAAAGTAAGCGGCCTCGTTTCGCATCCGTAAAGAACCGTTGGAAGAATAATAGTTTTATAAATTCTAACCTTTAAGTTTTTAGACAGAAGCCGCGAGCTAAGTAACTTAGCAACTGAATAATAACACGCATTTCCTACCTTTAACCGGGACTTTATTTCTTCTTGGATTTCATTTTTTCTTGTTATCATTGAACCTAAATACTTGAATTTCTCTACGTATTCAAAAGTATGTCCTGATATATTAATATCATCAAGATCGCCACCATTTCTGCTACTAATCATATATTTCGTCTTATCGGTATTTAATTCGAGACCTACTTGTTTACCGGTTTTTATGGAGTCATTAAAAATAGTTGAAAATAATTAATATTACTTCAGAGGATTTTCAAAATTCAACTGAAAATCAGAGACCTGTTAAATTTTAAATTCATTAGGGGCAATTATAGAAAGATTATGGTGTTGGCTGGTAAAGTAGCTTTTGTTTGTTTTCCTTTTGTTTCGATGGGATCAGGAGAATTTCTTCAGATGTTTAAACTTTTTAACATTAAACGGGCATTAAACCCCGAAGGCTTTAATCATGAATGTAATCATCATCAATAATAATGTAGGCAATCAGGGTTGAACGCTGTTTAATGTCATGCTACCGTTGCCGCTTCTATCACCGCCTCTATCCTCTCTCTCTTTTCGTTCAATCATAACTGACTAAGTCAAATGTTTGATTTCTTAAATTTACATTTGTAATTAAATTCGCAATGACACATGTCCTGCCATTATCTTGACAACGTCTAGGTACTTAATACTTGGTTTAGAACTGTACGAAGAAATAACTTAATGTCACTTAACTAAAAAATATAATTGTAAGAAATATATTTGGCCGTTTCATAATAAAGTTTATTGATATATTTTTTATTTATTTACTTTGAATAATGGATATATCGGGTTGTTTCACATGAAATGCTCGTTATTATAGTTTCTGAAATACATAAAGGATTTTGCAGGTCTCTGTTGTTTTCTTCCGAATGTACTATTTACATGTTGATATTTAAAGTATTACATTACATAAAATTATATCAATTCTCGTATTAGGACAGAATGTATTTTAAGGGCAAATATATATCTCGACATCTATAAGCCACAGCCACCTGTCACCTCACATATTACAGCTTATTAGAAGCTAGTTAATTTTTATTATTATGAGTGTGTTGTTAAAATGAGCGTTTTTATGATATCGGGATGAACACTGTTAAAAGTCGATTAATTCATCTGTTAAACACTGTTCCTTGTTTAAGACAAAAGGTATTATATGGACAAAGATATCTCGGTACCTATAAGACCTACAGACGTCTATCAGGTCTGAAATTAAAACTTATTCAATGTCCATCAATTTATATTATAATGAGTATTTTCGTACAATGCTTGGTTTCTGTGATATTTACCTTCATAACGTTAAAATTAGATCAATTTTCGTAGTTAGAACACAATGAATTATATGGACTGAGATATATCGATACCTATAAGACCGACAGACTTCTATCAGCTCTTGAATTGAAGCTTGTTTAATGCCCATCAATTTATTTTATAATGAGTATTTTCGTACAATGCTTGGTTTCTATAATATTTACCTTTATAATATTAAAATGAGGTCAATTCCTGTATTTTTATCGTTTTGGATGGCCTCAAATTTTTATTCCGACCAGTTTGAGGTGGAAGACAACAAAAAAAAATATTGTACAAGCTGGTTAATATGCGAAAATAATATTGTAAATTTTCTTCTGATAATACGTCTATAATTTTTCTGCCGCAGCTCTTGGACTATTACTGAAGTCTCGAGAATATTAGAAGGTTGGAAGTACATGTAAATTTAGGTAGTCCATCTATGAAATCGAAAATAAGGTCGGTGAGAGTGATGATCCTTTTATAATGTTTTGCCTGAAAGTAAAACCCATGCAATCGAAATGAGAACATACGATGAAAATGACTTTTTTTAATTTATTTTTTGAATTTACAACTGTATTAAAGAACACACTGAGTAAATATGTAGAATGAAAATGAAAAGTCTGAAAATGTCTTGAGAAAGAACTACCCTGTGGTAGCACTTTACGAACTATTTTAAGGCAGTAGGTCCCGAGGCCACCTTCTTTTCAGTCGCCTAAGAGGGTTATTAGGAATATCTAAGGCAGATAAATTACGGACAAGTGGGTTTGTATGGGCAGGGAGTTTAGAACGAAAAGTGGAGTATCTATCAGGGGCTATGTTTGAACCAAATCGGACATTTAGGTCATTATGAAGGAGTTGATTTGTGACAAAATAAGGGACATTCAGGATTTTGCGAAGGATTTTGGATTGTACGGATTGGATGGGAAGGAATTAGATGGTTTCGTAAAGCCCCAAAGCTCGATTCCATATGTCCAAATAGGTCTGATAATAGTGATGTAAATGAGTCTTTTGTAATATACTGGAAGTTTTGAACGTTTTTCTAGTAAGTGTTGTAGAAATCGATATCTTCGAGCAGTTTCAGTCTTGTGTGAGGATGAGGATCATGACTACAAAACTATATTTCATTACGACAAAGTAATTTAAGTAATTATAAGAAGAAATGCTTTAGATGCGAGCCACAAATCTGGCTAAGGAGGGCTGCCGCGGAATGATAGTAGAGGAGCGAACTATTTTATAAAGAGGGGCGGGGAAGGTTTTGAGGGGGCTGATGTTAATATTGCGCCTCCAGCGCACTAAGTCACAGGCTATTTAACTTAGTCCTAATGCTCCCGTCGTTATGTGTAGCCGCTCGCTCGGGTCCTCATGAAATTTAATTCGCCATTGTTTTCCCCACCAAAAGGGCCAAAAATCGTTTGTTTCCGTGACCGTTGACTTTTTTACGTTTATTGTTGTACTCCGATCGCGGCTGGTAAAATCCCGTGCGCTGAGGTTTACGATCCCTGTTACGCTGGGACTAATCAACCGCGCCACTCTTTTGTTTTCCTTTATGCCCCCCTTTAAAGTCTCTATATAGATCGTTCTGGCGGCTCAAATACAAGCGACACTTTAGCTTTAACCGTTTCCAATCTCGGAGTGAATTACCTACATTTTCAAACCAACGGAACCTTCCGATTAAGCACATTAATCGTGGACGAACAATTCAGAATGGTTTGCAAATTAACGATAAAGTCAGGTATTGATTGATGTTTGATTCTGAAAGCAGCTTCATTGCTTAGTCGTTCAATTTTTTACTTTCACCTACCTATATACAAAATATATAGCAAGGGAAAGTATTGCGAAAATTTTCGAATTCCAGTTTTCGAAGGAAGTACAAGTTTTAGTCCTCTGTTACGCTTCGTTGGGTCGTCTTAGACTGCCTTTGATTTTAAACGAAAGGGTTCGTAATCTACAGTATATAATACATGTCTTGTCTGTGTCGAACAGAGACAAGAACATATAATAACGAGAAATACCGCGTTTTCGGTTACTTCAAACCATACACGTTTATATGAATATGATTTATATGCAAAGTTAAACATTTGCCACTACACCACAGGTGATGCGTAGTTTTTCTACATATGCATCACATATATCATTATTATTTTAAATTTACTAGATGTAGACTTGTTTGTACATTTATTAATATTTTTATTCATAATTAAGTTCATGGGTTTTGTTTTAGCAAACGTGTTTTTTTTCATTGTCTGTTTCCCTACGGTTGTTACTTTCACTTACTATATATAGTAAGGGAAAGTATTGCGATCGTGTAAATTTTCGAATTCCAGTTTTCAACGGAAATACACATTTTAGGGTCCCCTGAGTCCAAATAACCAAGTCCCGCAAAAAGGTCTGTGTGTGTGTGTGTGTGTGGTAGGTAACTCCATGGCGGAATCGGTAAGTCTTATTAAACTGAAATTTCATATTTAAGACAAATATACGCCCAAAACGATACAAAACTTTTTTCATCAAAATGAGCCAACCAGAAGTGCCACTTTATACCGTGCATTTTGCACCTTTTTTCGATTTTCTCGAAAACGGTTTCGACGAGTTTGTTTAAACTGATTAAAATGGTCTGTCAGGGCTTAAATGCAGATTTTTTTATTTTCTTTCTCTAAAGTACCTTTAATTTGGTTGATTCTATAAAAAAAATTATATTATTTTGTTACCACTGATGAAAAACAAGTAAATATATAATTTGAATGAATTCGATACCGAACTAAATGAGAAAACATAAAACAATATTTTTTAATGCAATTTTTCGTTTTTGAACATAAGAACAGTAATACACATGTATGATACAAAGTTGGAGAGCTAAAGATTTTAGAAAAAATATTTTCTCGTATACAAGCTTTTAAAAGTTATAAAAAGACGATAAAACTAAGTAATAGTTTTAGATAATAATATAATAGATTTTTTAATAAAACACATGTTTCTATAGAAATTCAATTTAATCAATTCTTTAATAGTTTCACGTATTTTTATCTCTAACAGTATTTGAAAATTCTTTGATTTTAAAAATGGAGGTAAGTGAAAGTCGTGTGTTTCAATAATATATCGTCACCAGATTTCTATATATTTTTTATTGAAAACCGAAAAAAAAATTATCTAATACAAAAATAATCTAAACTTATGACATACTGCCTTTTATCATATGTGTATATATTATAGAGAGGTCTGCCAATATATGCGCTAAGGCCAAAATAAACATTAGCTTTTTGATAAGGAAAAAATGAGAGGGAAAAATTTAGAGAGATAAACATAGGCGGACATTATATTGGGCTAAAATAACATGCGGTTTTCTGCTTGATTAAAATTGTTTTCAGGGGAACTGCAATTCTCACTATGTCACCTCATTTTCGCTCCGTTGTTTGATTTTACGTAATGGACTGTTATTGTATTTGACGTTTGAACTTATTGTTTAAATTGCACTGGTTCAATGTATTCAATTTCCTATTTGGTTCCCCTCCTAATTCTAACTGTGAACCGCGTACTGAATGATTATTCAATGCACAGCTCTCTCTGTAGGGCTCCTGCCAAAGTAGAACCATTCAAAATTAATTGCTTCTTCGGTTTGCCATCAACGAGGCTCATTTTGGAAATTATTAATTGCTTTCGTTTATTTTTATTACCAAAAGAATCTGATTTTAATCTATTTGTAGATTTCGTTTTAGTTTTTATGCGTTTAAGGTTAATGACTTTGAATCTTATATTAACTTTTGATAAACACGGTGTAAGGCCGTGTTTATATCAGAATCGATACTCTATAAGGGTAGTGCAGCAAAGTTGAATAGAAGGTTGAATGGTTTGGGTAAGAATAAAAATGTTTATAATTCTGATGATTTATTTGTTAATTGTTATAAATAGCAGAACATTTAAAGAAAATTATTATTCTGTGAAAATTCAGGACTAGTTTTAGATGTTAAATACTCTCTGATCAAACATCCGCCACACTTATTCCCAATCTTCATCCAAATCTCTCTTCTTTCAACACCTACTTGCTTCCCAACCGGATGTTAACTAATTTGAGTATACATATTAAAGTGTGGTGGACAATGTCTCCACTTCTTAACATCTATGGTCGTAAAGTTTATTTTCATATCATCTTTTATTATACATAAAAATACTTCTGTACTTTATTTCCCTGCTTCAGATCATTTAAAGATAATTGTATTGGGTTGATGCAAAATTAATGCAGGTTTTTAGTAGGTATTGTAAATACGCCATATCTTTACTTTAACCATATATATTTAATCAAAATAATTTCCATCTGAATCAATGCACTTTTGCCAAAGTTCAACAAGCTTTCTTATTCCACCAGAAAAAAAATCCGAATCCCTGGACTCAATGAAATCACGAAAAGAATTTTCAATGTCGTCCTGGTTTTGAAAATTTTTCTCCCTCAAAAAGTTGTCCAGATGCCTGAAAAAGTGGAAGTCTGTAGGAGAGAGGTCAGGTGAATAAGGCGGATGTTGGAGAACTTCGTAGCCCAACTCGTGCAGTCGTCGAAGCGTTGGTTGTGCAACGTGTGGTCTGGCGTTATCGTGGAGCAGGATCGGCCCCTTTCGATTCATCAATGCTGGGCAAAGACGTTGCAATTTTTGATTCATGCTGTCAATTTCTTGACAGAACTTGTCAGCAGTTATAGTCTCACCTCGATTGAGAAAGCTTTGACCTCAGCTGGTCGTTGTCCAGAGCAAGATGACGGCCCCGACCTTCCTTGTCTTCGAGGTCGAAATCTCCTCTGCGAAACTTCTGGAACCAACGCTGCACCGTGCACTCATTAATAGCCCCCTGACCCCACACTTCATTAATATTACGAGCCGTTTGCGCAGCGCTGCGCCCTAATTTAAATTCGTAAAAATAAATTTGACGAAAATCGCACTTTGACATTTTCGATTCAAGACCTTTGAGCACACTGAACAAAACGATTTTACTAAACAAATTCATGGTGAAAGAGAGGGTATTAGATAAGGTTTGTTTTGGTATAATAATGATCAATGTTAGGATTACCTTTGTTTACACAATTGGAATTAAGATATTGCAATAGAGGAAACCTGCATTAATTTCGCATCAACCCAATATATATTTATTGTAATCACTCGCAGTTCCTTTTATCCTGTAAATATGGGCAGTTCTAATGTTTATTTTTCTTATTACTAAAGTACCTGACTTAGAATAAAGTGTTTTTTTTTTTCATTCATTCATTCACAAGTCTCTAGAGTAGCATCAATTTAACTTGCCAGAAATATCAGTAAAAATACAAAATTTATTTTAAACAAGTACAACAGGTTTGTTTATTTATCGATTCTTGATGAACGCAATGTAGGAATAAATATTGAATTCTCCAATGAACTGTATCGAAATTTTTAAAATAAACATATATATTTTTCATGGCTTTTAATAACTGAATTTTTCCATTTATAATTAAGAAATTTTCCCGAACCAGGTACTATTCCTTTCATGACAAACTCTAATCCACTATTTTCCATCCTTTCTTCCTCATCAATTCCTAATAATCCTCCGAGTCGTCGTAAAAGAAGACGAGTCCGAGACGTAGTTTAGAATATTTTTAGAGCGCTTTCAATGGGAATTTTCTCAACAAGTGTATTATGACTATTATATTCACATTTACTTGTTGTATTCCTATATAAAGTTATGAATAGCAATAAATATATTTTTTTTTTAAATTAAGAAATTAAAAAGGTAGCGTATAAAAAAATATTAATGCATGTTTGCGTTTAAAAGTTAAAAGAATACAAGAAGATTAGAGAAGATTTGCATTAAAAAGAAATACATATGATAAATGTTTGTTACCTTCGAATTTACAGAATTGAAACAACCTGATACACATGTACAAATATGTTCTTGTTTATTTATCTAACATCACTTCTATGGCACTGTGGCTAATCGGACGGTGCTACGGTGGAAGTCCTATTCAGGTTTAATTTGGATAGAGATCTTTAACAGGTACTTGAATCGGACAAGCGCTTAACCACAGGTCAACACTACCTCCTTTTTTTTTTAAATCTCATATTTAAAACAAGTATTTGTTACGTAATGAACTTTACCAAAATCGATGGACCTGGTGTGTCACTTTATACGATGCACTTTGCTCCTTTTTTAAGCATATGAAAATAAATAAACCTGTCAAGGTAATTTGATCTAGGGACTAGACGCTAGTCGGGTAGCATAGCTCTCACCATTAATTATTGACATGGATGGCTAACATCCCCAAGCTCTTCAGATCACCAACTTTGGATCTCCCTAGGTCAGATTAACTCTGCCTTTGTAACATTATGTGGTCCATCATCTCTTATCTTCCTTCATGAACCTTCTCTCCTCCTAACCAACACTACTGTCGTGCTACTACCACACAGGATGGAACCCATCCTAGCCAGTCCCCTCTGTTAAATGGTAGGTGCGGGTTCACTCCCTACCTGGCAGAGTAACCTCATGCCTGGTGCTGCGGTACGTGCTACTACCACGGCGAGCACCATCTTCTCCATCTAACTCTCTTCCTTGCATGAATACGCTATTGTCGCTAATGCCGTTACTATTTAATATCTACACGGCAGACTGACCCGAAAATGACCACACCTTACTAGCCACTTTTGCAGACGATACAGCTCTTTTGACATCCCATCAAAACCAAATTCTTGCATCCTTCATGTTGCAAAACCACATTGATGATTTATCCAGTTGGGCTAATAGATGGAAAGTGAAAATGAATCAATCCAAGAGTCTATTTATCGTTTTCACGCTCAATCATGGGAATTGTCCAGCAGTCTATTTTGAGGATAAACCCATTCCGACATCAGAGGAAGTACGATATTTGGGACCGTACTTAGACAAAAGACTGACATGGAGGACCCACATCAGATTTAAAAGACAACAACTGAACAGACGATTTGGACTACTATCCCGTCTGCTTGACAAACGATCCAAATTATCCGTGAACAACAAAATTACTATTTACAACGTACTGATCAAACCATTATGGAAATACGGGAAAGAGCTATGGGGATCTGCCAAATATTCTAACATCCAAATAATTCAGACCCTTCAAGCGAAAATATTGCGAAAAATCGTGGATGCAAAGTTGTATGTAACCAACGAATTACTTCACAAGGATTTGGACATACTCACAGTTTCAGACACAGCCACAGAATATTATAAAATATTTCATGACAGACTGACTTACAACATGAACCCATCGGCCCAAACACTTAAATCCTACACGAACCCGTACAACCCACCCCGACAACTTTTGAGGCCTAGAGATGCCTTGCTTTAACCGACTTTCGGAAGTCATCATATTTGCTTATTGCATTGTGTTTTTTTTTTTTTTTTTTTGCAGATAGCAAATAACATAAAAGCTCAAACAAAAACAATTGTAAATAATTAAATAAAATAAATATACATATTTTAAAAATTTCTGTTGGGTTTTCCACACAATTCCATAACAAACAAAATAAAAGAAACACTTGCGGAGGAGGTATAATTTTTTCACCGCATTCTCGGCCCCTGTTATTAACTCGGATGTAGAAAGAAACAGAAATTACCGGGAGGGAACGGGCATTATTAAAGAATATCATAAAAAAAATGTTTTAACACGTTTTAAAAGGGCATCTTAGGGAGGGGGGAGTTTGTTCCAACGGTCATTAAAGATTAATATCAGGGCTCGGGACTAGGGAATGTACCGTCCATACTTTTTCAAACGGACTAATAATATTAGTCAGGGAAGAAGGATGGCGAGGAAGGAAAAGAAAGGATGGTCGTTTTAAGGAATATATCAGTCGGAATAGCTTCGTTTCTCTCTATAACTTGTAATTAAATATAAGTTGAACAAACCCTCCCGGTACTGGTCCCAAGACCGACGTAAAAAGACAAGTATATTCAGCCTTTTTATACTACACAACGTGGGAAGTTCTCCAGTCGTAGAAATACGTAATGAATCGCCAACTAACATTATATAATTATCATAAATTAACTTCTTTTTTTTTCTTTTTTTTTTTTTTTTGTGTTGGCTTCGTTGTACAGCCCAGATTTAACTTTCCTATAAATAAATTAAAAAATCTTATAATTGCTATACGTGACATATAATTTTATAGCCATTAGATGCAAAACACCTTAATTAATGAATACTCAATCAAGTTATATCGAAATATAATTGAGCAATAAAAATATAAGATGAAAGAAGTAGCAGAGGCAGTTAAAGTATTTGGAATGTTGACTGAGAAAATGATAAATCTTTATGCTTAAAATTTTATATCTTAAAAAAGCATTTATTCACAAAATACCTTCTATTCCTCCCTCCTAAACTTATATTCATTTATGACTGCTATAACATAAATCAGTGCTCATGGCATCACACTGATTTATGTAATAGCAGTTTTTGTTTCACTGCGTTTTTGTGCTAATTATTGTCTGGATGTGTCTTATGGCTGGGGGTTTATTGTACTTTTTTTTTTTTTTTCAACTTATTTCAACCTTAAAAATATAACGTTTTCGTTTCACTCTACATCTGTTGGTGTTGTTTGGAACGGAAAACTGAACAAAAGTTTCAAATCAGAAATGTTTCGGAAAATCTCCAAGGGATCAAAAAATTCACGGTTCGTTATAAAAGAATTCGTTATATCCGAAAAATATATTGTATGTATGTTATATGTCTTGGTATATATTTACGTGGTTAAAAAGAAATGTTTTCAATACAGCATTTGCTTTCAGACACATGTTTATTTAGAAACTACAAAAGCAGATAAAACTATGCACTATGTATATATATCTATCTTCTTTCAAATTTTACATAATACTTTAAGATTAACACAAACCATCATTAAAAATACAAAACATAAAAAGGGACTTACAGTTTTAAAATTACAGCAATCCATATAAAGTTGAAGTAATTATTTATTTATTTATTTTTTTTTTTGCAGTATGAATCCCGATGATGACGCAACGGAGGCATCGATTTTATCTTTATTAGCGATAATCGTTGATAGAGGAGATTTTGATATCTCTTATTTTTCCGCAATTTCCGATTCCGACTCAATTTTGTTATCTACTTCTTGGAGAATCACCAACCTTGTATTTAAATCAATGGATTTTTTCTTTGACATACTGTGCGGAGCGGAAGCGCACTTAAAACGGAAAGCAAGACTGACTTGACCTCCTAGAAAACTTGAATTAAAGCAAGTAATAAAATCAATAAAAACAGAAAAACTAGCTGAAACTCTAGAAGCCATAAGCTTCACATTCGTAAGATTCACAGAATTCAGCTGAATAGAAATAAGAGGTAAGAAATGAAAATACTTCTTTATTATCCTGGGACTAAAGTCCCTTAAGAATAAAATAAAATACATAATTGATGACCGGAACAGTGTGGTCATGGCTTAGAATGACAAATTACTAAACTAGAGAAATCTTTACAAGTCGGACTTACAGAATGAAATAAAAAAATAAAAATAAAACAACTAAAAAACAGAAATAGCTAATTCATTAGAGATAATTTAAGTAATATAAATACACACAAAAATAAATACAATAATAATAATTATAATATATAGCATCTGCAGTTGGAAGTTATTGTTTGACTGGGTAAGGAGAAGGTTGTTGAAAAGGAGCGATTTGAAGGAGGAAGTCGTTCTCACATGGCGGATCTCAGGAGAGATAGAATTAAAAAGAGTGGTTGCTTTGGCTATAAAGGACTTGTCAAATGCAGCAGTACGGTGAAAAGGAGGGTAGAGGTCAGAAAGACGGGATCTGGTAGAACGGGACTGAATTGATGATTTAAATTGAAGGGATTGGAAGATGTAGCTGGGACAATGAGTTCTGATAACCTGATAGAGGAAGGAAGCTAGGAAATACTGGCATCTGTAACGAGGATAAAGTCACCTTAACTCGGCGTAGTACTGGGTTATATGCGAGTCTCTCTCTATCCCGAATACAAACCGTATTGCACAGTTCATAATACGCTTGATTTTTCTTCGAGCTCATTTGAAAGTCCGCTGTACACCTCGCAACCGTAGTCAAAGTGGGGAAAGACAAGGGAAGAAACAAGGAGTTTACGAATATTGAATGGTAGGAGGTGATGGAGCCGACGAAATTGCTTTAGGGTTGATATGTTTCGGCGGAATATTTGGGAGATGTATGGTTTCCAAGAGAGAGTTTGGTCAGAAGGATTTGAACAGAAAGGCGCCGTTCTTTACTGGGAATTAAGACGTATCGTAATTTTTTCTTCTTTATTTTTCGTAATAACCGAACAAAGTCAATTCTGAAGTCCACAAAAGTAGTTCGTTAATTCGTTATTAGAGAATATTTCGTTATAAACGAGGAGAAAACATAATTTTCTATTTATTTTTCAAGGGACCGCAACGACAGTTCGTTATAAACGGTAGTTTGTTATAATCTTGTTCGTTAAAAAGAGGATTTACTGTATTACATACATAGGAACAAGGAAGGAAGCTATATTGGTTCAAATGAAAAACCTACGTTTCGCTATAATTTTTTTAAGCATTGAAACTTTTTTGACCCGTTCAGGTTGGTGTTGATCCAGTCTGAAATTTGTCGACAGTATTTTGATTTATAATATTTTCGTTGCATGACATTGGTCACTAGGGCCAACTCTTAGGAGGCTTTATTGATTTGGATGGAAAAAAAATATGTTTTGCCGGAACATTTTAAGTTTTTGACACGCTCAAGCTCTGTTGCGGTTGCTTGGAACGGAAATTTGAGAAAAGTTCTAGATCGGAAATTTCTGGAAAAATATTTTTGTTGTATAAAATTTGTCGCTAGAACTAACAGTGTAAAATCAATTTTATATTTCAGTAGAATAAAATATTTAACTTAATTTCCAATTTGTTCGCAAATCTCTAACTGATCATTACAGCAACATGAGTATTAGAACGAATAGGTACAATAGTTTATCACATGCGTTGGTACTTGTAGGTATCTAGAATAGGTTATGTAAAAGTATTTATAAATTCCTAGGTTCGAATCGGCTGTGGGTAACCCTAGATAAGGACTGACCTAGCTTATAAAAGGGTTACCCTAAATTTTGCAAAAAATTGAGAGTGTGATCTACACCTAATTGCAAAGCTGTGTGACCAAGAAACAGTACTTATCCTTGTACGTACTGAACTCATTATCATGGGTTTTAAATGTTTTTTTTAAATTTAGTTTTTACTTAATTAATTACATTAATTTTCGGATTTGAATTTCGCTGTAAATACACGATTTAGGGCTCCCTGTAAAAGTCTAACTGACCAAATCCTGAAAGGAACTGACCAAGGTCTGTGTGTGTGTGTCCGTGTTTGGTGTGTCAAGCAAGAAGACAAAACGTTGTTCGAAACTGAAATTTCGTATTTGTAAAACTAAACGCCCGAGAATGCTTTACTGAATTTGGCTGACCAAATGGCTACTTCATACCATGCAAAATGGCTCTAACGACTTTGATTAAACTCGCTCTATCGATGTAAATGCCATGAAGGTTTATTCTTGAATGAATTAGTCTGACAGGCTAAAATGTGGATATTTTAAATTTTCTTTAGCTAAAGTACCTTTTTTTTATTTATTATTTATTTATTACATTTTTTTTAGATTCAAAAAAAGTTTACCACATCATCTTGTTAGCACTGATATTAAACAGGTAAATATTGAATAGGTTAAGTTGAACGAATGCGATATCTGACTAACAATATTTTTTTAATGTTATTTTTACTTTCACTTACTTTATATAGTAAGGGACAGTATTGCGATCGTGAAAATTTTCGAATTCCAGTTTTCAACGGAAATACACATTTTAGAGTCTCTTGAGTCCAAATAACCAAGTCCCGCAAAAAGGTCTGTGTGTGTGGTAACTCCCGGCGGAAACGGTAAGACCTATGAAACTGAAATTTCATATTTAAGACAACTATACGCCCGAGACGTGATAAAACTTTTTTCATCAAAATGAGCTTACAAGAAGAGGCACTTCATACCATGCATTTTGCACCTTTTTTCGATTTTCTCAAAAAAAGTTCCGACGATTTTGATTAAACTCGCTATATCGATGTAAAATTTAATGGGCTTTAATATCATGTAGGTTTTATTTGGATAAAAATGGTCTGACAGGGCTTAAATGCCGATATTTTAAATTTTCTTCCTCTAAAGTACCTTTAATTTTGTAGATTCAATAATAATAACTAGATTATCTTGTTAACGCTGATAAAAAACAGGTAAATATATAAATTGAATAAATTCGATACCCAACTAAAGGAGAAAACAGAAAAAAATATTTTTTTAATGCAATTTTTTGTTTTTGAACATAAGAGCAGTAATATACGTGTATGATATACCGTTGGAAAGCTAAAGTTTTTAGAAAAAAAAATTATCTCATACACAAGCTTTTAAAAGTTAATAGTGAGTGATGAAATGAACATAAAACTAACTGATTATTTTAGATAATAGTATAATAGATTTTTTAATAAAACACATGTTTCTATATAAATTCAATTTAATTAATTCCTTAATAGTTTCACGTATTTTTATCTCTAACTGTATTTGAAAATTGTTTCATTGATTTTAAAAATGGAGGTAAGTGAAAGTCGTGTGTTGCCCGCACCAGATTTTTAACATAAGAACAGTAATAAACACGTATAATATACCGTTGGAAAACTAAATATTCTTATACTCAAAATTGTAGAATAAGATAGAAACTAATTCTATCGAAACGCAATGTAGTTAATTCTTTAAGCTTTTTACTCCCACCCACTTATATATTTCATCTCTAACTGTATTCAAATTCTTAAATTTATTTTAACAACGGAGATAAGTGAAAGTCGTGTGTTGGGTGCACCAGATATCTTATCATAGTACTTTGAATTAGCTATTAATACTTTTTTTTTTCTCAGTCGTCATGCCAGTGAGAGGGACTTATCAATTCAAAAAGTAATATTTTTATTTTCATAAAACTCCACCATAAGAGATGGTTTACCGACGAGCCCCAGCCAGTATATCTGCATAGAGGATCTTACTTTCTTAATCACCCCTTTTCTAATGTTCTATTCAGAAGCGAGGGTGTTTCTCCCATAAAATGCTCGCTTCCAGTCTCCCCGAGCCATTTTTTATTCGGTCTAATTTTTTATAAGTGCGGAAGAGAGTGTCGCATGAGGGTTGGTTTGATGACCACATGAATGAGCAAGTAGGCTGTAATAAGGTCCAGCAGAGTGGTAATAAAATGCCTCCGAAGGCAAGGGGAAGTAGAAATAAATAAACAAATCCGTAAATCATTTTTCCGAATATTTTTTTATATTTTAATATTCTCTCGAGACGTATTCGAAGAAATTGTATTCATTTTTAACTAAATTATGAAGTAAAGAATTGAACGTTCGGTTTTTTTAATTTTTATAAGTAGATAAATTAATAAACAACTCTTATAAGTAAGTAATGCAGAGTGCTGGCAATGGTTTCTCCAGCTTCTCTATACATGCCTAAGAGTCTGTCTAGAGCCTTAACTCTGTCTTACTACACCGGTGATACGTCTCTCTGGGAGGCGCTGGGATCTCATTATATGCTTCGGCATCCACTAGTTGGTGTGAGGATTTGATTTGGAGTTCCCAGGAGCAGGTTGCAAATATTGTATATATGTATGAGTATAACTAATATTATTATTATTTCACCTTATTTATTTATTTTTTGTTTCATTATTATTCTTAGTAACTTTACATTAATTTACCTATATATGAAATATATACTAAGGGAATGTATTGCGATCGTAAAAATTTTCGAATTCTAGTTATCAACGGAAATACTCGTTTTAGAGTCTCCTGAGTCAAAATAATTACGTCCCGCACTGAGGTCTGTGTGTATGTGTGTGGTAAGTCTCGCACAAAACTGAAATTTCATATTTAAAACAACTGTACGCTCGAGATGGTCCAGCAACTTTTTTATCAAAATCAGCTGACCAGAAGAGCCACTTTATACCATGCATTTTACACCTTTTTACGATTTACTCAAATTAATTGATCTAAATCGTATATTTTCGACAAAACTGAAAACAATTTTTATTTTAATTAACTTTTTTTTAAAATTTTATTTATTTATTATAATTTAGAACTGTATAATAAAATAGTTTGAGGTGCGGCGTGGTCTAGTGAATAGAGCGCTAGCCTGCTGTGCTCCGGGTCCTGGGTTCGAATCCCGGCTGAAGCGGAATATTATTTATTCTGTTAATTCAGTCGGGGGGGGGGGGGGGGACGACGACCCTAGGTTATGGAGACCCTCCTGGGGCAGACCCAGCCTCTATAAAGTGGATACCCAAATTAATTGGGGAAAAACCTGGCGGCTGAGCGTGATTAAGGCCTAATCACCTCATTGCACTGCCGTTGACCTTGAAACAGTACGAATCTCTATATGTACTAAGACCCTCCATGGGTTGTAGTGGTACAGTTTTTTTTTTTTTTTTTTTTTTTTTTTTTTTTTTTTTTTTTTTATAATAAAATAAAACGAGTAAATTTGAATAAAACGTAAAAGGCATTAAATAACTTTAAAATGTTTTCATAAACTTTTAAATAAAAAATATTTTAAAATAATAAAAAAAAAATATGGATTAGTTCTTAAATTGATTTCAACAGCCGCGGAGGTAAAAGTCGGGTGTTGCCCTCACCAGATTTTTTAATTTTATTTTTGTTTATTCTGCATATTTGAAATGAATGATTTGTTATCCCTAATACTCTCTAATACCCGTTTCTCAAGATTGTGGCAGATTGTATTATTTCTAAATAAAACAGTTTAATTTAAAAAGAAAAAAAATAATAAATCCAGTAAAATGGATTGACAAACAAAATTTAATTTAAATAAAAAATAAGAAAGGAGAAACAAAATATATTAATAAGAATAAATTAATCATAATAATTATAAAAGGTATAATTGTGAAACGTTAGATCTATTCATATAATTTAATATTTTTAAAACAATTAAATAAATTCAGAATAATATTAGAGGCTGATATATAACTTCACCACTCTTTTATTAAATATAAATGCACAACGTGTCGGCTATAATGCCATCTTCAGGTGCAAAATAATATATTTCGGAATATAAATTTAGAATATATATTTAGATTATATTTAATAAGTTTTTTAAAAGGATTTTAACCGTATCAAAGGATTACGGAGTTTTGGGGCAAACCAAAACCCCCTCTTTTCCATGTAGGAGTACGTACCATTCAATTGACAATAAAAACATGAACGTAATCCATAGAAATTTTTATTCAAAATATTATAATTAGTTACTTTTACTAATTATGTCTGTACATAATTATGTATTAAAACAACATATATATATATTTAATTATCTATAGGTATGTTGGTTTAGTAAAATATTTGTTTAAAAAAGTAGAAAAAAAAAATTATAAATAAATTTTGAGCATCAAGTGATAATGTATTTTTATGACTCATGAGAATTAAAGACAATAATACGCTCATATAGTATAAGCAAACAATTAAAACAAAGAAACTGGAATTTATAGGGACAACATTTGAAAAAAAAGCAGGAGCTAACAAGGAAAATAATTTTTTTTTTTATCGTAAACCGGCACGAACCCGCAGGTGATTATTAATCGAAAATAAACTATAAGCCTTCTAGTTAATTTTTGTGGTGGTAGTTTTCTGGACGATTTTGAGCGATTTTCGTTATGAATGTTTTAATTTTTTTTAAATATTTTTCATTAATAAAAACTTTAATAATCTATAAAAGTTCAAGCTGCACAAACTTAAATTCTGATAATAAAGTTAAATTATCGGAATAAAGATGATTCATTAATTTTGGTTTATCAAAATAGTTGATATTTTTTTTTTAAAAATGGACATTTTCTATGGACGGTCGTTTTAATTTTCTATGGAGTCTATTTTAATTTTCTATGGACGGTCGTTCGTTTGTTGATATCTTAGGTGGAAATTTTTAATTTGAAAAAAAAAAAACTGATGATGGAGAATGATAATAGAAATTAAGAATAACAGCTTGACCTAAAAAATATGGGTAAATTTGAAATTTCAGATATCGGTCTTATTTTCACCGAATGCATAGGCTCGCCCCATTGTGTACTGCTTCAATCACCAAAACGCGTTTAGTATAAACGCGCTCTAAGTGATTTATGGTGATAGTTTCGTTAAACTGTGCACAGTAAGGTCTTGGTCTTCCAGTCAGTTAATGTTGGTGGTTTAGACGTGAGTGTCCTATTCGAAGTCTTGTCAATAAGACTCCTTTTTTGTTATTCTGGACTGAAGATTTCCAGGGAAATACTGCCTGATAAAAGTAATATTTGTAGATAAATGGCAGTTGAATTAGTGCAAAACAAGGTAAAACAAACTTAGGGAAATAAATATATTTCTCAACCCATTCTTTATTCAATTCTAATTTATTCATTACTGCTTTCAGGTACTGGTTTAAAATTTTACAATAAACCCATTATTTTTATATGATATATATGATGCAAAAAATCTCCCACTGTAAGTAGTTTTTAAATTTATTTATTAATTATAATTTGATATTTTGCAAATTTAAAGAAAGATCAAAAAGTGACAGTATTTAAGACATCTCACAAGAGGAAATAAAAAATGGTTTGAAAGATTGGTTTGACCACGCCGCCCCCTATAAAGTGTTTTTTAATATAAAATAAAATATAGAGAAAATTGATACTGTAATGTATTGAGGATGCTGAGGGCTATAAATTTATAATTCAATAATTAATATATTAATAAAGTAAATATTAATAAGCCTTTGTCGGCAAAAGTACAAAGGGCGTGTACTTTTCCCCCCTTGGATTTTTGAAAGGATCTCCCAGTTTCCCCATCGGCCTCTAACACCAGAAACCAGAGTTTCCTCCAGCGGCAGCCCACAAGAATATTGAGGGTGGTCAAAAGATAAAAATAAGATCACAAGGGCTGTACCGCCAATTGGGGCACTTCCCAGATCAGCTCTGCGAGGTGACGACGATGAGGAGAAGATTCGGAAAGGTCAGTCAAGATCTATCCTTAAGATGAGGTTAGTCTTATTCAATCCTCAAGAAAATGTGAGTCGGGTCCCATCTAGAAGAAGAGATGTCCGTCTGGTGGGGGTCAGAGAGAGCAGCTGGAGATTCTGAGAGCTTAGAACGAACGCCTGAGACGATTTCCACCTCCGCTAGCCGACAAAGTGTCAGAAGGTAACCTTTTATTGTAATATTTTTTGGCAAGATCAACTATAAAAAATCCCTCAGTATTTTCAACCATTGTGTAAATATGTTTAAGCTAAAGTAAATAATAATGTCATTTATTAAAACATGTCTAATTTAATTTTATCCTGCATGCCACCTACTGGGATTGGTAAACACGAAACGTTTGGAAAGGAAATCCAATTGTTTCATTAAATATTAGTCGATATATACATTGAATATATAAAATATTTTTCTGTGCATATCTAAAACTTTCTTACCCAACGGTAGGATTAGATTGTTAAGTTTAAATGTTTATGTCCCTTTGTATGCTAATGCACTATTGTAAGAAAGCTGTGTACAAGTGGGTTACAAAAACAATAAGGAAAACATAAAAAGAGAGCTAAATAGGCATAACTCATGTATTATTTATGTGCGGCTAATGTTTTTTATTTAATTAATGGGCGTTCTCCCGGCGAATCCTTAAACAACACTGCATCCTAACAAATTAGGATTTTTTAAATAGTAATAATAAATAATTAAAATAGTTTATTTTAATTGATAAAAATAAATGCTTATGAAGGGTCTCGGGATCAGTAAATGTCGAGTTCCTTACTGTTTTACATCCAACGGTCATACAAGGAGGTGATTTCTCCTAAATCACGCTCGGCCTCCGGGTTTTTTTTACCCACTTTATAGAAGCTGGGTGTGCACCAATATATATATATATATATATATATATATATATATATATATATATATATATATATATATATATATATATATATATATATTCTTGATTAGTTCTCGACTGTTGATGATAAGGTTCAGTCAATAAATAAGCAATTTTGTTTAGTCTATGTTTCGAGAATTTATTGTTCTCATATTCATGCAAATTTGAGAGAAAATAGCGTCTTACATAAAATTGTGGGAATCACTTGTAGCTGGGTGGCTAGCGTAACAGCCTCCTATGCCAAAGATCACGGCTTCAAAACCGCAGGTCCTAGGATTTTTTAATGGGAGTAAAAAATCCTTAGTTACGCCGTCCTTCGGAGGGGACGTTAAAAGGTGGTCCCGAGCCTGTGCGATGTCAGGTACTCGTTAAAGATCCCTATCTTAATAAAACCTGGATAGGCAAAATTTAGGACTCCCACTGTAGCATCGTCCGATTAGCCATAGTAGCATAAAGTGACGTTAAATAAATAAACAAACATAAAATTGTGTTTATATGAAAACATTTAAGGAACACTGAGAACACACTCATATCAACAAATGAAAATTAAATATTTTATTATTCTGTTTAGCATTTAACTTTTTTTTCACTCCTTATGTTACCTTATATACTTCCTTTAAGTCTATTCATTTTTTTATTTCTTTATTTACTCAAACTGATATATTATTATTATTTCTTACTAGTTCTTCTTTCTTTTTCTGTTCTCGTGATTTGTTACTATTTTTATATTCCTTGTTGTTTTGTTTTTTAATGATCTTTTCTGTTATTATTAAGCACTTATTCTGAATCTTTTTTTCTTTTCTTTTTTGGCCCTGATGAAGAACCGCAAAGTGGTTCGAAACGCTGGATAATAAATAGTTTCTTTTACTATTTTCTATTCTTTTATGACCGCCACCCGAACTATCTGACAATATCATCATCATTTCACCTCCTATCACATTCATTTCACGGTCAAACATAAACTATTTAATACTTATTATTATTACTATTAATAATTAATATATAGAGAAATATTTTTGTTATTTCATGTTTTTTTTTTAGAAATGGTTAGTGTAGGTATTATCTAGACAATAATGCCACCACTTCCCTCAAAGCAGCACCGTTCGAAGCAGCTAACCTGCAAGTAGCTATTTATCGTCTAGCGCATAAACAACTTTCGATCAGAACATCGTTTCGTTGTCCTACCAAAGGTCGTCACCTACCCCTTGTACGGAAGCAGCATCGTAGTATCGACTATAATTACCAAGATACATTTACGGGCAGATAGTTATAATTTAGCTTTATGTTTCTCATCATATTTGCTCATTAATTATTAATGTTTTTTGTATGCATTAAGTACCGTTTTGGAATTAAAAAAGCATAAACTATGCTTTTATGTCAATTTATGCTTGGACATGGCTCAGTAATGCCCTGATGATGGCTCCCAAGCTTGAGCCGAAACGTTGGCAAAATTAAATTTTTTTTCAAAAAATGACTGATTCCTGACTATTCCACCGACTATACATCCTCAATATAGTGCAAAGATATCGAAAATAATTTTATTTTTACATGAAAGCCCGTACCTTAATCTACCTTTCTACATAATTTCCATGAATTTTGAGGCACTTATCATAACGCGGCACCAGTTTTTGAATACCCTCCTCAAAAATTTCTGCCGCCTGACTTGTTAACCACTGCATCACAAAATGTTTTGACTTCGTTATCGTCTTAAAAAGACGTTGCAATTTGAGTAAGGGTATCGTTTTGCTGCATGACAATGTCCGTCCACATGTGGCTAATCCGTACAGTCCTGATCTGGAGCCCAGCGACTACCATTTGTTTCTGCACTTACAGAAACACCTGGGCGGTCGGCGTCTTCATTTCTCCTCCATATCTATTCCCGACAACCCACCGAGGCGCCTTAAAAGAAGATGGCCAAGAGACCTTCTAACATAAATTAGACATTAGAGTGCTACCAACGGGTAGTTTCTTCACAGGACTACCATGTGTTCTAATAATTAATAATATATAAAGCCTATTACTTGTATTTATTTAATACAGTTGTAAATTTCTTTAAATAAAAAAAAAAATATATATATATATATAATATCATATATGAAAATAACGATTTTTTTAATTTAGGGGTCCTTATCAAGTACAAATATGATGAAATTGTCCCCGAAATATTTTTGTTGGGAACCACTGCCATAAAGATTTAAATTTCTTCAAATCGAAAAAAGAATTATACAAATCGGTTCAGAAATTACAGAGATGTGGCATTTTTTAATTATCAGTGGTCATAGGCTATTTTCCTTTGAATTATTTGTTGCTTTTTATATTAGTTAATTGCCTACAGTAACAGTTATACCGTAATATAGGTATTTGAAAATAATAACCATTTCGCAATAATTTGAAATGTTTTTTTGTTATAACGTCGCTAATCAATTATTTTATTTACAATACGACCCTTATTCATATAATACGACACCCTTATTCATACAATACGACCCAATATTCATAATTTTTTCAATCAAATTCATAATTGTTTCAGTCAATTTCATAATTTGACTGAAAAAATTATGAATTTGACTGAAAAAATTATGAATTTGACTGAAAAAAGCTATAAATATATTATGATAAAAAACAAAACAAAATACGATTCAAAGGACGACGCTTTGGTTTTTTTTTTTTTTTTTGTAGTAAAAACATATGATCACCATGCCAGACTTACATTCTCCGACTAGACCTATTAGCACAACCACTAATTTACCGACTGAAAACCACCATATTGTCCGGGCTAAATCAGGTTCCCATCTCAGTTAGATCACGCACTCCTTTGTAACGATCGTTTCCCCCTCGACACAGGTAAAATACGTAACTCGACAAAAGAGACAGGTCGACTTCTTACACCTCATGACCAAATCCGACTCGTTCGCTCGAAATAAGTCAAAAAGCAAAGAGGGAAATACCTGAGGAGAGCCATTACAGACCGATATGGGATGCAAGTTAGTCCTGCCTCAGACCATAATTATGTCATTAGGGCCGAGTCCTTTTATAACTATAGTAGAAGAAGTCCTCAGCCATTCGGTATCATTACCCTCCGATTTGTCAGGCTTCTGGTTCGCCGTCCGGCGGCTTACAGCTCCTCTCTAATGATACGCTTCCAAAACATATGGGCATTTATAACAGTCTATAATAGCAGGCTCCACGTAGGATTCCGTGAAATTAAACTTAGTGTCCTTCTGCGGAACGAATATTCGCGAACGGCTACATTTATAAAAGCTAATGGGAATTTATATTAAGGCGAACCTCGTCATCAATCGAAATTACTAAGTGTTGTGATTTTCTAATGAATGTTAGTCAATCTCTATACATATTGGGGTGTTTCACATGAAATGTCCGTTTTTATAGTTTCTGAAATACATAAAGGATTTTGCAGGTCTTTGTTGTTTTCTTCCGAATGTTTACATATTTAAAGTAAACAGTTACTAATCCTCTACCTTTGTATTATAAACATTAGCTTCCCAATCAATTACCCACATTTTAGTATACCTCCAAATATGAACATGGAAACACTCGATTTTCGAGTAATATTTTTGTACGACTTAAAACTCGGCCATTCAGCAGCTGAGGCCGCTAGAAATATTTGCAAGGCGTTTGGGGAAGGGAGTGTTAATAAACGGACCATTCGCCGTTGGTTTGCTAAGTTTTCAGCTGGAGATACCGACTTGGAAAACTTGTCCCGAGGAGAAAAACTTGAGCCGTAATAGACAACGATGTCCTCAAACATACATTAGAAGGACTCTCAGCACAACTAAATGCAAGTGCATCTACCGTTTCCACACAGTTAAGTGTATTGGGAAATAAAAAACTCGATACATAGGTACCTCATGATCTCACTGAGCGGCAGCAAGACCCCATGTTTCAAAACATAACCGTGCAAAAATTGAAAGAACGGGGTTACGAAGATCTTCGCACCCACCATATTCTCCCGTCTTGTCTCCAACAGATTACTACCTTCAGGAATTTAATAACTTCGTCAAAGGAAAACTTTTTGAAAATGATGATCAAGTGAAAAGTGCGTTTTCAGATTTTGTTTTACTTCAAAGCTCAAAGTTTTTCAGTTCGGGATAAAAAAGGTGGTGTCACGTTGGGAAAAATGTGTAGAAAAAGAAGGTAAATACTTGGAATAAAATTATCTTGTTTTCATATCGTATTTTTAATAAAATCCTTAACGGACATTTCATGTGACACATCCCAATATAAAATGATAACGCGATTTGATTAACGCGAACCCCTTCAAGCCACAAGACGATTTGGTACGGCTTTTCACCCTCATTAGGGCATTCTTTCTTCAAGGTTTATAACAAAAATAAATTGCAATTTAGCTTTTCTTCAAACGAGAAAATAAATTGTCTGTATTTCAGATTCAGTAGCTCTCCAAGGGGAAAACAATTGTAGGAATAAATGTATGTATTCTATTCAGTTCAAAGAACACATGATATGTTTTCGACCTGCTGCTTTTCTAAGGCAGCTGTACCTTCAAAAACTAGCTTACTTGATATAATGACTATATTTAATGAAACCATTGGATTTCCTTTCCAAAGGTATCGTGTTTACCGATCCATAGGAGGCATGCAGGGATATATTAAAGTAAACATGTTTTAATAAATGACATTATTATATAAAGTTAACTAACACATATACAATCCATTTAACCTATGCCTGAGAATACTGTGGAACATTATAGTTACACTTGCCATACAATATTACAAACAGAGAAATACCTTTAGATACTTAGTCGGCTGGCGAAGGTGGAAGTCCGTAGACTTCTCAATCTCTAATTCTTCGCTTCTCGTGGATGGAACTTAATTGATCATTTTTGATTCTAAAATTCGCACCCTCATCACCTCACTTCCTCTTCTTTCCAAAAAATACTTTATTTGGAAAGTGCCGATCTGCTATCAATGGAAGGCGGGGCTGATATGGGAAATGCCTCTGGGGTTAGGAAGTTTCCTGAGGTATCGCTGGAGGAGAGGGGGGCATTGAGATAAACGCCTTTTGATGTTTTGCCGATAAAGGATTATTAATATTAACTTGATTTTTTAAAATTATTTAATAATGAACTCCCCTCAGCATCTTTAATACATAACACACACATTTTCAAAAGATCGCGTTAGAAAATTATTATACTTTCCGAAGATCATATTTCATTTCAAAGCATGCTAAAACATCTCCTTCCATTGCATAAAAAAAAAAATCTATATTTCAATGCATGAATAATCAAGCGAATACTGTATTCCCTTAAAATATATAGTACTTATTCGGAATCATTGTATTAATTTATAAGCACATCCACCTAATAGACACTTTTACTTTCACTTACCTATTTATGAAATATATAGTAAGCGAAAGTATTGCGATCGTGAAAATTTTCGAATTCCAGTTTTCAACGGAAATACACGTTTTAGGGTCCCCTGAGTCCAAAAAAAGTTCCGCAAAAAGGTCTGTGTGTGTGAGTTTAGCAACTCTCGGGCGAAAACGAAAAGTCCTATGAAACTGAAATTTCATATTTAAGACAAATATACGCCCGAGACGTTACACAACTTTTTTCATCAAAATGAGCTTACCAGAAGAGACAGTGTATACTATGCATTTTGCACCTTTTTTCGATTTTCTCAAAAATGGTTCCGACGATTTTGATTAAATTCGCTATTTCAATGTAAAATTTAATAGGCTTCAACACCATGTAGTTTCATTCTGATTTTCTTCATCTAAAGTACCTTTAATTTTGTATATTCTATAAAAATAACTATATCATCTTGTTACCATGAAAAAATGAAAATGTTTTTAATGCAATTTTTCGTTTTTGAACATAAGAACAGTAATATACATGTATGATATACCGTTTGGAAGCTAAAGATTTTAGAAAAACAATTATCTTATACACAAGCTTTTAAAATTTGATAGAGAGTGATGAATAGCTGATAAAGCTAACTGATTATTTTAGATAATAATATAATAGATTTTTTTAAATAAAACTCATGTTTCTATAGAAATTATATTTAATTAATTGTTAAATGGTTTCACTCATTTTTATCTCAGACTGTACTTGAAAATTCTTTAATCGATTTAAAAACAGAGGTATGTGAAAGTCGTGTGTAGCCCGCACCAGATTTTTATATCTATAGATAGATAAACTGAGATTGTAATATTAATATAATAAAAGCTATTCCGGTAATTCAATTTTGGTAAATCGTTAGAATAATATATCAGGCATAAACGCTTCTAAAATATGAAACAGGTTCATAAAACTTGTTTTCGAGCAAGACTTACCACATACATTTTTCGAAACTACAAATTAATGTTTTTCATTAAAAGAAGTATTTTTCGGTATATACAATTAAACCCGACTGTCAGAAATGGAGAACTAGAGCAAGATCTTCAAGGAAAGAGGAAATTGCTGTATGCAGGCTAAGGATTGGGCACTGCCTATTTACGTATGGTTACCTCTTGAGACGCCTGGAAGCGCCAACCTGCGAAAAATGCAACAATACTCCTCTAACTGTTGAACACTTGCTAATTGAGTGCTCGCTTTTTGAGCAGTCAAGAAAAAAAAATTGAATCTAAAGAAAGACATGAGAGAAAATACTTAAAGATGAGGAAGAAAGTATTAACAAATTAGTAGAATTCACGAAAATGATAGGATTCTATCATAGAATATAATTATTTCGACCACGCCAATGACCCTCAAGGTAGAAGCGGATAAGCAAATAAAAAAAATAATAAATAAAATTATTGTATAGTAATTTCGAGAAAGTTCTTTAAAATTTTAGATAGGGTAGATTTTCGTACGGTTGTTTTTAGGGTATTCTGAGCGTCTTTAGTATAATAAATTGCAACTATGTTTTTCTTTTGATGTGAAACTTTAATATCGGTTAATAAGCGAGAATGCGTACAGAATTGACTTCCACAAATGGACAATTCACCTGCATCAATTTAGTACAAACAATCATGATTTTCTATTCATAGAGTCTGTAGTCATTTACATATTACTATATTACAAATAGAATCAATTCATAGTTCAGTTGATAGAACCAGCTTTGCTATTCTATCCTCACTTAACGCCACTAAAGCCCGTTTCGCATTCACGATTTCACGCGTACAAATCGGGATATAATATAATCATGATATTTATAATTAAATGCAATTCGTTAGCAACGGATTAGGCATTTAATGAAACACGGCGTTTATTATTCCGAAATGAATAAATTATTAGGTACTGCTAAAATAATTTAATTATCCTGTTACACATGTAAAGTTAATTGAGTAAATTTCCGAATTAATTTACATTTGTTTTAATTTATTTCGCGGCTATAAATATCATTTATGGAATAATAATTCCTGCCCTTTTATAATTTTAATGTGTCAATTCTTTCGAAGGGGTTCCATGTTCGAAGTGCTAGTCGATTTGCAATTAAAATAACTTTTTGACCATTAAATTGGAAATATTTTGATTTTTTTTTTTTTGTCCATTCTGTAGAGATATTTGGATGATAGCAATAGTTACAGATAATAATAAAATTTTAAAAATGACGCTCTTGAAGTTTGTTAAATTTTCATATCTTTAATTATCATTAGGATATCTCTGCAATAAATCACAAAATGAATCATATTTTTTTTAAAAAAGGGATATTAAGCAGAAACCTTCTAACACTATTTCTAATGTGGAAAATGTTATATGAATTTTAAAAAAAATATCGAATTCGTATTTTTACAATAAAAATAATTAATCGTAACTTAATTCCTGGACATTTTGTCCTGTATAGCTCCAGGAGTGTTTAGGAATATTATATCTTTATAAATTTGAATATACTATATTCATTATAAATATTTTAAATTTTTCGATCCCTCAGAAGAAATATTTGATTGATAGCTAGAGTTACAGATAAAATAAAATTAAAAATAACAATATTGGGGTATAACTGTTTATAAGGCTGTTGATAGGCATTTAAGTAAAGTAAATCAAGAAAAGCAATAATTTAAAGCATCATATCACGACACTACCAATGGTTCTTATTTCATTTGGTCCAAAATGTTTTTTTGAGAATAGCACTGGGATCTCCTGGAACCCTGATTTGCTATCTACTTGTGGATGGCAAAGTTTAGTTCGTCGTTACCGAGTGTATAACGTAAATCATTAGTTCAAGATTGTCATCAATTGTTTTGATGCTAATAAAGTTTAAATTAATTTTTACTGTATTATTCACATGTAATACCTTTTTTTTTTTTGGTTAGCGCGGTTTACTGATTCTAAAACTCTTTACACACTTTTCTCTATCTTCAACTAGAGTTATAAGCATATTTATGTGAAAAATATTAATTGTTTTCTTTTATTTTTTCTATTTTATATAATTATTAAAAAACAATTGTGAATTTTTTTTCTATCTTCGAAAATTCTTTTCTTTTTTTTTTTTTATTCGTATATATTACAATTTGTCATAATAGACAATAATAATAGTGCTACAGGATCTCATTCATACAATATTTACAATATAAACAAAAGGAAAGTCAAATTACATAAAATAAAATCAAAATAAATAAACGTATACAATAACAAAATTTATAGACAAAATAAATACAAATAAATGAAGTTAACAAAAAAATAAACAAAACATGTCACATTCATACATATGTAAAATATTTACAATCAGCTCGGGAACCCCGGACGGGGCTTGTCCCCCCACTTGTGGAAGGACAAGCAGAGTCCAAAGGATCCCAGCGCCTCCCTCTCAGCCGCATCACTGGTGAGTGCCAGCGGAAGCTAAGTGAGGGCGCCACAGCCACAATCACACCGCACATGAGAGGAGAATCTGACCAGTGTCAGAACTCCAGAATAGATGTTTACAATATGTCTCGGGGCCACTGCCGTTTCAACCTTCTAGGAGGGTTGTATGGATGAGTGGAGCTGGATAGGGATTGTGCTAGAGGATTAGGATGATGAATGAGGTTCTGGTGGAATTTGGAAAATTTAGACGGAATCAGGTCTGAAATAAATGGAACATTAAGGTCGTGGTGCAAGGTATAGTTGGATACATAATAAGGAGCATTTACTATTATTCGCAGGACTTTGGATTGAAAGGATTGAATGCGTTTGATGTTAGAACGTTTAGCTGTCCCCCACAGTTCAAGTCCGTAGGTCCAGATTGGCTTCAGTATTGTCTTGTAAAGTAATAATTTGTTGTCAACTGTAAGATGAGATTTTCTGTTTAGTAGTCTGTATAACTGGCCGAATCTGCGGTTGAGTTCTTTTCTTTTTAGTCTTGTATGTGGGTTCCACGTCAGTCTTTTGTCTAGTAAAAAGCCAAGATACCGGACTGTGTCTGAGGAAGGAAGCGGTATGGAATTGAAATGAACCATTGGACAGGATTTGCGTCGAAGGGTGAAGGTGACGTGGGTGCATTTACTTTCATTAACCTTAATACGCCAAGCATTACACCAGTCCTCGATAAGACAAAGGTGTCTTTGCAGGATTAAGGATGCTATTTCAGGATCGGAATTGGATGATAGGATGGCGGTGTCATCTGCAAATGTTGCCAGAAAGGTGTCAGGATGATTAGGAATATCAGCAGTGTAAAGGATGTAGAGGACGGGTCCCAAGACGCTGCCTTGAGGAACACCGGCCTCAATGGGATAAAAGTTAGAAAATTCTACACCACAGCGAACTCGGAAGGAGCGGTTTGAGAGATAGGATCGTAGAATGAGGTATAGAGACTGGGGTAAATGCGTTTTAAGCTTGAAGAGTAATCCGGTGTGCCATACCCGGTCAAAAGCTTGCGCTATGTCCAGAAACGCACCAGAACAATACTCTTTGCATTCAAGGGCTGAGGAAATATGGTCTACAACTCGGAGTCCTTGTTGAACAGTGGAATGATGAGCACTGAGAAACCAAACTGATGGGAAGGAAGATTTTGTGATTCTAATATAGGCAGGATTCGTTTTAGAAGGAGTTTTTCAAAGACTTTTGATAGGATAGGGAGTAGACTAATAGGTCTGTAGGATGAAGTGTTGCTGGAAGGTTTACCTGGTTTTAGGAAGAGAATGATTGTGGAATGTTTCCACAAGAGAGGAAAATAGGTGGTGCGTAGGATGCAGTTGTAGATATAGGTAAGGAATATAATAGCTTTCTGCGGAAGTTGACGGAGGATCTGGGGGGTAAGGAGATCATGTCCAGGAGATTTACGGAGGGTCAGTTTCTGGAGAAGATATTTAACCTCAGAGGGATTAATAGCTTTAGGAGGTAGGGAAAGAGGTATTGGTGACAAAAGGAAGTCTTGTACTGCTGCGGTATGATTGCTTTGGGATTCCGGGTGAGGAGTGAATACTTTGGAGAGGTGTGTGGCGAATTCCTCGGCTTTATCTTCATCAGACGCAGCCCAGGAGTCATCACCACGCCGGAGAGGATGGGAAACATGATGGGATTTTAAAATCTTCTTCGTGACATTCCTCAGGGAATTTTCACTAGCTGAAAGAGAGGAGAGGTAGGAATTAAAGGACTGGGAACGGAAGGTCGCCAACTCCTGCTTCAATTGTCTACAATAGAAGTTATAGGAGCGGCGATCTGTTGGGTGTCGGGTGCGCTGCCATAATGATCTGGCCCTGCGTTTTGCATGGATTAGGTCTGTAAGGTGTTGAGGCAAATGGTTTTGGTGAGGAGTTATATTGGAGTGCTTAGGAGAGGAGGCAGTCCAGACAGCTTGCTGAATGGCGGTGGTGAAGGAGTAGACGGAATCGTCAAGGTCTTCTGGGGTTTTGAGGGTCGCTCTGAGGTTAATATTATCGGTCAGGATTTGGCGAAATAGGTTCCAGTTGACAGGGCCTCGGATAAATGACGGTGGGATAGGTTTTGGAATTGGAGTGAGAGATACTTTTAGGATCAGTGGACTATGGTCTGAGGATAGTTCATCAAGTCGAGTTACAGATAAGTTGAGGGAGCCTAATCCGCTGTGAATGAAGAAGTCAAGGATGTCAGGATTACGGTTGGGATCGGTTGGCCAGTAGGTAGGGGAATCAGAAAGTAGGAGATTGAAATAACGGGAGTTGAGTGCAGACAGCAAATTTCGTCCACGAGAATTCGTGGTTCTCGAACCCCATTGTTGATGCTTGGCATTTAAGTCTGCACCCAGAATGAAATGATTTCCTAAGGAATTTAGAAAGGATACAAATTCGGTGTTGGAAATGGAATGTTTGGGAGGGCAATATGCTGATGTAAGGGTTACCGGAAAGGAAAATGTTTTGATAACTATGGATGTGGTTTGTAGGAAATCATAGGTAGGAAGTGGGAGTAAGTGATGAGAGAGGGACTGGTGCACAATGACAGCAGTACCGGCATGGGCTTTGCCGTCTGGGTGGTCCGTACGGTATGTTACGTATTGAGGTATTTTGAAGAACTGTTTAGTGGTTAGTCTAGTTTCAGTAATAAGTGCTACGTCAACGTTTTTGTCTTGCAATAAAGCTGTAAGTTCGTCAGTATGATTTTTAACACCATTCGCATTCCATAGGAGAATGGATAAGGAGTTAGGTGAAGTCATTTAAGGATTTTTTAAGGAAGGGATTAAGTTTGATACAAGATTAGTAAGTAGTGATATTAGCGGCATAACGAGGGATTTGATTTCAGTGATGAAGGATGTCATCAAACTTGTAA
The DNA here is from genome assembly GCA_023052935.1 of Piezodorus guildinii. Taxonomy (NCBI): domain Eukaryota; kingdom Metazoa; phylum Arthropoda; class Insecta; order Hemiptera; family Pentatomidae; genus Piezodorus; species Piezodorus guildinii. The sequence goes on from CM041292.1 coordinate 194,453,961, forward strand.
GGTCTGAGACATTTGATGGAGGAGGAATATGAGAAATTTGATGCGGATGAGGTTTTTGATGGTTGGGTAAATTTTGAGGAATAGCTGGTTGTGGAACGGATTGAGGATTTTGAAGTGTGCGTTGTTCCGGCTGGGCCTCGGCCTCTTTGTTATGGTTCCCACCTCCAAGTAGATGGGCAAATGTTACATTGGAATCAATTGTTTTTGAAGGTTGTCTTCTGCTTCTGGTCGGTTCAGCTGTTTCATCCAGATTCTGAGGTTTTTGGTATCTGCTTTTGAGGTTCTTGTAGATTTGACATCCCTTGTAGTTAGCCGGATGGTCCTTGAGGCACAGAGCACAAACAGCGGGTGTTGATCTTGGTCTTGTACATTCTTCTGACTTATGTTGTTCACCGCATTTCACACAGCGTGGTATGTGGTGACAATAACTTCTGGTATGACCATATGCCTGACAATTGTGGCACTGAACTATTTCTTTCTTAGTGTAAGGTTTTTCAACTCTTACACTAGTATAGTATAATCTATTGAGGTCATAAATTTTTTCAACTCCTGCTGATGGTTCCAAGTCCACAAAGAATAGAGGCAGTGGAATTTTATCTTTTAGGACGTTGGTGACTTGTCGCACTTTATAGCCTATCTCCGTCAGTTCTTCTTGGATAGCTGCTGCTGGTGTCGAAGGGTGTAGGTTTCTAATTGCAACCCTTAAAGCTCTCTCCTGGCGTAACTGATATGTATGAAAATCAGCTTTGGTCTCACTCAGATATTTTACTATTTTTCTGTAGGTTTCGGCGGTAGTCGGGGATATTTTAGTATCACTGGTTCTACTTATACAATAATAACTGTTAGCATCGGTTAATTTGTTTAAATGCGCACACAGTAGTTGAAAGTTTTTAATATTTTTAACAAATATTGGTGGAGGTTGTGGTTCTTTTGGTATAGGAGAAGATTCCATTGTTTATTTTTCAATTTGAAGGATCTGAAATGGGTTCGGTGTAAAAAACGGCGATTCTTCAGTTAATCCTTGTGATGATGTGCTAGGCTGTGGTTCAGATCCTAAAGAGGTAGCTGAAGCAGTCGCTGGTGGTATCATTTTTTTATTATTATCACGGCGAGGTCTCTGTTTTGTGGGAGACGAGTTTGAACCTGCAGATCTAGATCTTTTACTTGTAACTTTCGAGGACATCACTTGATGAAAATATCGCATTGATTAAAAAAAATAAATAGGAATAAATATATAATGGAATAAGAATAAGAAGGAAAAAAATCAAATAAAAGAAAGATAAGGAAAAGAAAAGCAACCCCGAGCTTGCCGAGCTAGCGGCAATCAGCTGATCAGTGACCCTCCTTTCACTTTTTCGTGATTGTACAAAGTAAATTATAACTTTGCTTACCGAAATTTCTCCAATATTCATTGCTGTAGTATTCCTGAGGTCTAGTGAAATTTTCCAGACTGAACTCAAGCGAATTCCTACTGAAAAAAGCAAAAAACCGAGAGACGAAGTAACGTATGACTATTATCATCGAGCGCATCAGCTGATCTTTTTCGAAAATTCTAAAACTATACATAATTTTTTCTATCGTCAAAAATAACTGAGTTATGAGCGTATAACTCTTTTATATAATTATTCGCGTTTTGTTGATTAAAAAACACTAATACATTTTTTTTTTTCTATCTTCAAAAATAACTGAGTTATTGAATAAAATCCTTTTAATCGGCCGTCATTTTAAAACTAACCAGCTGATATCAACGTCTAGGTGTTATGGTGTTCGTTGAATGGACTAGTATTTTTGTGGCGAATTTCAAAAATATTGGTCCAGTAGTTTCAGAGAAATGCCTCGGACGGCGGACAAACAGATTTTTTTTTTTTATTCGTTATTCGGATTCTAACGCATCTTGAAACGTAAACCCTCAACCTTTTTTTTTTTTTTTGGTGGATTACAAAGGTTGATTATTGAAAATAATAAACTAAAACAACACATTAGAAGGTCTGTTAAATTTTTATGATTTTAATTATCAATATGATCTCATTGCAATCAATCACTAAAAATTTTCTTATATTATTTTAAATGTAGAAATTTAAAAATTAAATTATGAATTAAAAAATATATGTAGATCGTATTTTTAAAATAAAAATCAATAACTGTATGTTGATTCCTGGACATTTCTTTTAACCTGAATAGTTGTAGAAGTGTTTAGTAATACAATTATATATCTATAAAATTTAATCAATAATTAATTATATGTGAAAAATAGAAAGAAAAAAAAAAGTGGTGAGATCATTTTCTGGGATAGTCTCTTGGAGTCACCCATGTAGGGAGCCCTGATATGTAGGCTGAAACGTTGGAAAACAAATAAAATAAGTTCGCCTTATTGGTGTGTTTCCTTGGTGACCGCACCCCCAACCAACAACTAGCGTCTAGAAGCTGTGAATTTTGCCGCCATCGGGGTGTCTATCTATATTTCATATTTTCCCTTTTTTTAAATTAGGCCCTTTTAATTACATTGCCTACTTTTTTAGTAAATCCTGGTCCAACTTCGTATATCCCTGTGTTGGACGCCAATAGGGATTAGGATGCTCTTTTAAATCTGTGATAATAACTGTTATTTTAGTGTCAATTAGTATTTACTATTACTTCAACTCTCCCTAAAGGTAAGAGTAATCAAACAAGGGAAAACTTGTAATGGACCAGGAAACACTGTCATCATCCGAAGTACACTCTTAGAATACATAGGAAAAAACCTATGATAATGTCTAAAAAGTGCTTTTTAATGTGAGAAAAACTCTTTTTACTACTCTTTTAATTTTTTTATACTAAAAAGCACTTCATAGGGACCATTATGGCATAGTGCATTAGACTACTATTCTCCAGGTCCCGTGTTCAAGCCACGACAGAATTATTTATTCTGTTTTTTCAGCCGAGGAGCGCCCCTTGGGTATGGAGACCCTCCTGGGGCAGACTCAACCTGTATAAAGTGGGTACTCATTCGTTTCAGTGGCGCGACAGGCCGTGTAGGCCCTTGGGCGCGTGGTGTAATCTGCTATGAGAATACCCTCGCGTTTCTCGATATTTTATATGGTAGGGTCGTCACTCCTATACGCCTAGTTTTGTGAGTGGCAACCAACTCGCCGACGGATCTCACATACCTGGGGGAGAGGCTGTGAGTAAATCTCTAATTAATTAAATGCTTGAAAAATTCGCTTCGGGACTGGGATTCGAACTCACAATCTTTGGCGTTGCAGACAAGCGTGCTAGTCACCCAGCCACAGGGCACTCATAATTGGGGAAAAACCTTGGCGGCCGAGCTTGATTTTGGCCTAATCACCGTCTTGTACGGCCGTTGGTCGTGAAACAGTTCTAATATCTTTAGGTACTAGGGGTGGGCATAATCGACTGATCGTTATAATAGGATGATCGGACTTCGATGATTTAAATAATCGAATGATATGCATTCTGAGAGACGATATGCTACAATTCCCGTCTCTATGATGGCTGACCTGGCTGAGCCTAGGTGCAAATATGCATAAAAGAAAAAAAAAAAAAAGATCATTCCATCTTTATGATCCCTCGATTATCGTTAAACATTTCAGTTCGAATGATCATTTGTTTCTCCAAACCGATCAATCCGATAATGATTGAATGATTGAAATAATCGAATGATCCGATAATCGTCATTCGATTATGCCCACCCCTATTAGGTACTGAACCCGAAACCTTTTATGGGTTGTAGAGGAACATGTTTCAAAAAACGTCGCATATAACAGGTTTAAAGGAGCAACAGTAACAACCTAACCTCTAAAAGAACGTGTGAGCAGAGAACTTTGATTTAGTGCAAAAGTCAGTTTTATATTTTAAAGGTAATTTTATAAGGGGGCAAGTATAGACCATGAGTTAACAAAAAAGGCGCAAGAGAGTCAATACGATAGTCAAAATCCATCATAAAAAATATAGGAAATCTCAACGCCTCTCAATTAATCGTGACATTGGCATTGAAAACCAATAGGGATTAGGATGCTCTTTTAAATCTGTGATAATTACTGTTTTTTTAGTGTCGATCAGTATTTACTATTACTTCAACTCTCCCCAAAGTTAATAGTGATCAAATAAGGGAAAACTTGTAATGGACCAGGAAATACTGTCATCATCCGAAGTACACTCTTAGAATACAAAGGAAAAAGACGAGCAGAGGCACTAAAAGCACAGGCACACTGGTCGAGTGAAGTGTCTGATTATCCCGATTCCCAACAAAATTCGTAATAACACCTGACCACTACACTTTTACTAAACAATACCCACGTGCCGTACCCTACAAATCACTGAACAATATAAGTTTTTCTATCTCGATCATCGCTACGGCGACATGTGCGTGGGCTTATAGTAATAAAGTGGTATTAAAACACGAAGGAGTAGAGGCAATAGGTGAACAAGAGAGCGGTGACAGATGTGAAGTGTGTTTGTCAACACTCGAGCAGCTGAGACCCCAGATGGTGGTGCCTGGAAGCGCGAACCCTGGCTGTGAGGAAGAACAAAGATCCACTCCAGGCGCCAATCGGTTGGAAGCCAGCGGGAGGAAAAATGTATGTTTTTAATGTTCATGCAGATGTCTCTCCAAGCACAGCGGTCTATCCATAGGCTATTAATAGATCTGACTGATAGATAGTTCTCGAGGAATTGCTGTGATCAGGATAATTGCGCCTTCTAGGAAATATTAGTGATCTGGGAGAGGCTTTTATTTCATCTCTAACATGGGCTAACCTCTGATCTCTGTCAGCTGCTCGGTGTTATGTTGTCATCAGTCGGATTGTATTAATTATTGATCAATCGAAAGTTGAGGAGTAACAGTCGAATTTAAAGTGGGGTTGATTGAAATATAATATACAAGGTGTCTCATAAATATCAAGTCATATAGTAAGATTAAATACTAGATCTCAAATATAACAAAAAATTCAAATGACTCACAGAACGATTCTCAACGGTTAGGAAGGAAAATCAAATTTTGAGATTTGTGATGTTCTTGGTGGTGTTCTTCAGAAAAAATAAAAAAAAATCTACTGGACGTAATAAAAAAATAAGAGGTACCAAATTACATAAGAGAAAATTTCTAAGAAGGCTTAGAAATCAAACTCTCAAAATAAGAGCTAAACATCACGCAAAAAAAAAATAAATAAATAATATTTTATAAGGTTATCTGGATATTTCGAGCAGCTATTACTCTTATATCGTTAGGTTTTAAATTTTCTGGTTGAAAATATTGCTTTATTGAGAAGTAATACAATCTGCCACTATCATGGGCAATAAGTATTAGAGATAAAAGAAGTCATTCATTCCATATCTACAAAGTAAAACGAACAAAACAAAATAAATAAATAAATAAAATAAATAAAGAAAATAAAATAAATGAAAGAAAAGAAAATAATTATAATCTTGGCCACATTCATACCTATATACAATATTTACATACTGCCCCTGGGAACTCCGAATCGAACCTCTGCATCCAGAAATGGATGCTGAGGCACAATGTCAGGAGATCCCAGCGCCTCTCAGTCAGCCGCGTCACCAATCTAGTCAGTGGAGACTGAGTGAGGGCGCTAGAGCCACACACTCTCAGGCATGAGTGGAGAAGTTGGCCGTTGCCAGCACTCCAGTTGCATATCTATAAGACATCTCTCGGCCACTGCCGCCTCAACCTACGAGGAGGGTTGTAAGGATGGTTGGTACTAGATAGGGATTGTGCCAGGGGATTAGGAAGAAGAGTAAGTTTCTGGTGGAAAGTTGAGAATTTGGATGGGGTGAGATCAAGGACATAAGGAATCTTGAGGTCATGGTGTAAGGTCTTGTTTGTAACATAATAGGGAGCATTGACCATTGTTCTAAGGACTTTGGACTGAAAGGATTGGATACGTTTGATGTTCGAAAATTTAGTAGTACCCCATAGTTCAATTCCGTAGGTCCACATAGGTTTGAGAATTGTCTTGTAAATTAATAGTTTGTTTCCAACGGAAAGTTGTGATGTTCTGTTCAGTAGTCTATATAACGGTCCGTATCTTCTGTTGAGCTCTTGTCTCTTAAGTCGAGTATGTGGGTTCCAGGTCAGTCTTTTGTCTAGTAGGAAACCCAAATACCGGACTGTGTCGGAACAGGGAAGTGGTATAGAGTTGAAATGAACTTGAGGACAGGATTTACGTCGGAGGGTGAAGGTGACATGCTTACTTTTGGATTGATTGACTTTGATGCGCCAATTGTCGCACCAATGTCCAATCAAGGAGAGGTGTCTTTGGAGATGGAAAGATGCTTTAAATTTTCTGGATCTCAAGAAAACTTGTTCATTTAGTCATCTTTAAAATGATGCAAAACAAGCCTACCTTCATTGACCGGTCATGGATGAGAGGATGTAGGAATAAAAAAAAAAAAAAAAAAAAAAAAAAAAAAGAGTAATAAGAACTAAAATTTCTATTTAGAGGATTCCAATTATTAAACTTCTGTAAAATTTTCTCTTCTTTCATTTTGTAACATTTATTAAAGTGTGCGTGTACATTATGTATATAAATATTTGAGTTTTTTTTTCATATTGGGAGATAGGTTACTTGAGCACAGCAGACCCGAAAACGTGTTTTTAACAAGTTCGCGCCGGGGTGAGTGAGTGACCAGGTTGCATGCGATGCCTGGAACTGAACACGTTTGAACTTGCAACAGTATTGGCCCTGCTTCACGCGAAAAAACGTAAATATTAGCTACGGTGTGAACGTGTTAAGGTGAAAAATCGAATTTGACATTTTTTCTTACTATATATATATATATAATCATATACAGAGTGCATCATAAATTTTTGATCGTATCGTACGTAAAGTCAAATACTAGATCTCACATGGAACAAATTATTTCATATGACCTGTTCCTGAAAGCTTAGGAAGAAAAATAAAATTTTGAGATTTGTGCTGTTATCCATAGTTTTCATCAGAAAAATGCAAATATATCTACTTGACGTGTACCCCCAAATAAATAAGTGGTGCCAAATTAAAGAACATAAAATTTCTTAGAAGTAAAACGCTAAAATATAAGCTAAACATCATATAGAAGATTATTGTTTCTAAGAATATTCGGATTTCAAGGAGCTATTACTCTCTTATCGTTAAGTTTTAAATTTCCCGTATCTCTAATATACTCCTTTATTTAATCATGTTTAAAACGGTGCTAAACAAGCCTAACTCCGTCAGGTAATCAAGCCTAACTCGTCAGGTAATCAAGCTAACTCCGTCAGGTAATCAAGCCTAACTCGTCAGGTAATCAAGGATGCGAGGAGCCAAGAATTCAAAAAACAAAACAAACGTTTTCAACATAAAAATTGTCTCATAAATATGTAATCAAATTTCTGCATTTGTAAATATCAATAACAAAGCTTTATTCTGTGGACTTAGGTATGATGTGGTAGACTTAGGTGTAAAACCTTTGATTATTTATCTTATACAGGGAGTATTTGCAACTACAAAATAATTTACTCAGATTTTTTTTTTCTTATCCTCCAACTTTATTTACAAAATAAATAGCGACTTTAACTTAGAATGATAAAAAACAAAAATTAAAACAGTCCTTAAAATATGAAAATCGGGCATATCCTTTAAAACAGTAAATTAGTCCTTTTCGGGCGTATAATTATTTAAATATAAGCATGTATTTTATTAAATAATCTATTATATTATTACATACGACAATCAGTTTTTTATCGGCTTTTCATCACTCTCCGTTAACATATACACTAGTATGTATAAGATCAAAATGTTTCCTAAAATCTGTAGCATTCCAACGGTATATTATACATGTATATGTAAGTTCAAAAACAAAAATCTAATTGAAAAAATATTTTTCCGTTTTCTCGTTTAGCCGGATATCGAATTAAAATTATTTCATATATAGGTAAGTGAAAGTAAAAATAGATTTTTAAACGAACTAAAATTGGTCCCTTTATTAAACCTAACAACCCTTAACATTAAATAGCTAAGCACCCTCGAACAGTACGAATCATAATTATCGATTAGTTGTCATAACTTTTTTTAAGAAAAATATATTATCTTTTTTTTAAAACTCTTAGACTCACGTTCTCAAGTTGGAAACATGCTGCCCATTCAGTAAATTCTTTCATTCGGATTTACTCACCAAACGTGTGTAAGGCTTGTTAGTTGTTTTTTAACTTATGTCTCAGCATAAGACGTGTTGTAAAATAAACTTCGTGTTTCGGAGTCATAAAGAATTTACTGATCAAACTGTAACGAAGTTCGTTTTATGGTTTAGTTCAATATAGTCTGAATGACTGAGATAAAAATAATTGAACCAAAAGAACAAATTACGCTTATTGTTATAAATTGAAATAGAGATATCTGTATATTTTTACTTTCATTTACCTAAATATGAAATATATAGTAACGGAAAAGTATCGTCATCTTTTTTTCGAATTGGAATGACCGAATGACTAAACCCGGAAAAAAAAGTGTGTGTGTCCTCTATTAAAACCAATAACGGCGAATAATGAAATTTTCAAGAACCCTAAAAGATATCCTTCACAATAATGAAAATTGTGTAGTTAAAGCATTCAACTATTTAAAAGAAATCTAACACTACAACAGAATATAATTAGCCTCAGTTGCCTATGAACCGTTTGGTTGAGGAAAACGAACAAAATAAAAAATAAATAACATTTTTTTTGGGGGGGGTAAGGGAGGGGGGGGACAGCAACGTGAAATGGTCTTAAGTGGCGAAATGTTTTTATTTTTTTATTTTGCACTGGATTTAAACATATCTTACTATACATATAATTTTTCATTTGTCGCTGATTTGGAGGGACCCAGGTACATTTCCCTTCATGAAAAGTCCATCCTACTCTAACCCCATAGTTTTATATTTGCTTCCTCTTTCATTCCGTTTCTTTTTTTTTTTTTTACAAAATAACGTTTAGAGCTATACTTACCACAGACACACACAGATAAAACCTTTTTGCGGTACTTGATCATTTGGAATCAGGGACCCTAAGCCGTGCGATTCCGGTGAAAACTAAATTTAAAAATTTTACGATCCTCACTATATATTTTATATAGTTTTTTTTTATTTATTATTTTTTTAATTTAATTTTCCCTACTACAAGAATGTACATATCATCCGGAATCGTATGTACAATGATTATCTTCTTTTTCATTCCGTTATTATTAACCTCTTAAAGTAGTAAAAATTGAAAGTCAATGGAACTACAAATCCAGTATAAAAGAATTATTACAATATATATATATATATATATATATATATATATATATATATATATATATATATATATATATATACATATATACGTATATATATAATTCATCAATTATTGTAAATAGTAGTTAATCATGTTCATCTTGTCTGTTGGCCAGACATATTGTATATTTAAACTGTACAAAGCTGTTATTCTAAAGGGACCCAGTCCCAGAATAAAATTATTTTCTATCTATCTATCTATATATATTGGGCTGTAAAATAAGTTGGTAACGTTTTTACAAATGATTTCAATGAATACTTTAGATTCTTGTCAATTTATTTATTCAATCGTATGATTTGGATGTTTGATAAAAAATTACAAGTTTTTGATCAATTATGCTTAAATTTGGTCATCATCAACAGATACACTTTGTTACAGACGGTTCATTCTCCTGAGGCAACATCATACAATTTTTCTTGACCGTCTGTGCAGCTGATTTTCCTTTTCGAAAATGAAAAGTCATTAAATGCCGAAAATGAATTTTTTTCTCTTCCATTTTGAGCAAGTAAAATACCTCGTTAATATAAGGAATCTCTGCTGATACTGATGCATAAAAGGAGTTTAACTAACCGTTTTTAGAATATTTAAAAATTATTGACCTAAATAAACATGATTTTATAAACACTGAGGATTAAATTGAAATGAATAACACATTTAAATGAACTAAATTGACTCTATTCATAATAAAACAGGAACATAACATTCCATAGTAATATGATATACTATAATTTTATTATTATCATAAATAATAAAATGATAATAACCCCGATGTTGAGATAAAGAGAAGAATAACTCCAGCCAACAAATGCTACTTTGGGTTAGGCAAGCAGCTAACACGGCGGATACTCTCTAGACAGACCAAGCTCCACCTCTATAAGACATTGGTGCGCCCCGTACTGCTCTATGGATCAGAGTGTTGGGCGACTTCAAAGGCGACAGAGAAGGAACTCCTAATTTTTGAAAGAAAAGTTCTCCGCCGTATTTTTGGAGGAGTGAAAGTTGGAGAGGAGTGGAAGCGGCGCACAAACCAGGACCTCTACAATGCTTTTGGAGAAGGTGATGTGGTCCGGGCTATGAAGTTAAGACGCCTAAGATACGCAGGGCATATTGCCAGGATGGAAAATGGAGAAATGCCCAAAATATTGCTCACTCAGTCGATCCATGGGGTAAGAAGAAGAGGAAGACTAAGGTTGAGATGGTCGGATGGTGCGGCAGCAGGCGCTCGCATGTTGCTGGGAGTTAGGGAAGCTGGATGGCATCGGCTCAAGACCGTGATGGTTGGAGGAGGCGGTTGGAGGAGGCCAAGACCCGTGACCGGGTTGTAGCGCTGTGAAATAATAATAATAATTTTATTATAACATCTTGGACCTGAGAGTCCTGGCTCTGGACTTTGGAGGGGGAGGGGTACTTTTACGAAGGGATGGTATAGGGGGTAAGGGAAGGCGGCGAAGATCAAATGAAGGGATAGGTATTGTGTCACATATAATATTGCTTAGTATCCATTATGTCCAAGTACTCCTTTTAGGTAAGCGGTTTGATCCTGGACAGGTAAGTGTACAGGTATCTTGGGCAAAAGCCCATAAAGGCTATCGGAGGTAAGCATCTTTTGTGATTATGGAGAATATTAATATTAATTAATTAATTAGGTAACGGGGTGGCTGAGTAGGTTAGCGCGCGTTGCTTTGAACGCGTTTTCCCTAGCAATCACAGAGGACCAGAGGACGGGTCTATAAGGCACATCTACCCTTTAGACCCTAGCTCAAGTCCCCCCGCCAGGAGGCAGTAATAAAAACAATTGAAGTACGGTCGTCTTCTTTTTCTTTCTCTTCTATTCAAAACTTGTAATTATATTTAAAATAACTATTTTTAAAACAGATAAAAAAATAAAGATTAATACAAAATGATCTATTGATAAATATCATAAAAATTATACAGTTTTTTTTTTTCCACGAAACAGTCATGAAACCTCATCAGGCCATAACATATGGCGTGAACAGTATCTATGGTATATTTTCTAGTCTCATTGTTGCTTATACGGTTATGGGGCGTTTATACTAAAACAGTTTTGGGATCTGCAACGGTAGCAGGTACGTAGAATTATATAGAACCCGCTACCGCATCAGTCCCGAAAATGCGTGCAGTATGAACGCACCCTTCGAAATACCTATCTAACAATTTACACCAAATTTAGATACATTGCCTTTCAATACTCGACTCTCCTCTTCACAACTTCAAATTTCCAGGTACTCATAAAGCCGGAGGTGGAGGATGCTTCGACACCTTTCCCCGCTGAAGATGCCCCAGAAGTTCCTACCCTCAATACGATCCGATATGGAAGCGATCTCATATCCCGGAGGTGGAGAGCTGTTTTTAACAATATTGCTCATATGATTCCTTTGTACCTGAGCGGAGCGACTTGCAATATTTTGCATCTTGGATTCCGCTCGGTCGACGCCAGTTGCCGGTTTGTATAGAGCCCCCTCCTTCAATAGCCCGCCATTGTGAGCATCACAAAGCCATTTCTTTTATTTGTCTTTCCCTATTTCGTCTCAGGATTGATTTAGCGTCCTTTCACGTCACATTTGATAACTTTATTCCGAGGAACGATAAAAGAAGAACGATCTTTATAAAACACAAATCGTGTTTTAGAATTTTTATGATTATCTCTTCCTATTCACTTCCATTATTTACATTATCTTTTCTTAATGTTTATTTTTTGAGGATTTTCTTTTTTTATTTACTTACTGAAGGGACTTCAATGCGCGAAGGCTGAAATATGTCTTTATCTCTCAAGGTTCTTTCCTCTGCTGATTTTTCTTTGTAACGACAGATACTGCCCGCTGCTTTCGATGACTTCAACATTTACCAGATAGACGCTCAAACCTTCCACTTAACTACAAAAGGTCTTTCTACATGACCATCATAAGACCTAACTAAGCTTTGAGGCTCTAATAAACCATCAAATGCTTCCCGTGTACAACTCTTACAATCCAATATCCATAAAAAAATAAAACGATCCATGTTCCTTACTTTGTCAATTACAAACTCATACATAAAAACCTTAATGTTCGATATGTTGCTGATTTGGCCCGTACCAGGCATCAATTCTTCCATGACAAACTCCACTCCCACTCTAACCCACTAATTTCAATCCTAGCTTCCTCTCATGACAATCCTCCGAGGCGTCTGAAATTAAGATGACCTCGAGACCTTCCAGTTTAGATAAACTATTGGAATGCTGCCAATAGAAATTTTCTCTTTCTGTATTTTTCACCTATTTTCTCTGACAGTTTACTTTCTAGATTTATAAACCAATATAATTGTAAATTTGAATAAATAATAAATACAACTTTTTTTTCTTTATTATTATTATTTTGTTTACAGAATAATGAGGTTTCTATTAGTATGGTTCTGAAATGATATTTTAGAATTTTTTTTTATTTTAGAATATAGAAACATCTTGATTAAATAAAAAAAGTATATATATATATATATATATATATATATATATATATATATATATATATATAATATATTTAAAATTGAATTGTTGACCGTGTAATAGCTTTAAGAGTGAGGTTTATTATTCAACGTTTTGACCATCGTATAAATTAAAAAAATGGACTAATTATATATAAATCTGTGATATTTTCTGACACAACGTTCACTATATATATTGATTTATAAATATTTGGTGGCTAAAAGAATATTTAAACATCTGGTGCACGCGACACTCAATCTTCATTTACCACCGTTGTTAAGGTCAATTTAAGAATTTTTAAATAAAGTATAGTTTAACAGCCCAAGAAAAGTATTGTGCTCATTGTTTTTAGGCCAGTAGTCATGCAAAGAGGGGAATAGGCGGAGATCAGGCTAGGTTTTTCCCCATTCGAGAATCCACTTTATAGAGGCTGGGTGTGCCCCCGGGAGATTCTCCATGCCTCAAGGTCACCCACGGCTGACATTGCAGAATAAGTAGTATTCTGCCACAGCTGGGATTCGAACCTGCCATCTAGACAACAATAGAATAATGTTCTATCCAATAGATTATTAACTATTTTTATGTAAAAAAAAAAAAATAACCAATACAAATGTTTGCTTATCACTCCTCCAGTTGTTTATACCATTCATCCATCTAGTATATTTATACATTTTTATACCAATACTGAAACATAAAAAAAAAAAATCTGGTGCGGGCAACACACGACTTTCACTTACCTCCATTTTTAAAATCAATGAAAGAATTTTCAAACACAGTTAGAAATAAAAATACGTAAAACTATTAAGAATGAATAATTGAATTCATATAGAAACAAGTGTTTTATTAAAAATCTATTATAGTATTATCTAAAATAATCAGTTTATCTTCATTTCATCACTCTCTATTAACTTTCAAAAGCTTGAGTAAAAGATAATAATTTTTTCTAAAAAGTCGTTAGCTTTCCAGCGGTATATCTTACATGTATATTACTGCTCTTATGTTCAAAAACGAAAAATTGCATTAAAAAAATATTTTTTCTGTTTTCTCCTCTATTTGGGTATCGAATTTATTCAGTTTGTATATTTACCTGTTTTTCATCAGCGTCAACAAGATAATATAGTTATTTTTATTGAATCTACAAAATTAAAGGCACTTTAGGGAAGACAATTTAAAATATCATTATTTAAGCCCGGTCAGACCATTTTTGTCCGAATAAAACCTACATGATATTAAAGCCCATTAAAATTTACATCGATATAGCGAGTTTAATCAATATCGTCGGAACCGTTTTCGAGAAAATCGAAAAAAGGTGCAAAATGCATGGTATAAAGTGCCTCTTCTGCTAAGCTCATTTTGATGAAAAAAGTTTTGTCGTCTCGAGCGTATAGTTGTCTTAAGTATGAAATTTCAGTTTCATAGGACTTACCGTTTCCGCCCGGGAGTTACCAACACACAGACCTTTTTGCGGGACTTGGTTATTTCGACTCAGGGGACCCTAAAACGTGTATTTCCGTTGAAAACTGGAATTCGAAAATTTTCACGATCGCAATACTTCCCCTTACTATATATAGTAAGTGAAAGTAAAAATCGGAAATAAAAACTATAATATAAAAATTACATACAATAAATATGTTTTCACATTTCTCCTTTAGTTGGGTATCGAATTCGTTCAACTTATATATTTACCCGTTTTTTATCAATATGACACGATTGACAAGTTGATTAATGTTTTCGAATCTACAATCCTAAAGGTACGCTAGGTGAAGAAAATAATATAAAGATATCGTCTTTTAAGACCTGTAAGACTATTTCAATCAGAAAGAGACCTACGTAACATTAAAACCCATTATATTTTACATTGGTATAGTGTGCCTAATCCAAATCGATTTTAGTGGAAAAGTTGTTGTAATATCCTAGGCGAATAGTTGTCTTCAATAAAAAATCACATTTTCGTACGACTTATAAGATAATATTAAAAAATATATATATTTTGCTTTCCAATTGTATATTATACAGTTTTGATGTTCTTATGCTCAATACAACATTCCATAAACAATATTGTTTTGTTGGCTCGTTTCTCCATCGTTTGGATATCGAATGCTTCAGTGGAAATAAAAAATGAAAATATTGGCATTTAAGCCCTGTTAGACTATTTTAATCAGAAAGAAACCTATATTATATTAAATTCCATTAAATTTTAGGTATATATAGCGAGTTTAATCAAAATCATTACAGTCGTTTTTGAGAAAATCGTAAATAAGTGCAAAATTCATGATATAAAGTGGCTCTTCTGATTAGTTGATTTAAATGAATAAGTTGCTGTAACATATCGTTCGTATAGTTGTCTTTCATATAAATATAAAATTTCAGTTTCTTAGGACTTTCCGTTTCCGCGCTGTACTTACCACACACACACACACAGACACACACACAGACACACACACAGTCCTTTTTGCGGGACTTGATCATTTGGACTGAGGAGACCCTAAAACGGGAAGACTGGAATTCGAAAATTTTCACGATCGTAATACTTCCCCTTATTATATATAGTAAGTGAAAGTAAAAATGATGTACCAAATCGTACGCAAGTTGCTAAAATAATAATAAAGCTGCTATAAACTAATACTCTTAATGATCATTTTTACTTTTAGGTCATTGCAAAAAAAAAAAAAAAAAAAAAAAAAAAAAAAAAAAAAAAAAAAAAAAAAAAAAGTGGATCCACTGACTATTTCAATCAGAAAAAAACCTATATTATCTTAAAGTCCATTAAATTTTAGGTATATATAGCGAGTTTAATCAAAATAGTTGAAGCCGTTATTGAGGAAACCGTAAAAAGGTGCGAAATTGATGGTAAAAAGTGACTTCTGATTTACTGCTTTTCCATGAAAAGGTGTGTGTATCATATCAGGTGTCTTTAATAAAAAATCACATTGTCGTACAAATCTTTGTTTTTCGGAATTATATTCAGGTTCGTTGGAAACATATGTTTAAGATTAATTATCATAATTAAAAAAAAAAAAAACTATACTTCAACAATTCATGAAGGGTCTTCTTGGGTTTAGTACATATAGATTCGTAGGATTTCTTAAGTGGGTAGATATGATGAGTATATATATATATATATATAATAGATAGAGAGAGAGATGAGAGAGAGAGAGAGAGAGAGAGAGTGATTATAATTAATCGAATTTATAAAAATAATTGAGTAAACTACGATAAGATTTTCATTTTAGCCACATCTTTCCTTTCTGCGAATAATCAATACAAGCAAGGTAAATAGTTTTGATCGAGTGCGAAAAAGCTGCTTCCAAAAGCTTTCCAGGAATATCTGCTATAGAAATAATTCCAGAGGATTATTCCAGAAGAATGGCTAACAAGATCATCCCAGTTGTGGAAACTAAATATTTTCAGTTCTATTCAGATATTGTTCGGACCAGATTAATTGTACAATGGGAAAAAAAAAAGAATTAAAAAAAAAAAGTTGCAGGTGTTAGGTAACTGGTTTAGAGCTTGATAAAAGGTTTTTTTTTTTTGTTTTTTTTTTCTAATTTATCTTTAGATATTGTATGGTATTAACTATAATGTCAGACACGTTTATAGAGGAATATGAATTTACTTAAACTGCCAAAATGCGTACATAGTATTTTTTTCAATACTATTTCAAATAAAATAATAACAAATAAGTTTATGTACTAAATTAATTTATATGACGAATCGTAAGGAGAAAAAATCATACCAAATTCATTTTTGAAAACAAAATTTATTTTTAAACAAATGATATTTGGCTACGAGGATCTCTGTACAAAACGTTGCTATAAAATTCTTACTGACAAGCTGCAGGCAAGTGACACTTAACTACCTACCACGATCTATTTTTTTTTTAAATCATTAATCAAGCGAGAATTGTCTGGAACAAAAATAATTTTGGTCTGGTATTGAGTAAATGATTAATCAGTTAATAGAGGACTCTTCTACTCTTTTGTTATTACTTCCCCATATCATATATTTCATACTTCAATAGGTGCTCAAAACTATCAACAAAAACCAGACTTATTCTATATAAAACTGTCATCCGTCCGATATTGACATACTCTGCCCCAGTCTAGAGTAACACTTGCTATTCTAATTACTGGAAAATAGAAGTGGTTCAAAACACATGCATGAGACTCGCAAATAATTATGCTCGTCACAAACGAATCAAAACTATGTTATTTACAACTTCCTTGATTAAAAACTATACGTACTGGCTGGCACAATTTTTTTTTCCTCTTACTTAACTTAATAATTCGAAAAAATAGGGGATTACGACAAGAACACTTTAAAACTATACACTCATAAACGTACTAAACATGTATTAATGCAAGAATTCTGAAAAGTGGTTAAACAAAATTATTATATAAGTTTAATATATAATTATTATTGTGGATATAATTAGTTGACCGTTGAGAATTACTGAAGGAATTAGTCCGGTAGTTAGCGGTCATTAAATGAAACAACTGAATAGTTTCAACTATTTTATTGTTTGCCAACGTTTCGACCCCCATTTTGGGTCATCATCAGGGCTAAAAAGATACAAAAAAGATACATTTAAAATAAGATTACAAATACTATTTAAAAAAATTAACTATTGCGCTAGAGTATGTCAATATTATAACATAAATGGAAATAGATGTGTAAAGAAATTAATTAATTAAATTACAATGATAAAGGCATACTAATGAGAGCTATACAGACCAGATAATGACTAAAGATAATGTACAAATATATAAGAAAAAATTACATGAAATAAAAAACATTAAAAATTGGAGTACAGTTGAGATACGTACCGTCTGGTAGGCGAGTGGAAACTGTACAATTTGGTAATATGGAATATAGGCAGGTAGATAGGAAAGTACGTACAAAAGGTTGGGTAAAATGGAAAATACGTACCATATTTCTAGACGGGATCTGATAACAATGAGTAAAATTGTAATATTAACATAAAAGGAAGTGTTCAGATTAAACCTACAATACTAATAACATCATAACGGTATTAGAAGATGTTTTAACAAGATTGTTGAAGTGAAAACAATATAATACAATAGTAAGAATAATAATGTATAAACTATATGTAGTAAAACTGACTACCTCCCAATTTTTGCCCTGATGATGACCCACAATGGGGGTCGAAACGTTGGCAAACAATAAAATAGTTGAAACTATTCAGTTGTTTCATTTAATGACCGCTACTCGGACTAATTCCTTCAGTATATAATTATTAGTTTAAGATATTCGTATATAACCAAAATGTAGGTTATTATGTAGGTTTTCATTTCAGATTTTTCCTACTGTTTTGATAATAAATATGGCTTTGAGTACCACTAACGCCGCTAGTACATACTTCTAAAGTAACAGGTATAAAATCTGAGGCTTGTGGCCACTTGTGAATTCAAATAAAAATCTTAATATAAAAAAAATCTATAAGTAACTGAAAGTAATAATAAAAGAGTAGAAGAGTCCCCTGTTAACTGAGTATGCATTTACTTAATACCAGACCAAAATTATTTTTGTTTAAGACAATTCTTACTTGACCAATGATTTTTTATTTTATTTTTTTTTTCTTATTCCCTTAATTTAAATTTCTTAATTTCTATTTTTCGTTACTGAATTATTCCTTTTTCTGTAACTTGCACACATTTTAAGGAAATTGTGGAGTTGTTAAAAGTTTTAAAATAATTTTCAAAATGAAGTATTTCTGAGACGGGGCTCGCTTCTGGCTGTTAGGTGTCCTTAAAATTACCTCTTAAGCCTATCTTATTCTATAATAACTTAATCAGATACAACAGCTGGTGGAGGTATTAAGCTAGAAACTAGCGGATTAGCAATTTGTGTTGTGGTTTCAGAAAACTTGACTTGACGTCGTTAAATAAACTCTTGTACAGCTGGGATGTTCAAAATTGTATGGGCATTGAGAGTTTTTTCCTTCCAGAGTGAAGTGCTTCTGCATATTTTTTTGACCACCCCATTTTGAAATTGCAGCAATTTCTTCGCTGTGTGTTGTGTGATATGAGGAAACAGAGGAGCACCGTACAGCAGAGCTGGCTGTAAATAATTTTTTCCGATCCCCTTAATTTAAATTCTTAATTTCTATTTTTCGTTACTGATTTACTCTTTTTTCTGAAAGTTGCACACATTTTAAGGAAATTGCGGAGTTGCTAAAAGTTTTAAAATAATTTTCGAAATGAAGTATATCTGCGACGGGGCTCGCTTCTGGCTGGTAGGTGTGCTTAAAATTATCTCTTAAGCCTATCTTATTCTATAATAACTTAATCAGATACAACAGCTGGTGGAGGTATTAAGCTAGAAACTAGCGGATTATCAATTTGTTTTGTGGTTTCAGAAAACTTGACCTGACGTCGTTGAATAAATATCCTTAGCAGAGCTGGCCGGATGAAGCTGCTGTAAATAATGATTTTTATTTTTATTTATTTTTTTGTTATTCCCTCAATTTAAATTTCTCAATTTATCTTTTTCGTTACTGATTTACTCTTTTTTCTGAAAGTTGCACACATTTTAAGGAAATTGCGGAGTTGCTAAAAGTTTTAAAATAATTTTCAAAATGAAGTATTTCTGCGACGGGGCTCGCTTCTAGCTGTTTGGTGTCCTTAAATTACCTCTTAAGCCTATCTTATTCTATAATAACTTAATCAGATACAACAGCATTTTGCCACCGTTTTAGGGCTGGTGGAGGTATTAAGCTAGAAACTAGCGGATTAGCAATTTGTGTTGTGGTTTCAAAAACTTGACTTGACGTCGTTAAATAAACTCTTGTACAGTTGGGATGTTCAAAATTGTATGGGCATTGAGAGTTTTTTCCTTCCAGAGTGAAGTGCTTCTGCATATTTTTTTGACCACCCCATTTTGAAATTGCAGCAATTTCTTCGCTGTGTGTTGTGTGATATGAGGAAACAGAGGAGCACCGTACAGCAGAGCTGGCCGGATGAAGCTGCTGTAAATAATGATTTTTATTTTATTTATTTTTTTTTTCCGATCCCCTTAATTTAAAATTCTTAATTTCTCTTTTTCGTTACTGAATTATTCCTTTTTCCGTAACTTGCATACATTTTAACGAAATTGCGAAGTTGTTAAAAGTTTTAAAATGATTTTCAAAATGAAGTATATCTGCGACGGGGCTCGCTTCTGGCTGTTTGGTGTCCTTAAAATTACCTCTTAAGCCTATCTTATTCTATAATAATTTAATCAGATACAACATCATTTTGCCACCGTTTTGGGGCTGGTGGAGGTATTTATTTATTTTTTTTTTTAAATTTTATTTATTGTAATTTACAACTGTATTAAAGAACACAATAAGTAAATATGAGGAATGAAAAAAAAAATGTCATGAAAATGTCTTGAGAAAGAACTACCCAGTGGTAGCACTTCACTAACTATTTTAACTCAGAAGGTCCCGAGGCCACCTTCTTTTCAGTCGCCTTGGAGGATTATCTGGGATATCTAAGGAAGATAAATTACGGACAAGTGGATTTGTATGGGGAGGAAGTTTAGAATGAAAAGAGGAGTATCTATCACGAGCTATGTCCGCAACAAATGGGATGTTAAGGTCATTATGAATGAGTTTATTTGTAACAAAATAAGGAGCATTCTGGATTTTGCGAAGCATTTTGGATTGTAAGGACTGGATGCGGGAGGTATTAGATGGTTTCGTAGAGCCCCAAAGCTCGATTCCATATGTCCAAATAGGTCTGATAATAGTGATGTAAATGAGTCTTTTGTAATATACTGGAAGTTTTGAACGTTTGTCTAGTAAGTGTTGTAGTAATCGATATCTTCGAGCAGTTTCTTGTCGTTTCAGTCTTGTGTGAGGATTCCAAGTAAGGCGCTTGTCAAGATGGAGACCTAGGTATCGGATAGGTGGAGGTATTAAGCTATAAACTAGCGGATTAGCAATTTGTGTTGTGGTTTCAAAAAACTTGACTTGACGTCGTTAAATAAATTCTTGTACAGTTGGGATGTTCAAAATTTAATGGGGATTGAGAGTTTTTTCCAGAGTGAAGTGCTTCAGCATATTTTTTTGACTACCCCATTTCGCAATTTCTTCGCTGTGTGTTGTGTGATATGAGGAAACATAGGATCACCAGCAGAGCAGGCCGGATGAAGCTGCTGTAAATAATGTTCGATAAATATTAGACCGTTTTACAAAAGAAATCTTGGATATATATTTTTTTAAATACCGCTGATAAACGTTGAAATGAATTGATATGAAATCATGGATATGCATGGTAGGTGACATAATTATTAAAAATAATTTGTTATGTGTTGATGTTATATGTTGAAAATGTATAAATGCAATAAAACTTTAATTGATTACAGAAGCTTGAAAATGGCCCTAGAGGCTGAAACGTTGCGAAGACTGGAAATTAAATAAATTGTTTAAAAAAATATATCCAAGATTTCTTTTATAGAATGGCCTAATATTTATCGAACAAATATTCAACCAAAAGAACAATTACGACAATGATGAGAAAAGCTGGAAATAATGATTTTTAGTCGCAAACTTAAGTGTGGCGAAATGAGAAGATGGGCTAGTCTGTAGGACTTGTTTCTAACATTATTAAGTTTTTTTCTAAAGTGACATAAAAAAGTCAAGTGTCGGTCAAATTTGATCCCTAGGTATAATATTGTCCTGGAAATAGATTTCTTCACATTTTCTATTATAAACTGTTTAGGTTCTTTTTATTTTTTTGGAAAGAAAAAATTATGCCATCCGTTTTCTCAGGGTTTGCGATTATATTTAAAAATCGAAGCTTATCCACTATTTTGTTTGCAGTGGTTTCAGCATACGCAATTGCCTTGGATGAGTTAGTACTTAAACTACAAATGGCAATGTCATCAGCGTACGCCATTACTTTGCAGTGGTCGTAGTTTTCTACGGTTAATGATTTAAGAAAAAAAAAACAATACGCTGGTGTTGGATTTCGGATCAGCAAGAATGGGGAGACCAGCCCCGGTGAAATAGAGTATTGAGATACACACACTCGGTTCTTGATGCACAAATTATTCGCAGAAGTGAATCCTCCAGAGGTAATTAGTTCTGGGTCGTCCCTGCCTTTCCGCGTTTCATTAATTTTTTTCTTCCATCCGTCCCGTTCGTTTTTTTGTCCACTTTCGGCATTTTTTTTTTTTTGTTTCGACTCCGTGCATTTCGTCGAATCGCATCGTAATTAGCGATCCCCGACGCACTCCTGGCTGCCCCACCGCCGGCTAATGGTAAGCTCCCCCGCTGTTTTCTCAACTTAATGCTCCAGTGTTCAATTTCAACTTGTTATTGTTTAAAAAACGCTGGAGCGGCGAGAGGAGAAAAACGAGGAGAAATTAATACCGAGGTAATCCCCCACCGCTCCTGTTTACTCATTACAAATTGCACTCATCTTCTCGAATGTTGAATCAGTCGCGAAACCGAATTCCGTTCGATGAATCAAGTTTTTAATTCGCTCTGGTTGAAAAGCCCTTCCCGTAGCAGATGAGCAAAACAGTTAATCCTTAATAAGCAATTAAAATCACCACTTCTAATTTAAAGTTTTAAAATATTACTAATTCATTTATACATGAAACAGATAAAAAGATAAATTAATGCGAACGTTTCTAATTTTCGAATTGTAGTTTTTACCATTAATACGTGAGATATGCTTTTCTGACTACAAATAATCTTTTACAATTAATATATTTATTTATTGAAAAATATTACAATCTGCTTCAGAATGAACAATAGTAATAGTGATATAAGACCACATTCATACAATATATACAGAAAATAATGATAAAGTCAAATTACATAAAATAGAAAAAAAAAATTATATATATATATATATATATATATATATATATATATATATATATATATATATATATATGTATATATACACACACAATAAAATAATAATAAAAAAAAAACAACAATAACCTATAATTGAGATAAATACAAATTTGGCAAATAAATAAACATCATATAAACAATAGTAACTATATACAATATATACAACTCCTAAGGGGAACCTAGACTGGGCTTGTGGAGGAAAAAAAAAAGAGGCAGAATCCAAGAGATCCCATCGCATCTCTCAGCCGCATCACTGGTCTTAGCCAGTAGAGGCTGAGTTAGGGTGCAATAGCCACAAACATACGTACATGAGTGGAGGATCTGACCAATCTCAGAACTGCAGTATAATACCAATAATCTAAAAGCATTATGATTTGTGCAGTAGAATCAATTCAAATACCAAAACTCGATCGGAACTGAAATTTTATATTTAAAATTGGCATTTACTACATATGATCTCGTAACGTAATAGATATAAATAGTTTGCTATGTTTTTGACCGGCTGCTTTTCTAAGGCAGCGGTAGCTTCAAAAACTAGCTTACTTACTATATTTAGTCAATATATAAACTATATTTAATGATACCCTGGATCTCCTTTCCATAGGTATCGTGTTTACCAATCCAATAGGTGGCATGCAGGGTAAGATTAAAGTAAACAAGATTCAATTAATACATTACTATAATTATTAATTTACACATATCATTATATTAACCCATTGCCTAGAACTCTGATTGAGAATACTGAGGGACATTTTCTCTACTACCTTTGCCATACAATATTACAAATAACAATATACCTTTGAAACACTTAACCGGCTGGCGAAGGTGAAATCAGTCTTAGGTCCCCTTTCTTGGCATCATCCTCCAGCTGCTCTCAGAACTCCGACGGCCACCTCCTCTTCTTGTAGATGGAACCCGACTCCCTCTTCCTGAGGATAAAACTTGACTCACTCTTCGGTTCTTCTCTCTCATTTTTGTCACCTCGGATAGGCCGAGATGGGAAATGCCCCGGTTGGCGGTATAGCCTTTGTGTGCTATTATTCTTATCTTTCCACCAATCTTAATATTCTTGTTGGCCCCGCTGGGGTGAAAACTACCAGAGGTTTATGGTACCGCTGGGGGGCCCATACCGATGGGAAATCTAGGAGGCTAGGTAAACACCTTTTGATGTTTTGCCGACCAAGGTTCGTTATCACTAATTGTTTAATATTAAAATTATTTAATTATGAACTCCCCTCAGTATCCTCAATACATAACAAGTTGACCATTGAAAATTACAGAAAGGAATTATTCCGGGTGTCGGCCAGAAAAAGAAAAAAAGAAATATTTTAAATATGCATTTTCTGCCAATGTTTCGAACCCCATTCTGGGTCGATCTGATAACCGTTGTTGTTGAACGTTGTGGGTCGAAACGTTGTCTGACAATAAATAGTTTAAAATATTTATTAGTTTCTTTTACTGACTGCCACCCAGAGTAATTCCTTCCTGTGATGTTCTGGTTACTTTTTCAACAACATCGGCATAGCAGAAATGCCACTTTTTACTATTTTGCATTATACAATTTTCTTAAAAACAACTCTAACAATAAAAAACCGGTGCGGGAAATACCCGACTTTCACTTAACACCATTTTTAAAATCAATGAAAGAATTTTCAATACAGTTAGAGATAAAAATACGTGAAACTATTAAAGAATTAATTAATTGAATTTATATAGAAACATGTGTTTTATTAAAAAATCTATTATTTTGTTATCTAAAATAATCAGTTGGTTTTATCTTCTTTTCATCACTCTCTATTAACTTTTAAAAGCTTGAGTATAAGATCATATTTTTTCTAAAATCTTTAGCTTTCCAACGGTATATCAATTGCATAAAAAAATATTTTTTCTGTTTTATCCTTTGGTTGAGTATCGAATTCATTTAATTTTTATATTTACCTGTTTTTCATCAGTGGTAACAAGATATATAGTTATTTTTATAGAATAGACAAAATTGAAGGTACATTATAGAAAGAAAATTTAAAATATCGGCATTTAAGCCCTGTCAGACCATTTTAATCGAATGAAACCTACATGATATTAAACCCGTTAAAGTTACATCTAAATAGCGAGTTTAATCAAAATCGTCGGAACCGTTTTCGAGAAAATAGCAAAATGCATGTATAAAGTGGCTCTTCTGGTAAGCTCATTTTGATGAAAAAGGTTTTGTAACCTCTCGTTTCGTAATATCTTACAAAAAATATTATCTGATACACAGAGTTGTAAAATATTACAGAAAGTGACGAATAGGGAATAAACCTATTACTGATTGACATTTAATATATATAGGCATATTATTTAATCGAAATTATATTTTTCTAACAAAAATCAATACACGGTTTATTAAAAACAACTTAAAATATATTTGAAATTGAAGTATAATAGTTTTTAAATTGATTTTAACGTTTGATGTAAGTGAAAGTCGTGTTTGCCCGCACCAGAATTTTTTTATACGCACTATGAAGAACGAATTCTGTAAAAAGTTAATATAGATTGAACCGAAAAGTAGGCCGTGGCGTCGGCAGGAGGATTGTATTGAGTCTGATCTTAGAGGCTTGGGTTGAATATCTGTAGGAAACATTTGGTAATATCGGTATCGAACCTTTGGGTTCTCTTATGCTATTATTATCTATATATATATATATCTTACTTTATCTACGGATAATAAAATATAATTTTAGCATATTATGGAGAAAATATTATGAATAAGGTAATTAATAAATGAGATAATTAAGTATATTTTATTAATGTATTCCGTTGAAGGGCGGGCGAGGAGATTCCATTATGTAAGGGAAAATAATGGAAATAAAATTGATGCAATTTCGGCTTCTTGTATATTTTAAAAGGTTCTTGATGTCAGGATTACGCCGGTGCATTAATCCTTTTTTTACATTTTTAATAGACTTTAATATTTTATCTCCTCGGTGGTCTTTGATGTTAAATAATACAAAGCCAATATCTCAATTTGGGGTTCTGGGGTAGCTTATCCATTCATATACCTTCCATTTAGGCCATTCATTTTTATAATCATTTTTAATATTTATTGATCCATTAATATTTTAATATACGATAATTAAAAATGTATTTTAATTCTTTTATAATTAAATAAGACATTCTTTTCTTAAAAATGTATTTTTCTTCACTATCTATGACATTGTATTTCCACGTTTCGGGGTTCTGTCCCCATTATCAAGACTTTTATTATCACTTTCTTCAAACACACACATTTTGTTACATAGCTTTGGCCCACTTACAGTGTAAGTGAATAAGGAAAATATGGGACAGAAAACAAGGATAATTTAGGATCTTTGGAAGAATTTTGGATTGCCAGGATTGGATGCGGGAGGAATTTGATGGCTTGGCAGACCCCCATAGCTCAATAGCATATGTCCAAATAGGTCTTTTTTTAGTAAATGGGAGGTTTAGAACGTTTGTCAAGTAAATTTTGTAACAATCTGTATCTGCGAGCAGTTTCTTGTCTTTTAAGTCAAGTGTGAGGATTCCAAGTAAGACGTTTGTCAAGATTGAGTCCTAGGTAGGGAATCAGTTCAACAGGGATTAGTGCGAAGTTACGAAAGGATACATTCGTATAGTGCAAAATTAATTTTAAATTCTCGCCAAATTTTTCTCCAAATATTAAATTAAATACAGAAATACCGATATAAATATCTAGAAATACCGATATTTTTGTGTCAATATTACATCGGAATAGAGTACGTCTACGAAAATTGATATCGATATCCTATCTCTAGTGGGCAGGCATACACAGACCTATGCGCATGTGTTAGTCTAGGCTATGTTGATAAAGTTACCTTGGTTACGAAATCAAAGCTTTTACCTCTGCCAAATATGGCATAACGCGCCTTTAGAAGTTTTCACTTCCAAAATAAAAATATGTACTTATGTTTCCTGTATTTCACACATTAAGAAAAACGCGTTAATAATGATATTGGCCAAAGCCGAAATTACCATCTCAGAACGTGAAGTATTTTTTTTAAGAAGCCTAGGATAATACTAGCCAAGATTCCCATCCCTAATCTAATCCGAATCAACTGATTACTGGCCTGATTAGTTTATACCGATTGGAGCTGATCACTATTCGCTGAGTCAGCTCACTAAGGACGGCAAAGGGATCTTAATGCATGTGACTCCTCCGACCGAGAACAATAAAGACAGGCGATGGGGCTAATTTCCAAGCACGGCAGGGTGTGACAGTGGCAATACGTTAGTGCAGTTGGATAGTTGGAGGAGAAGGCTGGGCGTATGGAATATCGGATTAGCGTCCAGTTCCAGTAGCTGCCTCTCTGGACTCCAGCCAAGTCCCACGTGCTTAGCCGGACTTAGCCGCGTCTCATTCCCATACACAGGCGACGGATGTAACATTTCCTCCGATTCCCTGAATCACCGAGAATTCTTCGGTCCCACCGTCCTTGTCTTGTAGAAATCCCATTCTTATGTATATTCAGTGAGAGTCATGACTCACCGCAAACTAAAGCAATGTTATTAAAAAAGGGAAAATCTCATTCTATCCAGCAACTTTATTTTTTTTAAAAATCTGGTGCGGGTAACACACGACTTTCGCTTAGATCGGTTGTAAAAATCAATTTGAGAATTATTAGATAAAGTTAGGGTTTAAAAAAGTTTGAAGAATTATATTAAGTTTCGTTGGAAGCATATGCTTTAGATTAATTATTATAATTAGAAAAAAAACTATACTTCTGCAATCCATGAAGGGTCTTCTTGGCTTTAGTATATATTGATTCGTAGTGTTCCTTAAGTGGGTAGATATGATGAGAGAT
Source organism: Piezodorus guildinii (assembly GCA_023052935.1). Lineage (NCBI taxonomy): Eukaryota > Metazoa > Arthropoda > Insecta > Hemiptera > Pentatomidae > Piezodorus > Piezodorus guildinii. The sequence goes on from CM041292.1 coordinate 194,481,440, forward strand.
AATCCTCCAAGGCAGCAATGCTTAATGTATTATAATTCGAAAATGAATTATTTCTTAGCCAATAAATTTAAGTCTAAAATGTTTAACAAACACACACGCATATATATATATATAATAGAATAGAATAGAATTTATTTGTTTAAGATTTACATTCTTGTACAAATCAATTCAAATTAAGAATCTCTTCAATTGCCAACATGAGTCTAGTTAATAATAAATGTCCATTTATTCGGCTCTTGAGAAAAACTTAAAAATAATAATTGTAAACTATTTAAATAATACATTTTATCATTTAATTGATACATAATAGAAAAACGACACTGAAATAAAACATAAAAAAACAAACAAAAACAATTAACAACTTGAAAAACAAACTGAAAACATTCGCCGTACAATGAAAAATAATAAACAGTTAACCTTAGATAACTGGACACTTAATTGGTGTGTGGACCTTCACAGTTCAAATTATCCAGGGTATTACATGCTGACTTAGTGAACCAGAAAATGTTGTTCAGTTTTTCAATATTGTCTATTTGAAGAATTTTTTGAATTTTTTGATCATCACTGGATCCTGATAAAAATGGTTGTAAATATTTTTCTCTGTCTTTCATGAGCTATTCACAGTAGAGAAGGACATGAAACTGGCTGTTCAAGATAAACTGACCACAGAAAGTGCAGGTTTCTGGTGCTTTGAAGATGAACATTTTGGTTTTTCCATAAAGTGTGGTACGTTCTGGGCTCGAAATTCTTAACTGGCTCAATGATCTTATTTTTTTGATGTTGGCTGTATATGTCAGATAGGTCTCTGGGCTGGAGATATTGAAGCTGGAGATAGTTCTATATATGGGGTTATGGTTAGAATTGAGAGATCGGTGGATGTCTATTGAAAGGTTATGATTGTTTATCTTTTCCATTATTGCATCTCTGCACTTTAATAATCCATTCGGGCACAATACACTGAATTCTTCTTCACAGCCATATTGAGCAGCCATCGATCTAACTTGTGAGACCCAGTTAAATTTTATATCAGGGTTCCTTGCATGCAGCGAAATCAGTCTGTTGAAACAAAGTCTTGGCAGCCTCTCCTCCGGCATGATTGACAATCTGGACCAGTAGTTCACAGCTCTCTTCAGAACCCTGACGCTCAATGGGTTTCGGCCGGTTTCAAGACGAACTATGTAGTTGGCAGTACTCCTTGGCCATCTGAGTAGTTGCTTCAGGAACTTTAGTTGTATCACTTCAACAGCTTCTAGATATCTTAAGCTCCATATTTCAGAAGCATACAGAAGGGTTGAGGCTACCATGGAAACGAAAAGAGCTATTTTTGTTTCCCATGAATCACTCCTACCTCTTCGCAAAACATCCAATACTCTTGCAGCTGCAACAGAGGACTTCTGAATAAAATGTTCAGATGCTTTGCTAATATATATATATATATATATATATATATATATATATATATATATATAAATAAAGAGAGAGAGATTACAATTAATCCAATTTATGAAAATAATTGAGTAAACTACGATAAAATGTTCATAAGATTTTCATTTTAGCCACATCTTTCCTTTTTGCTAATAATCAATACAAGCACGGTAAATAGTTTTGATCGAGTGCGAAAAAAAAAAGTTGCTTCCAAACGCTTTCCAGGAATATCTGCTATGGAAATAATTCCAGAGGATTATTCCAGAAGAATGGCTAACAAGATCATCTCAGTTGTGGAAACTAAATATTTTCAGTTCTATTCAGATATTGTTCGGACCAGATTAATTGTACAATGGGAAAAAAAAGAATTAAAAAAAAAATTGCAGGTGTTAGATAACTGGTTTATAGCTTGATAAAAGGTTTTTTCTTTGTTCTAATTTATCTTTAGATATTGTATGGTATTAACTATAATGTCAGACACATTTATAAAGGAATTTGAATTTACTTAAACTGCCAAAATGCGTACATAGTATTTTTTTCAATACTATTTCAAATGAAATAAAAACAATGAGTTTATGTACTAAATTAATTTATATGACGAATCGTGAGGGGAGAAGATCATTCAAACTTCATTTTTGAAAACAAAATTTATTTTTAAACAAATGATATTTGGCTACGAGGACCTCTGTACAAAACGTTGCTATCACTATAAAATACTTACTGACAAGCTGCAGGCAACTGACACTTAACTACCTACCAGTTCATGAAATAGCTTTTGTATATATATATCGGGCCATCGTCTGTCAGTCCAGCTAGTATGTATGTATAATAATAATAATAATAATAATAATAGGCTTAGCAAACCCGAAGGTTCGATGCCGATACCACCAAATTCCGCCTACACAGACTCGTCCAATGCTCACCATTCAAGCCCAAGCTCTCGAGATCAGCCTTAACGCAATCCTCCCATCTCCGCTTCGGCCTACCTTTCGGACGCCTACCAGTCGGATCAGCAAATACCAACTTTCTCGGAATCCGCTCGTCATCGAGCCCAACAACTTTACCCGCCCATTTGAGTCTCCGCGATGCAATCAGCTCAATTATATTCACAAGTATATATGTATAAAGTTTATTATTGCCTAAGAAAATTAAAGAAAACCTAACGACCATATTAAATTCTATATATTTTTTTCTGTTATAAGAACCTTCTCCTGACTGTTATATAAACATTAGAAAAAATAATTAGCAGAATCGGTCAACCGTCCACGCATGATGTCCTTAGAAAGGAAAAATGGGATTAATTTTTATTTCTTTAGATAAATTATTATGACAAATATTAAAGGTAGTTATTTGGGCTGATTAATTTCTTCCATAAAAATTAATTTTTTATTAAAGTGAACATTCGACGTTTCGGGATCTTCTCCCTTCTTCAGGACTCTACAAGTAAAAATAACAATTTCCATTTCATTAGAAAAAAAAAAACACTACAGTGAAGTGAATCATTAAAACGTTTTCTAAAACATTATTTTAAGTTAGGTGTCCATTATTAACAACATTTAAAATTCATTATACAAAAAATTTTAAAATCAATAAGAGATATAAAAAAACAATAATTAACAATGTTACATAGTAATAACTTAATGCAATAAATAAATATTTTAAAATTACCTGATTTATACCATTTCGAAATTCATTTGTTCCTTCCATCATTTTCACTCATACAAAAACTTAAAAAGAAAAATCAGTAAAAACTAGTCATCAAGTGAAACATCAGTCGAATATTTGATTTTATAAAAAATTAAGTTTTTTGGAAGAAATTAATCAACCCAAATAACTACCTTCAATATTATGCTGCGAGATCTTTCGTTGTTTGGAGTATATTGATATAAATAATTATTATTACCTTAAAGAATTATATAAAACCTTACAGCTATACTAACTTTACTGTATATATATATATATATATATATATATATATATATATATATATATATATATATATATATATATATATATATATATTTTGTTTGATTAGTTCTCGACTGTTGATAATTTAAGTTTTTGTTGTTCTCAGGTTTCAGTCAATGAATAAACAATTTTATCTATGCGACGTTTCGAGAATTTATTGTTCTCATAATCATGCCTTAACAATGGAAAAACAAAAAAAAAAACAGAACATTAATATTATTATACAATAATTAATATATGATGTTATTGTTAGAGATATAGAAAAGAATACATTGAACAATGAATACTCATACAATAGGTACATGGATATTTTAAATTAGGATTTACATTAAAGATATTATTATAGAATTACTTACAATTTTGGACAAATTAGAGTCTTAATTAGACGTGTGTAGTCTGAAAAACTTTGAAAGAACACTGAAAAAATAAAAAAGGAATAGTTCAAGTATGGAAGATTTTCTAGGAATTTAGGATGACCTCAGGAGTCTGGGGTGTTCTCCTATTGTTGAGCTGTTTTCATTTTATTTTGTATTATTATTAAGACGTTAATTTTATTTTTTTAAATTTTAATACTCAAATTTATACATTTTTAATTTATATATATATATATATATATATATATATATATATATATTAAATTATAAATTTATTATATTATATATAAATTTTATACTCAAATTTGATAAACACATATTAAAATTTAAAAAAATAAAATTAACGTCTTAATAATAATACAAAATAAAATGAAAACAACTCAACAATAGGAGAATACCCTAGACTCCTGACGTCATCATAAATTTCTGGAAAATCTACTTTTCATTGAAATTATCATCATTTCACATCAATCACAAACATTATAAGGTAACCACAACTGATCCCTACTAATTTAACATTTTTACCTTGGTATTTAGTTATTTAATTTCTCATCCAATTGTTTTTTTTCTTTCTACTCTGTGTAAAATTTGTGGTCTCGCTCTCTGTACCGACATGTACAATGTACAAGATTCCCCATCACACGTATTAAGTCCCCAAAATCCAAATAACCAAGTCGCGCGAAAAGGTATGTGTTTCGGTGTGTCCATGTCTGTGTACGATGAGTGCCTAGAACGAAAACTAAAAGTCGTACAAAATTGAAATATCATATTTTATACAGATAAAATTTCTTTTTTTCATACATGGTAACCCCACATAAGGACCGTTTATTGTAACATCATGTTCCATACCTTAATGGTATACTACATGAATGATAATATGATTATATTAATTTACATACGAAAGTAGTATTACATTAATAATTATCACAGAATAATGTTTCAAATGAAATAGAACAAAATAAATAAAGTAACTATCATAACAAATTTAAAATAAAATTTTAGTCAACAGAAAAGAATTACCTACGCTGCCCATCTTTAGTCAGTGATTCGAAGTCAATGCCTTTAATGAATTTAAGTAAGTCTGTCTTGAATTTAGAGAACAAATTTAGTTCCGTCTCTGGCCAGTTTCCATTTTTAAGTATTATATTTTTAATTAAATGAAATTTTTGTCTGTCAAAAATTTTGCAGTCATAGAGTAGGTATATGTTTAAAATTTTGAATTTGTCCGTCTTCGTCACATAAGTCTGTTTCTATTATGTTAAATCGTTTAAGATAATGTTTTGTGTTTCCGTGTTCTGTGATTACTTCTGTTAGTTTATAATCATTACTGTGTACAGATGCATAGTCGTGTAATGTTATGTTTGGTATAAATCTGTGTAAACTTGGAGACTTGGTAGAGGTCACCCATATCTGGTCCCATCTTGCCACAAAATCAGATGTCATGTACCTCCTGACATAGGATAGAGGTGCTTTATCGTAGGAAGGTAACATATTACTGGAATATATATATATATATATATATATATATATATATATATATATATATATATATATATATATATATATATATATATTTATATATATATATATATATATATATATATATATATATGTATATATATGTATATATATAATTTTTTACTTTTCATTGAAATTATTATCATATCTCATCAATCACAAACATTATAAAGTAGCCACAACTGATCCCTACTAATTTAACATTTTTGCCTTGGCATGTAGTTATTTAATTTCTCATCCAATTGTTTTGTTTGTTTTTTTTCTTTCTACTCTGTGTAAAATTTGTGGTCTCGCTCTCTGTACCGAAATGTACAATGTACAAGATTCTCCATCACCGGAATAAGAACCGCAGGATTAATTTTTTTCGATTCCCTTTCGAATCTCCCCCCGTGTGAATTCTATTATCGGAGCGATACCTTACTCTTAATTAAGGCTCCTGGAGCCTGTTGGGATTAAATAACGGTAGCGGGAGGTGGGCCGCGGACTTCGGAAGGCGGTAATGAGAAGGAAGAAGAGAGGCAGTAGCCGTGGCATTAGCTTGATGATGGGTTCACACGCTGATAGCGGCCTACGGCTTATCTAGAGCCAGGGCAAACTTACTCATATAATTGTTAATATACAGCATTAGCCGGGACCTATCGTGATCCCAGGGCACGAAGGAGCGATTAGATTTAAATTTTATATCACCGATCTGGAAGCTCTAAGGCCGAGTTATTTAACGGTAGCCATTGGCAATAGGGCCGCCATTAACTCACTCACTCACTCAAGAGATATGTTATTTCACTCATTACCGGCTACTGGGCTTGGGATCTTTCTGTCCGCTTCATTAAGCCCGAGGCTGTCCGATGTCGGCTCCTCACTCCGCCACCTCGCTTCTCGATTATGATCTAACGCCTAAAACGTTCTTATTAGGATTGGCGAGTTTGTGTAGTCCTAGCTATCTCCTAAGCTTAAAGTTGACGTCGCACGTAACTTGATTTTTGGATCCAACATAATATCTAATACTAGCTGTATGTATGACACTTGCGTTCTATCATTTAATAACGACCTTAGTATTACCTCTTAAACTCCCCAATCCCAGATCAGAGAGCTTGAGGTATGGTCTCAGAATTCGAGATTTTTTTTTAATATACATTTATTGGTTTGTTTATTTATTTAACGTCCTTTTATACTGCTATGGCTAATCGGATGATGCTACAGTGGGAGTCCTAAATTTTGCCCAACCAGGTTTAATTAGGATAGGGATCTTTAATGAGTACCTAACATCGCACAGGCTCGGGACCACGTCCCCTCTGAAGGACGGCATAACTAAGGATTTTTTACTCCACCTGCGGGTTTGAACCCGGGACCTTTGGCATATGAGGCTGTCATGCTAACCATCAGGTAACCCCTATTTTTATGGTATTTACAACTCTATAATAAAATACATTTAGTAAATTTGATACAAGATATACTTTCATGATTCACTTGTAGGGATACAACGCAATGGAAGCTCCCCAAAGACTATGCAAAACTAGGTCTCGGGGCCATCTCCTTTTCAGACTCCTCGGAGGATTATCAGGGTTTAAAGACTAAGCAAGGATTGAAACTAGTGGGTTAGGTTGGGAATGGAGTTTGTCATGAAAGGATTTAATGAAAGGAACCTGGTTCTTTTCATTACATTTTCTTCCTCTAAAGTACCTTTAATCCTGTAGATGCTATAAAAATAAATATATTATCTTGTTAGCATTGGTAATTAACAGTTAAATATGCAAGTTGAGCAAATTTGATAAACAAAGAAAACTTAAAAAATGTTTTTTTAATGCATTTTTTGTTTTTGATCATAAAAAGTGTCATATACATGTTTCAAATACCGTTGGAAAGCCAAAGATTTAAAAAAAAAATATTATCTTATATAAAAGTTAATAAAGAGTGATAAAAAGCCGATAAAACTAACTGATTATTTTAGATAATAATATAATAGATTTTTTAATAAAACACATGTTTCAATAGAAATTCAATTTAATTAATTTTTTTTAATGGTTTCATTCATTTTATCTCTAATTGTATTTGAAGCAAGATCACTATGGCAGCGCACACGACACCCAACAGATCGCCGCTCCTATAACTTCTATTGTAGACAATTGAAGAGGGAGTTGGCGACCTTCCGTTCCCAGTCCTTCAATTCCTACCTCTCCTCTCTATCAGCTCGTGATAATTCCCTGTGGAATGTCACGAAAAAGATCCTAAAATACCATCAAGTTTCCCATCCTCTCCGACGTGGTGATGACTCCTGGGCTGCGTCTGATGAAGATAAAGCCGAGGAATTCGCCACACACCTCTCCAAAGTTTTCACTCCTCACCCGGAATCCCACGCCAATCACACCGCAACAGTGCAAGACTTTCTTATGTCACCAATTCCACTTTCCCTACCTCCTAAAGCTATTAATCCCTCTGAGGTCAAATATCTTCTCCAAAAACTTACCCTCCGTAAATCTCCTGGACACGATCTCCTTACTCCCCAGATCCTTCGACAACTTCCGCAGAAAGCTATTATATTCCTTACTTATATTTACAACTGCATCCTACGCACCACCTATTTTCCTCTGTTATGGAAACATTCCACTATCATACTTTTTCTAAAACCAGGCAAACCTTCCAACAACACTTCATCCTACAGGCCTATTAGTCTACTCCCCATCCTCTCAAAAATCTTCGAAAGGCTTCTTCTTAAACGTATCCTACCCATATTAGAATCTCAAAATCTTCCTTCCCATCAGTTTGGATTCCGTCCTCAGCATTCCACAGTTCAACAGGGGCTCCGAGTTGTAGACCATATTTCCTCAGCTCTTGAATGCAAAGAGTATTGTTCTGGTGCGTTTCTGGACATTGCGCAAGCTTTTGACCGGGTATGGCACACTGGATTACTCTTCAAGCTGAAAACCCATTTACCCCAGTCTCTATACCTCATTCTCCGATCCTATCTCTCAAACCGTTCCTTCCGCGTTCGCTGTGGTGTAGAATTTTCTAACCTTTATCCCGTTGAGGCCGGTGTTCCTCAAGGCAGCGTCTTGGGACCCGTCCTCTACATCCTTTACACTGCTGATATTCCTACACATCCTGATACCTTTCTGGCAACTTTTGCAGACGACACCGCCATCCTATCATCCAGTTCCAATCCTGAAACAGCATCCTTAAACCTGCAAAGACACCTTTCTCTTATCGAAGACTGGTGTAATGCTTGGCGCATTAAGGTGAACGAAGCCAAATGCAAACACGTAACCTTCACTCTTCGACGAAACTCCTGTCCGCCAGTTTACTTCAATTCCATTCCAATTCCTCCTTCAGATACAGTCCGGTATCTTGGCTTACTATTAGACAAAAGATTGACTTGGAACCCACATACAAGACTTAAAAGACAAGAACTCAACCGACGATTCGGACAGTTATACCGACTACTCAACAGAAAATCTGAACTTACAGTTGACAACAAATTATTAATCTACAGGACAATACTGAAGCCCATCTGGACCTACGGACTTGAACTGTGGGGGACAGCTAAACGTACTAACATCAAACGCATTCAATCCTTTCAATCCAAAGTCCTCCGTACAATAGTAAATGCTCCTTATTATGTTTCCAACTATACCTTGCACCACGACCTTAATGTTCCTTTTATTTCAGACCTGATTCCATCCAAATTTTCCAAATTCCACCAGAATCTCATTCATCATCCTAATCCTCTAGCTCAATCCCTATCCAGCCCCACCCATCCATACAACCCACCTAGAAGGTTGAAACGGCAGTGGCCTCGTGACCTCTTATAACATGTATATTGGAGTTCTAGCATTGGCTAGATTCTCCACTCACGTGCTGTATGCTTGTGAATTGTATATAGGTATGAGTGACTATTGTATATATTTTTATTGATTTTATTTTGTATATATGTATATTTTATTATTATTATTATATAAATTTATAGTTTTGTATATATCGTGTGAATGTTGTACGTTATCACTATTAAAAATGTCCTGAATTGGACAGATTGTAATATTGCTCAATGAATAAAAAAAAAAAAAAAACAAAAAAAAAAAAAAAAAAAAAAAAATTGTATTTGAAAATTCTGCCCGCACCAGATTTTTTTTCTGACTTTTAGCGTAATCGATATAGTTCTATCAATGCTAAACTCTCTTCATTCGAATTAAACTTGGTTAGGCAAAATTAAGGACTCTAAAATACCATAGTAGCATAACGGTGACGTTAAATATATAAACAAACATCTTCGGTTAGATACAAGGTATACTCATGGGTAATGGTAACATTAATTCTAGATGAAGATATATACCTGCCAACTGAATCCCATTATAACTATCGTATGAACATAGTTTACGAGCAATAGGAAATATAAGTGGGATGAGATAGTAGAAGCAGATAAGAATATTAGCTGTATTGACTGAGGGAGCAAAATGACTGCTATAGTTACCGGCTACCGATTCCTCACTGTTCGTACACTAACATTTGCTCTTCGTCGGTCTGATACCATCAGGGGTCGTGTATATATGTAATTGAAACCAATTGTTTTAAGATGAAAGATAGTTCAGAGTGATTTTTCAATTTAGATGTGTATCGAGTAATAAGATAATACAAGTGTGTTGTGAATAAACAATATATTGGGTAAATATTTTCTCAAAATATTACAGTATAAACAAAATTTTGTATCTAGAAAAAAAAATTGTAGATTTTTCAATCAGTACTTACAGAAATTCATACTGTTTCACTTTAAATGGTCGTGCAAGGATGTGATTACGCCTAGATCAGGCTTAGCTTCGAGGTTTTCCTCTGAATTGTTTAACAATTACTTTATAGAGACTGGGTGTGGAGAAAAAAATATTGAAGGAAGTAACAGAAAACACGCAAATACAAAAATATCAAGAATGCAAGCGATTTCTTTCACTTACTTATTTATGTAAAATATAGTGAGGAAAAGTATTGCGATCGTGAAAATTTTTGAATTCTAGTTTTCAACGGAAATATACGTTTAAAGTCCTCAAAATCCAAATAACCATGTCGCGTGAAAAGGTATGTGTTTCGGTGTGTCCATGGACGTGTACCTAGAACGAAAACTAAAAGTCGTACAAAATTGAAATATATTATTTAATACAGATATAAGCTTGGAATGTTACAGAAACTTTTTTTTTTACTAAAATCGGGAAACCAGAAGTGTCACTTTATACCATGCATTTTGTACATTTTTACAATTTTCTCAAAAAAGTTTAAACGATATTGATTGAACTAACAATATCGAAGTAAAAATTAACAGGCTTTAATATCATATAGGCCAATATTAAAAAAAAAATAAATAAATAAATAAAAAAAATAATATATATATATATATATATATATATATATATATATAATTTTATTTTTTTTTTAATTTACAAAAGTTATAAATATATTGATACAATAACAACGATAATATATAGAATTATTTATATCGAGCGTTATACATAAGAAATAAACTAATTTAGTTAATATAGTATTTTAAATATGAAATGATGGGTTTATGGTTACTGAAATGAGAATAACCCAACCTCTACTTTTCTTATTTTATTTATTTGCTTTACGATTTTCTATAAAGAAGGATATTTTCTCCAAGATATTGATAAAACTCGCCATATCGGTGTAAAAGTGAATGGGCTTTAATATCATGTAGCTTTTATTCTGATTAAAATAATCTGACAGGGGTTAGATGACATTTTTTTTTTTAATTTTCTTATTTAAAAGTATAATGAATTTTACAAATTCTAAAAAAATTACCCATATGGGCCATTCTCAGCAAAACGTACAATCGGGTGCGTCTTTCTTGAAAATTTCAAAAGTTGAATTTTCGATCCATCATTTTATTTTGTGTCCCTAAATATGAAATCTGACCTGATGTAGCACTCAGCAGAGCTTGATTAGGTGTAATTATCAAAATAATTAATTCCATTATAGATTAATTAATTAATTAAAATAATAATTATTCCAGAAATCAAAAAGTGAGCTAAGTACGATCTAGTGGTGAGCCAATGATGAGCCGGTGACCCAATGATTTTTGGAATGATCTCATGAAGGTTTTTGAACCTCTAAAAGGGTTAAGCCAATCCTCGCCTCTTTCATTTGTTAATATTTTTAAAAAATCGCTTCTATGTTCGAACAGCACCTCATTGAGTACGATAAATTGTGAACCAGAATATTTCTCCATACCAGAGCAGTAGGTTCAAAGGAAAAAAACAAAATCCGTTTCATCATTGGCGCATCATCTGTGGGGTGCGCTAATGACGGGTGCGTCAATGACGAATCGTAGGTTTACCAAAAAGCTCTCCAAAACAAAGTATCAAAATAAAGAAGTACGTCTATCTACTCAGTAAGCTGAACCCTATCACGGAAAAATAGAAAATTAGTCAATTAAAAATAACTAGCAGAGGGTGTTACAATGACGGCCAATAAAAATACTCTCACTCACTAGCATACGTCTTTCCTTCCTGCCACCGTGAAAGATACAGAAGGCGGTTATAAACCTCTTGGTCGGCTTGGCGAAGGTTGTAACGGCTTTTGAAAGCCTTTTCTCGCCTTTTCACGGGGCCAAAAACAGTTCGGGGTGCGCCAATGACGCAAAATCCCTTGGACATTTCAGTTTTATTTATTTGAATCGGATATAAACGTTTTCTAAACCTGCAATTCCGTATTCTGAAAACTTTCTATTCCTGATAACCATCCGAGGTGTCTCAAAAAAAAGATGGCCTCGAGAACTTCTAGTTTAGATCAGCTACTTTGGTGTTGTCAATGGGCAATTTCTCCTCATGTATTTTATATGTATATCATCCCTCAGCTTACTTACTAGATGTATAAACCAATATAGTTGCAAATTTCAATAAATAATAATTTTTTTTGTTTGAATATATTTGTTGATATTTACAACTATATAATGATATACATCTAGTAAATGTGATATAAGATTATTCTGTCATGATTCACATGTAGGGATACTACCCAATGGCAGCTCTCCAAAAACAATGCTAAACCAGAAGGTCTCGGGGTCATCTTCTTTTCAGACGCATCGGAGGATTATCAGGGATTGTAGAGAAAGCAAGGATTGAAACTAGTGCGCTACAGTGGGAATAGAGTTCATTATGAAAGGAGTGGTACCTGGTTCACGGCAATTCAGGAGCATAAGGAACATTAAGGTCTTTATGGATGAGTTTATTTGTGACAAAATAAAGAGTATTGTGGATTTTTCGAAAGATTTTTTATTGTAAGGATTGGAGACGGGAAGAATTAGATGGTTTAGTAGAGCCCCAAATCTCCACTCCGAAAGTCCATCATATCGGTCCTATGATAGTCATGTGGATGAGTCTTTTGTACTTAACTGGAAGATTTGAGTGTTTGTCCAGTAAGTCTTGAAGTAGTCGAAAACATTGGGAAGTTTCTTGTCGTTTCGGTCTTGTATGAGGGTTCTAACGTTTGTCCGGGTGCAGTAAATAATTAATTAAAAAACAAATTCTTTTCTTCTAATTATTATTTTGTTTTCAAAATAATGAAGTCTATACCAGTATAGTTCTGAAATGATAAAGGAGATCAAAGAGCAAAAGTAGTTTTAACGTAATTTTTAGTTTTTAGAGCAAAAGTAGTTTTTAACGTAATTTTTGGTTTTTAGAGCAAAAGAAGTTTTTAACGTAAATTTTGGAATTTATAACATAGGAATACTAACTTAGATGTATAATATATCGTTGGAAAGCTAAAGATTAAAAATATATATATATATATATATATATTATCTTACATAGTTAGAATTGACGAGAATATTTTATAGCATACTGATCCCACGATAGTTGTTACAATCCGACCTCGGTCCTTCAATTCAATTCTAACTAGTCGAATCACGGAATACGCTGAGGAAATTATCGGAGATTACCAATGTGGTTTTAGGCGGAATCGCTCGACTATTGACCAAATATTTTCCCTACGTCAAATATTAGAGAAAAAATTGGAATACAACGGTGTAGTCCATCAACTTTATATCGATTTTAAAAAGGCTTATGATTCAATAGACCGTCAGAAGCTATATAACATCATGATTGAACAGGGAATACCTAGAAAGTTAGTAAACCTAGTAGAGATGTGTTTGTCGGAAACATTCCATAAAGTTAGAATCGGTCATAATTACTCCGAGAGATTTGAGGTGCGATCGGGTTTAAAACAGGGTGACTCCCTTTCACCTGTGTTATTTAATTTAGCTTTAGAATATGTCATAGAAAAGGTGATGTGTACCGAGAAAGGCTTAAATATGGGTGACAAGATTCCGGTTTTGGGGTATGCCGATGATCTGGTACTGCTAGGTGAAGACACGGAAACCATACAACTAAATACAAGTGTGTTAATAAAAACCGGTAAAGAAATAGGACTCGAATTAAATACCGATAAAACGAAGTATATGATTAGTAGCAGAAACGGTGTCGATCTTGGAGATATTGATATCAGGTCATACTTTTGAACACGTAGAGAAATTCAAGTATTTAGGTTCAATTATAACTAGAAAAAATGAAATCCAGGAAGAAATAAAGTCCCGGTTAAAGGTGGGAAATGCGTGTTATTATTCAGTTGCTAAGTTACTTAGTTCGCGGCTTCTATCTAAAAACTTAAAGATTAGAATTTATAAAACTATTATTCTTCCAACGGTTCTTTACGGATGTGAAACGTGGCCGCTTACTTTAAAGGATGAACAGCGGCTTAAGGTTTTCGAAACTAAAGTATTGCGTAAAATATTTGGTCCAAAGAGAGATGAGGCCACTGGGGAGTTTAGAAGGTTGCATAACGCGGAATTGCGGAACTTGCATCCTGTGAATATAATTGAGCTGATTGCATCGCGGAGACTCAAATGGGCGAGTAAAGTTGTTGGGCTCGATGACGAACGGATTCCGAGAAAGTTGGTATTTGCTGATCCGACTGGTAGGCGTCCGAAAGGTAGGCCGAAGCGAAGATGGGAGGATTGCGTTAAGGCTGATCTCGGGAGCTTGGGCTTGAATGGTGAGCATTGGACGAGTCTGTGTAGGCGGAATTTGGTGGTATCGGCATCGAACCTTTGGGTTCGCTAAGCCTATTATTATTATTATATTATCTTACATACAAAGTTGGCAAAAGTAATTTAAAGTGAAGAATAGGGAATAAACTTATTAATGATTATTTCCAACGAAACTGAATAAATATTTTATTTAAATGAACTTTAAACTTTTTCAACTTTATTAAATAGTTCTTAAATTATACCAACAGACGATGTTGCCTGATTAACAGATATTGTTGCCTTCATCAGATTTTTATATATTACATCTAATTATATAATATAATATATAATAACGTAATTTTGTTTTTTTAGAGCAAAAGTTGTTTTTAACGTAATTTTTGGTTTTTAGAACATAGGAATACTAACTTAGATGTATAATATATCGTTGAAAAGCAAAAGATTTAAAAAAATATATAAATATTAACTTATATACAAAGTTGGCAAAAGTAATTTAAAGTGAAGAATAGGGAATAAACTTATTAATGATTATTTCCAACGAAACTGAATAAATACTTCATTTAAATGAACTTTAAACTTTTTCAACTTTATTAAATAGTTCTTAAATTATACCAACAGACGATGTTGCCTGATTAACAGATATTGTTGCCTTCATCAGATTTTTATATATTACATCTAATTATATAATATAATATATAATAACGTAATTTTGGTTTTTTAGAGCAAAAGTTGTTTTTAACGTAATTTTTGGTTTTTAGAACATAGGAATACTAACTTAGATGTATAATATATCGTTGGAAAGCTAAAGATTTAAAAAAAATATATATATATATTATCTTATATACAAAGTTGGCAAAAGTAATTTAAAGTGAAGAATAGGGAATAAACTTATTAATGATTATTTCCAACGAAACTGAATAAATATTTTATTTAAATGAACTTTAAACTTTATCAACTTTATTAAATAGTTCTTAAATTATACCAACTGACGATGTTGCCTGATTAACAGATATTGTTGCCTTCATCAGATTTTTATAGATTACTTCTAATTATGTAATAAGAGAAAATAATATTTGTAAGATTACATATAAGGGATGATTGAAGTATAAAGCATGAAGAGAAAATTCAAGTATGAATTAAAGCCCTGTGAGAAGGAAATATATTATAAGATGGTAGGCAGAAGAAGGCCCCATCCAAGTAGTGTTATTATTCTAAGATTTGTTTAAGGGACTTGATTAAATAGAGCCCTCTGTTTGAGTTATAACATTTGTAACATTCTTCCGATGAATATTACAAAGGAGTGGAGGGGGAGGCGAAGTTCTGAGGTTGCCATTAGCCCCAACTCGGAAGAGGAAAGAGGTAACTCCTCTTCTAATATAGAACCTTGTAATAACTCAGTTAACCTACGCCTTTCAGAGGGAATAATTAAAGTTAAGTTTCCACTTTAACGTAATTATAATTTCAATTAAACTATGGTCTGTGTCAACAGTGAAGAAAAACAGATGCTGCAGCCCCTGTCGCAAAATCAATCCCCCTTCTCCTTGAAAACCCGAAGATGGAAAATTGGAAAGTCTTACAAACTTGTCCTTGATAAATTTATAACTAGTTAATAGTATTCTTTTTTACGATTTATTTAAACTTTTTTTTTTTTTATTGATTTCAATTAAACCTGATATTTGGAACTTATACAATGGGCAAAGAAATATTCGTTTGATTGACGTGTGGCTCATGAAAAAAATATGATAATTGTTGTAAGTATAATTTTTTATTAATTATTAATTGTGTACATATGTAATGAATGATTTCTTAAATCTGTATTACTCATTGCCCCAGAAGGTGGCAGATTGTATTATCTCTTAATAAAACAAAATAATAAAATAAAAATTATTAATTCACTTACCTCAGTTGTTAAAATCAATTTATGAACTAATAAACAGATTTCAGAAAGGCTCAAAGCAAAAATTTAGTTTCCTTGGGAACACATGTTTTATGTTAAATAATATTACAATATAAAATTGTTAGGTTTGTTTGTTTATTTAACGTCACTTTATGCTACTTGGCTAATCGGACGATGCTACAGTGGGGGTCCTACATTTTGCCTATCCAGGTTTAATTAGGATAGAGATCTTTAAAGAGTACCTGACATCGCACAGGCTCGGGACCACCTTTTAACGTCCCCTCCGAAGGACGGCATAACTAAGGATTTTATACTCCCATTAAAAACCCGTGAGGGATCACTTGTAGCTGGGTGGCTAGCGTAACAGCCTCCCATGCTAAAGGTCACGGGTTCAAACCCGCAGGTGGTCCTAGGATTTTTTAATGGGAGTAAAAAAACCTTAGTTACGCCGTTAAAAGGTGGTCCCGAGCCTGTGCGATGTTAGGTACTCGTTAAAGATCCCTATCCTAATAAAACCTGGATAGGCAAAATTTAGGACTCCCACTGTAGCATCGGCCGATTATCCATAGTAGCATAAAGTGACGTTAAATAAATAAACAAACAAAACAAAACCCGTGACCTTTGTCAAAGATCAAAATTTTTATTTACAACAATCAGTTATTTTTTATCTGCTGTGTATCATTCTCTATTACGTTTTATATTATATAGGCCAGTTGGCACATGGGATCCGAAACGACCTATATCATCGATACTGAACCAAAATGGTAACTATGACTGGGATGAAGGATAATATACAGGGTTGATATCAAGCACTTTAGTTTACAATTTATCTAGATTTAATTATTACCTGCACATGCAGCTAATGAAACGGCAAAGACTCGCATCAACGATGAACACTGCGTAATATAAAATAAGATAATCATTTGCTAGTAACGGAGTTCTATACTGAATGAATGATGAGTTTATCCCAAAGAAGAATATACTCATAGGCATGAAATTATTGGAGATCGTGACCAGTCATCTTGGTCGTGGATGTTGTACAAATAAAGAAAAACAACAATGATTGGAAGAAAAATGTTAATATTTATTTTTATTTTTTCCTGTTATATTTTTCATTCGCTTCTATAGAGGTTTTTGCGTTTATGATTGACGCAGAATTTGCAACGTATAGAGAATTTGTGAAGGATTTTTTTTTTTTTTTTATTTATTCATATGTATTACAGTTTGTCACACTGGACAATAATAATATTGCTAAAGGGTCCCATTCATACCATATTTTCAATATAAACAAAAGAAATGTCAAATTACATAAAATGAAACTAAACTAAATGAAGGTATACAATAACGAAAATTTGCAGATAAAATAAATACAAATAAATGAAGTTAATAAATAAACAAACAAAAAACAAAAATGTCACATTCATACTTATGTACAATATTTACAGTCAGCTAGGGAACACCGGACGGGGCTTGTCCCCCACTTGTGGAGGACAAGCAGAGCCCAAAGGATCCCAGCGCCTCCCTCACAGCCGCATCACTGGTGAGAGCCAGCGGAAGCAAAGTGAGGGCGCCATAGCCACCATCACAACGCAGAGAGGAGAATCTGACCAGTGTCAGAACTCCAGCATACATATTTACAATATATCTCGGGGCCACTGCCGTTTCAACCATCTAGGTGGGTTTTATGGATGAGTGGAGCTGGATAGGGATCATGCTAAAGGATTAGGATGATGAATGAGGTTCTGATGAAATTTGGAAAATTTGGATGGAATTAGGTCTGAAATAAATGGAACATTAAGGTCGTGGTGCAAGGTATAGTTGGATACATAATAAGGAGCATTTACTATTATTCGGAGGACTTTGGATTGAAAGGATTGAATGCGTTTGATGTTAGAACGTTTAGCTGTCCCCCAAAGTTCAAGTCCGTAGGTCCAGATGGGCTTCAGTATTGTCTTATAAATTAATAATTTGTTGTCAACCGCAAGTTCAGACTTTCTGTTTAATAGTCTGTATAACTGTCCGAATCGTCGATTGAGTTCTTTTCTTTTAAGTCTTGTATGTGGGTTCCACGTCAGTCTTTTGTCTAGTAGTAAACCAAGATAGCGGACTGTATCTGAAGGAGGAATAGGAATGGAATTGAAGTAAACTGGCGGACAGGAGTTTCGTCGAAGAGTGAAGGTTACGTGTTTGCATTTGGCTTCGTTTACCTTTATGCGCCAAGCATTACACTAGTCTTCGATAAGACAAAGGTGTCTTTGCAGGATTAAGGATGCTGTTTCGGGATCAGAACTGGATGATAGGATGGCGGTTGTAAGGACTTATTGATTAAAGGCAAAAAATCTACGAATTCAACTTAATAGAGTAATATACTTTAGATATTTATCCTGTAAATTATTATTTTACAGGATAATAAAATTGTTTATGATTTTTTTTCCTAGTATTGTACAAATATTTCTTTTACTCTACACTGGTCATTTTATATCATAATTACTGCTTGAGAGATTTGGCAATAATTACAGACCTTTTTTTATATGCTTTACTATACCCACCAACTTTTCAGCTTTATTTATTTTTTTCTGTTCAGGGATTGTTCATATTTTAATTTGGTTAAATATACATACTCCATATACATTTATCCTTCAACGATTTGAATATATATAATATTTTTTTTTTTAATCATTTCATTGGTATTTACAACAACAAAAAATACATGGTATTAACAAAAAATGCATCAAGTAAATGTGATGTGTTATATAATACAATGACATGATATACATGTAGAGAAGCTTCTATTGGAAGCACTCTAAAAACATTCTAAACTAGAAGGTCCCAGGACCATTTCCTTTTCAGGCGCCTCGGAGGATTATCCGAAATTAAAGAGGAAGAAAGGATTGAAACTAGTGGTTTAGAGTGCCAATGGAGTTTTGTCATGAAAGGATTGATACCTGATCCGGGCCAAATCAGTAACAAAAGGAACATTAAGGTCTTTATGGATTAGTTTATTCGTGACAAAGTAAGGAGCGTTCAGGATTTTACGAAGGATTTTATTTGAATAATTAAATTTTAATTATTGATTTGAATGATTCTCATCTCTTAATTACTATAATTATAGGTGTAGATTAATTTATGTTAATGTTTTAATGACTTTTATGTTTAATATCGCATTAAAAATAGTTATAACCTTAACTGTTTTTCTCTAATAATTACATAATTGAGGAAAGTGGCTAAAAAGGTCTTGGATGCGAAACTTGTAATTTTATGCCTAAATATAATGGTACAAAAAAAGAAATACTGTTGGTGACTTTGGTATCTTTCTTACACGTCGTTCTAAATTTGAATATTATTTTTTAGATTGTAAAATACTAAGAACTATGGATTTATAAATAAAAAAATATATAAATACATATATTCAACTTTGAAAATGAAAGTTTGTAATATCCAGTCAGGTCTATGTAATACACTATATTGTCTCAAATTGACCTGGATATGAGAACAATAAATTATCGAAACAGTCTTAACACAATTGCTTATTTATTGACTGAACTCAAGACTCGTATATAAGGGACTGGGTACAGATTTTTTTATGAATGTATTATTATAGTATGTTGATATTTTTATTGCTAATGTTATTGTAAAGGGTTTGATTGATTTATTTGTTTATGTCCTTCTCTTCATGGATGGTATTTCTTTATTTCGTAAATTTAAGCGTTTAACATAAATAATAGCATATTACAAAAACATGACGTCTTTTACTTACCTCCGTGGTTAGAATCATTTAAGAACATTTAAAATATATCCATTTAAGCCCTGTCAGATCATTTTAATCAGAATTATTTAATTTTCCTACTAAAGCTCATTAAATTTGACATCGATAAATCGAGTTTAAGAAATGCTTTTGAGACAATCGTAAAAAGATGGATAATGCATAGTATTAAGTTGCTCTGAAGGTCAGCAAATTTTTGTGAAATGTTTTCTGCAACATTAAATGGCTAATAAAATAAAATGGCTCTTCTAGTGCACCATTTTGTTTAAAACAGCTGTAACATGTCAGGAATTAAAAAAATCAAACAACTACTCTACAACCCACGAAGAGTTTTGGTCTCAATACATATTGAAATGAGACAGCTCAGCCGTAAGGTTTTTTCCCATTTTTGGTCACCTAGTTCGTAGATTCTGGTGCATCTTAGGTCTCCATACCCAAGGATCACCTCACGACTGAAACCACAGAATAAATAATGATCTATCACAGCCAGGATTCGAACCCAGGACACAGAGAACAGTAGTCAAGTGCTCTTTCCACTAGACCACGCCATTGGGAACTCTATGTACCATTCTATAATATGAAACAAAAGTTTTTTTACAACTTATGGTTGTATTAGTGTGAACACATAAACACACTCACAGACCTTTTTGGGGATCACTTGTAGCTGGGTGGCTAGCGTAACAGCCTCCCATGCTAAAGGTCACGGGTTCAAACCCGCAGGTGGTCCTAGGATTTTTTAATGGGAGTAAAAAATCCTTAGTTATGCCGTCCTTCGGAGGGGACGTTAAAAGGTGGTCCCGAGCCTGTGCCATGTCAGGTACTCGTTAAAGATCCCTATCCTAATAAAACCTGGATAGGCAAAATTTAGGACTCTCACTGTAGCATCGTCCGATTAGCCTAGTAGCATAAAGTGACGTTAAATAAATAAACAACAAACAAACAGACCTTTTTGAGGGACTAGATTATTTATTTGAACTCAGAGGACAGAGGATAGAAGTGTATTTCCGGTGAAAACTCAAATTTTCACTATGGTAGTAATTTCTCTTACCATATTTCTTATTTAGGTAAGTGAAATTAAAAAAAAAATGTTTAAAACGAAAAACAAAAAACTAACCGGATAAAACGAATCAAAATGAATTCTGCATGGCAAATGCGGCTGCAGCTGCATTAATCCGTATATTTCGAAAAAAAAGAAGGAAAATCCCCCCTCTACCGCAAAAAACATTTTTGGCAAAATACGTTTTCACACGAGTGGAGTGCTAGAGGAGCCAACGAAGCGTAAAATTCAAAACGAGAGGGATCGCAAGAGTAATTTATAACGGTTTAACAGGGGGCAATTATTTTAGCGTTGGGGGGGCCCGAGCTGTGTTGCAACCTAAACGTCAAATTGCATTATGATAGGGTGGGGGCGATGCAACGCTGCATCATTTCTATTTTATCCGGCTTCGTTAAATCGCCAATCAGCGGTACGCTCAACTTACCTGCGACAGGCGGCCGTATGATGGATTGGGTGTTTGTTGTCCCGGCACCAATAATGATAGTTATTCGTCAGTGGGTTTGAGTGCGATATTTATAGCGATTATAGGCTATTGTCATTTATTTGCGTTTCTAAAATATATAATTTTCTCCTAGAAACCGCAAAGAGAAAACTTAATCGTAGAAGTCTGTTAATCACAAAACTTAATCAACCATAAGAAATACTTGAACAGAAAAAATGTTGTCTATGAAATATCACTTAAAGCTTGTTTATACTGGAAGCCATTAGCAAAGAGTGTTGAGATTAGCAAGTTCACAGAACCTCCAGAGGTGAGAACGTATAAATTATATTTTAATATATTGAACTTTTTTAGTTATAGTTACTGAAAGGAATTAGTCCGGGTGGCGGTCATTAAATGAAACAACTGGAATAGTTTCAACTATTTTATTGTTTGCCAACGTTTCGACCCCCATTGTGGGTCATCATCAGGGCGTCTGGTAGTTGAAACTATTTAGTTATTTCATTTAATGACCGCCACCCGGACTAATTCCTTCCAGTAATTCTCAACGGTCAACTAATTATATCCACAATTTTTTAGTTATAATTTAAATTTCTACGTTAATCTTATAATGTCATCCTCTTTCACAATCTTCCCTTAAACTTCCTGTATCCTCTCTTATTTTCTTCACTTTGAAGTTCCCTCACGTTTTATATGGCGGTCTCTCGTATGTAGTGGAGGGCAGGTTGAATCGACTAATGAATTAATTTTAAAGATTTGTATTACTCGGTATGGACGGTTTTATCAGTTGGTAAATATCTGATTTGCAGTTATCGTAATGCAAGATTCTCCTCAAAGGAGCAGTGCGTAATTGACTATAATAAATATAATAACTTTATTCTGGGACTATGTCCCCTAAGAATAACAATTTCTTACAGGAAATATACACTTCAATATAAATGTCTGGCCGAGAGACTAATAAAATAAATTTTTATTTAATACAAAATACATGGAATATAAAAATTTAAAAAAATCTATAATATGTTAGAGTTGAACAATTTTCAAATAAATAAATTATTTCATAAATCTAAGATTTTGGTAAAATAAATAATTTTGTCTTACGTTGAAAGTAGGATAGTGGATTTACAATTTCACATTTAGTGTGCGTCTCTTTGTGATGCAAGAAGGTGGAAAGATGAGATTTGAATGAGAAAAGGAAAGAAACTTGGCGAGTATGATTAGATAGAGAATTCCAGAGGGCTGCAGAGTGGATATAAAAGGAATTATCATAAAAATTAGTTCTATGGGTAGGGATTTAAAGGTTGGTGTAGTTTCTAATAAGTGAATTGAGGATATGAATTGTAGAATACTGAGAATGTATGGTACTATATTGTCCTCATTCAGCTTTCGACTCTTTCACAAATCAATAATGTGGTTAAGAGATAAGCATTGGATTTTCCTGGGTTCTAATTTTATCTCGAAAGTAGTTAGACTAATCTGCCTCGGAGTTAATTTTGCTAATTTATTATTATTACTTTCACTTACCTATATATGAAATATATAGTAAAGGAAAGTATTGCGATCGTTAAAATTTTCGAATTCCAGTTTTCAACGGAAATACACGTTTGAGGGTCTCCTGAGTCCAAATGACCAAGTGCCGCAAACAGGTCTCTGTGTGTGTGTGGTAACTCCCGGGCAAAAACGAAAAGTCATATGAAACTGAAATTTCATATTTAACACACTATACGCCCGAGATGTTACAGAATCTTTTCCATTAAAATCAGCTGACCGGAAGATCTACTTTATACCATGCATTTTGCACCTTTCTTCGATTTTCTTAAAAACGGTTCCGACGATTTTGATTAAACTCGCTATATCGATGTAAAATTTAATGAACTTTAAGATCATGTAGATTTCATTCTGATCGCAATAGTAGCAATAGGATTAAATGCCGATATTTTAATTTTTCTTCCTCTAAAGTACCTTTAATTTTGTACATTCGTAAAAATTAACCATTTCATATTGTTAGCATTGATTAAGAACTGCTAAATATACAAGTTGAATGAATTTGATAATAAACTGAAAGATAAAAGTGCAAAAGTATTTTTTAAGGTAATTTTTGTTTTGGAAAGCTAACAATTTTAGAAAAAATATTATTTTTAATATTATTATATAAAATACTATAAGATTAACTGATTGTTTCAGATAATAACATAATAGATTATTTAATAAAACACATGTATCTATCGAAAATCAATT
This sequence comes from Piezodorus guildinii, assembly GCA_023052935.1. Lineage (NCBI taxonomy): Eukaryota > Metazoa > Arthropoda > Insecta > Hemiptera > Pentatomidae > Piezodorus > Piezodorus guildinii. The sequence goes on from CM041292.1 coordinate 194,505,156, forward strand.
TAATTAATTCTTTAAACTAATTTAATCTCTAACGGTATTTAAAAATTCTTAAATTGATTTTAACAAGGGTGGTACGTGAAAGTTGTGAGTTGCGCGCACGAGATTTTTCTTTTTAAATTATGAATTAAGTTTACTTTTCTTTTCTATAAATATTGTTTTAAAAAAATCACTAATAAGCAATAATATCGCTGAATAAATAATATTATTAATTTTTTAAACAAAAGAATATGCACATTACAGATCATTCATGATATTTATTCCAGTATTTGTTTTGTATTGTACGAAGCAAGTTTTTTAAGTAAGTACCGTTTTCGATACTCTTGGACTACCGCGCATGCGCGCTGGTTACCTACATCTTTTGTCTACGCTCTGACGCCATTGCAGTCAGATTCTTCATTGTATACGTTGTTTACTGAGTGTTGAAGATGCCTCCGACAATCGTGAGTCCCGCTGATTGTGAAGTACGGGCTGTTATACGATTTCTTAGTTCTAAAGGCGTAAAACCGATCGATATTCATCGTGAGATCATTGAAGTTTACGGACAAAACATTATGAGTGATGGAATGGTAAGGAAATGGGTGAGAGCATTTAAAGACCAAAGATCTCATAAAATAATTTAAATGGGAAACTCTGGATCATCCTCCATACAGTCCTGATCTGGCGCCCAGCGACTACCATTTTTTCCTGCACTTGAAGAAACACCTGGGCGGTCGGCGTCTTCAAGACGATAACGAATTCAAAACATCTGTGATGCAATGGTTAACAAGTCAGGCCCCCGAATTTTCTGAATAGGGTATTCAAAAACTGTTGCCGCGTTATGACAAGTGCCTCAAAATTCATGGAAATTATGTAGAAAAGTAGATTAAGGTACAAGCTTTCATGTAAAAATAAAATTATTGCGATATCTTTGCACGTCTTTTTTTAATTCCAAAACGGTACTTACTTAAAAAACATGCCTCGTATTTCACACGAGTGAACGATTCTTGAAATCATAAGTTAAAATAAGACTTAGAGGAATGTTATCTCCCGGATAACAACAACCTGTAATAACTGGAAATTTGAAATTATACACAAAAATATAGGCAACTTCTTGAGCTTATTCAAGAAACAGAGAAGATTACATATTTCTCTTCTACTGTTGCTGTATCGGATTGATCTCTGAAGATGAAATGAGGGGGTTATACCGTATGTTGAGTAGAAGCTGGCTGGCTATTCAACTCCTGCTCGTGACAAATATTCTTTTCTGAGTTCGACCCTTTACAACCTCTAATAAAACTTCTAAGGTACGGGTTATTTATTATTACTTCCACTCACCTATTTATGAAATTTATAGTAAGAAGTATTGCGATCGGAAAATTTTCGCATTCCGGTTTTCAACAGTTAATGAATCACGCACAGTGAAGATATTCAGGAACTACTTTTCGTGTAAAGCATACATCTTATTGATATAATACGCTGTGGGGTTTGGGTGACTATTTGTGTACATCCCAGGTCTCCTTCTATGGGTTTGACACAAGGTATGCAAAAAAAACAGTGATTAATTATAAGGATCCGAGGACAGATATAGCAAGGGATTGTAGGGGGGATGATGAGGTGGCTGAGGCATTTAAAGGAAGTGGTTGCAGGTGTTGGGTATAGTGTCTTAAGTACCGGTGAGGGTTCCTTTGTCGGTGAGTTAGGTAGTCGTAACCTTAGGTATAAATATTTTAGGAGACAAAGCAAGTTATTATTAAATATAACTATATATTATTACATTAAGCAACAAAATCATCATATACAACATGTTACTTAAACCTATATGGACGTACGGTCCTCAGGTGTGGGGCTCATGCAAAAAAATCACACTTGCAGACAATTCAAATCTTTCAATCTAAATTCCTCCGCTTCATCACTCACTGTCCCATTTACGTAACCAATAAATCATTACACAAAGACCTCAACATACCAATCGTAACGGATATCATTAAAAAATATTACAAACATTTTCACGACTCACTCGCTGGACATCCAAACCTTCTGGTACAAACATTACTGACTGATACACTACCACAAAACCCACCAAGGAGACTGAAACGCCTCTGGAGCAGAGACCTACTTCTGTAGCAGATCTTCCACGCCAAGGAGTGCCTTCACTGGGAGGTTTCTTCGCTCACGAATTCATAAGAATCCTGAAGGAGATTTTTCGGAATGGTCAGTGTTACAATACATGCCTAAGGTATTTGTATATTACTTGTTGTCAAATAAATAAAAACAATAAATATATTATTACATGACTAGCTTATTCTAAAACTAACGTAAATACGCGTTTAAGAGTCCCCTTAGTCCAAATAACTAAGATACGCAAAAAGCTCCATTTGCATTGTGTGCGTGTGGTAGACTTAATGTATGCGAGCACGAAAACCAAAATTGTACTAAACTTTTTTTTTAATTCATTTATTGAAATTTACAACTGTATGTTCATACATCAAGTAAATAGGCTAAAATGATAATACACATGAAAAAAAACATGAAGAGAAACTGCCCATTGGCAGCACTCTAGTACTAAACTAAAATTTCATTTAAGACAACTATACTCCCGAGATGACAGTAAATTTTCCACATTTTAAAGATTCTCTCAAAAACAGCTCCAACGATTTTGATCAAACATGCTATATCGATGGAAAATAAAATGAGCTTCAATATCATGTAGGTTTCATTCTAATAAAAATAGTTTGAAAGGGCTTATTGTCGCGATATTTAAATTTTGCCTCCTTTAAAGTACCATACATTTTAAATTTTTTTAAAAATTAACCGTATCATCTTGTTAGCATTGATAAATAACGAATAAATATATACTTTTAAGAGATTCGATATCTAACTAAAGGAGAAAATAATACAAATATTTTTTTACTACAATTTTTGAGTTTTTAAACATGAGAGCTTTAATATAGATTTATAATATGCCTTTCAAAAAGGAGGACGCAGTTCTTGCATGACGGATCTCAGGAGGGATAGAATTCCAAAGGGAGATTGCTTTGTATAGAAAGGACTTGCCAAAGGTAGCAGTACGGTGAAGAGGAGGGTTGAGGTCAGAAAGACGGGATCTGGTAGAACGGGACAGAATAGATTATTAAATTGAAGGGATTGGAACATAAAGCTGGGACGATGGGTTCTGATAACCTGGCAAAGGAAGGGAGCTAGGAAATACTGGCATCTGTAACGAGGATAAAGCCACCTTAACTCGGCGTAATACTGGGTTATATTGTGTGTGTCTGGTGATCCCGAATACAAATCGTATTGCACAGTTCATGATACGCATAGATAGGCAAAATTTGGAAATCCACAGTAGCATAAATGTTAACTGCATAAACATACAAACAGTGATGTGGCGTGTCGAGAGGACAAGAGTGGGAGACAAAGCCCAGGAGAAAGTATTGTGATCGTGAAAATTTTCGAATTTTAGGTTTCGCCGGAAATACAAGTTTTAGGTTCTTTGGGTCTTAAAAAACAAGCCGCGGAAAATAGCTGTGTGAGATAAGTCTAGAACTAAATGTCGTACGTGACCTAAATTTTATATTTAAGACTAATATGCCAGGATATTACACAAACATTTTCACCAGATTCGGCTGACCGTGCATATCTTTATACCATGAATTTTGCACCTTTTTACTATCATCTGAAAAGTGGATGTAACGATTTTAATTAAACTTCCTTATCGATGTAAAATTTAATGAGCTTTGATATCATCTAGGTTTCATTCTTATTGTAATAATCTTACAGGGCTTAAGTACAGTAACTTTCAATTTTTTGCTTCTAATGTACCTTTAATTTTGTAGATTTAAAAAAATTACCGCAATGTAATTTTTAGAATAGATAAAAACGGCTAAATATGAAGGTTGTATGAATTTGAATACTAAGTAAATTAGAAAAGAGCAAAAGTATTTTTTTAGGTAATATTTTTTTCCTAATATAAGAATAATAGAAAAGAAAAAAAAAACCTGTACCATTACAACCCATGAAGAGTCTTGGGCGCAGTACATATAGAGATTTGCACTGTTTATAGGCCAAAAGAATAATAGTACAGGAGTAAAATATACCGTTCGAAAGCTAAAGTCTGAAGTTTCATTTTTGATCTTATTTAAACATTTGTGATGTGTAATGTAAAGTGACGTCCATATAAAGTGAGATCCAACTATCGTGGGATCTCTCTTCTCCCAGTATGCCATAAAATATTCACGTCAATTCTAACTAGTCGAATCAGGGAATACGCTGAGGAAATTATCGGAGATTACCAATGTGGTTTTAGGCGAAATCGCTCGACTATTGACCAAATATTTTCCTTACGTCAAATATTAGACAAAAAATTGGAATACAACGGTGTAGTCCATCAACTTTATATCGATTTTAAAAAGGCTTATGATTCATTAGACCGTCAGAAGCTATATAACATCATGATTGAACAGGGAATACCTAGAAAGTTAGTTAACCTAGTAGAGATGTGTTTGTCGGAAACATTCTATAAAGTTAGAATCGGTCATAATTACTCCGAGAGATTTGAGGTGCGATCGGGTTTGAAACAGGGTGACTCCCTTTCACCTGTGTTATTCAATATAGCTTTAGAATATGTCATAGAAAAGGTGATGTGTACCGGAAAGGCTTAAATATGGGTGTCAAGATTCCGGTTTTGGGGTATGCCAATGATCTGGTACTGCTAGGTGAAGACACGGAAACCATATAACTAAATACAAGTGTGTTAGTAAAAACCGGTAAAGAAATAGGACTCGAATTAAATACCGATAAAACGAAGTATATGATTAGTAGCAGAAACGGTGTCGATCTTGGTGATATTGATGTATCAGGTCATACTTTTGAACACGTAGAGAAATTCAAGTATTTAGGTTCAATTATAACTAGAAAAAATGAAATCCAGGAAGAAATAAAGTCCCGGTTAAAGGTGGGAAATGCGTATTATTATTCAGTTGCTAAGTTATTTAGTACGCGGCTTCTATATAAAAACTTAAAGGTTAGAATTTATAAAACTATTATTTTTCCAACGGTTCTTTGCGGATGTGAAACGTGGCCGCTTACTTTGAAGGATGAACAACGCCTTAAGGTTTTCGAAAATAATGTATTGCGTAAAATATTTGGTCCGAAGAGAGATGAGGCCACTGGGGAGTTTAGAAGGTTGCACAACGCGGAATTGCGGAACTTGTATCCTGTGAACATAATTGAGCTGATTACATCGCGGAGACTCAAATGGGCGAGTAAAGTTGTTGGGCTAGATGACGAGCGGATTCCGAGAAAGTTGGTATTTGCTGATCCGACTGGTAGGCGTCCGAAAGGTAGGCCGAAGCGTAGATGGGAGAATTGCGTTAAGGCTGATCTCGGGGGCTTGGGCTTGAATGGTGAATATTGGACGAGTCTGTGTAGGCGGACTTTGGTGGTATCGGCATCGAACCTTCGGGTTCCCTAAGCCTATTATTATTATTATTATTAATGTAAAGTGACGAATGGGGTATTAACAAGCGTGATTATTTTACATAAGAATTTTATATTGTTATATTATTAAACCTAAAACAAATGTTTCCGATATAACTGGATATGAAGGAGAAGTTAAATTGGGAAACTGTCATCAAAACCCTTAATTAAGTAGAAACTTAATTAAGTATTTTGATGACTACACTCCGACTTAACATCCCAATATCTCCATACAGTCAGCCATTCTTAATACTATAACTGAATGTACAATAGTTTTTTAATTTTGTTTAACTCTTAATTTATTTAATAGTTATTAAACTGGTTTTGATAAACATTTGCAATTGACAAAAAAAAAGTAATAATAATCCCCCCTACCCTTGAAATTTGGGTAAGCCCCCAAGTTGTTAAAAAAATCCGCTTGTCCGCCAACCGCCCATATCTCCGAACCTACTCGACCATTTTCTATGAAATCTGCTACAAAAATAATAGGGCACGATGATCCTTATACCTTGTCTTTGAAATCAGCTGATTATTTTCAAAATGGCGTTGATTAAAAATTTTAATTATAATGATTCAGTTATGTTTGAAGGCAGAGAAAAATGTATTAGTGTTTTTTTAACAAAAAAAAAAAAAAACAACGCGAATAATTATTTTTAAAAAAAACAAGAAAAAAATTAAATTTTACATTTAAATAAATTTGCACATGACTTTTGTTTATTTCCATACTTTATAACTGTCATTTTATGATCATTTTACATTTAATTCTATTTATGTTCCCATATTATTATTATATACCTAAGGCATTATTAAGTCTATAATTACTTTGGTTGTTATCTTGTTTCTTTTAGCCCTGATGAAGGCCCCCATTGTAGGCCGAAAAGTTGACACATAATTAAAATAGCACTTTTTATAAATGTGTGTTTCTAATTTATGACCGCAGCCACAACCATCTTCCTCATCTAATTTCTCAACGGTCAACAAAAACTCCATCATTATATCGTATGTCTTAATATAGTTCTTCGGAAATAATAAACCAGTTTTTAATAATCTACAGCGTTTTTTAATTTTCTCTTAAAACGAGATAATTTAGTGTATATATGATAATTTTAATTGTGACAAACGTCGTTATATAGTGATATTATAACATTTTAATTGGTGCCCACAGACGACACTATTGCAGACTTAATACGCGTGTAGGACATGTGCATAACAGACCCTCAAGCCGAGGAAATAAGCCTCAAATTAGGCAGAAGAGGCTGTGGAGGGCTCACTATGAGCGACCACAACTACTCCACTATGACAACGCTTATTAAAATAATTGGAGAGGATACAATTTTTTTTTCTTTATAATTAGCTTGCTAGGGCAATGCTTAGCGCAGGGGTTCTTCGCCCGCTCAAATCGGTTCATGCATCATTCATCATGAGCTTGAATTAATGCAACCATAATCAACTTCTTTATAAAATTATTCTTATATAATAACCATAGTATGAATTTAAATGGAAAGAATGCCCTAAATTATAGTGCAAACCGAATTAAAATCCGCGTCGGGTCTGAGAAGGAGTACACGGAAACCAAAAATTGATATTCATTATATACATATATATATATAAAATTGAAAAAAAATGATACAAAATCATGTGAGATTGGCAAGACAAGTTACTTTTGAGGGTTTTTTTTCTTTCTTTTTTTAAACATATTTATTGATATTTACAACTGTATTATTATATACAACAAGTAAATGTGATGGACATAGTAAACTGACATGAAATACATGTAGAGACGCTACCCATTGGCAGCACTCTAAAAGTATTTTAAACTAGAAGGTCTCGAGGCCATCATCTTTTCAGATGCCTCGGGGATTGTCAGGAATGGAAGAGGATGACAGAATAGAAACCAGTGGATTAGAGTGAAAATGTAGTTTTTCATGGAATGATTGATACCTGGTTCGGGCTAATTCAGAAACATATGGGACATTAAGGTCTTTATGAATGAGCTTATTCGTGACAAAGTAAGGAGCGTTAAGGATTTTACGAAGGATTTTGGATTGTAAGGATTGGATACGAGAAGAATTCGATGGTTTAGTAGAGCCCCATAGCTCTATTCCGTAAGTCTATATCGGTCTTATGATGGTCGTATAAATAAGTCTTTTGTAATTAAGTGAAAGGTTGGAACGTTTGTCCAGTAAGTGTTGAAGTAGTCGAAAACGTCGGGCAGTTTCTTGTCGTTTCAGTCTTGTATGGGGATTCCAAGTTAGACGTTTGTCAAGGTGGAGTCCTAGGTATCGAATCTGTTCAACAGAGGCTAGTGGAGTGTCATTAAAGGATACTGTAGGGCAGGAAGTCATTGATTTACGACGGGGGGAAATGTTATCTGGTAGGATTTATTAGAATTAATTTTAATCCTCCAATTCTGGCACCATACTTCAAGGTCTCGGATGTGGGATTGAAGAGTGTGGGAGGCTGTAACAGGGACATTATCTACTGATAGCACACACGTGTCATCAGCATAGGTAGAATGGAAAGTGTTTGGATGGGACTTTTGAGGGTAAAATTAAAACTTGTATTTTCGCCTTACAATTTTCAAATTGTTGGTCGCATCATATGACAACCGTGCGTGCGGTCAGAAACAGCAATCACAGTAGTGACTATATACGTGTGTGTGAAATGTACCTACGTTTTGGCTCAATTTTAATTGAAGATAACTATATTATAAATTTAAAATATTATTTAAACAAATTTATCGATTACAAAACTATATAGAATTAAAATACAACGAAAAGGAGCAACCATAAATTGTCACTAGTATTGACTCAACTCCGGACAGGCTGAATCATTCACAGATTAAACAGGACAAGCGCACTTTGGATGGACTGATGCAAACATTCAATCATATCATTTACCAATCCGGCTTTTTGACAGGCCCAAATCGAAATTAATTCAAGCTCTAATTATCAAACTAGGCAAGAGATATACAACAAACGCACCTGTTCTCATTTGGTCTGGAACATTTTACGAATAGAATTTACAATAGTGTGGGGTAGTTTTAAGTTCAGATTATATTTTCAGAGGTTTACATTTAAAAAAAAAAATCTAAATCGTATCTTCTATTATTCTGAATATATAATTAATTGCTTTCCCTTTTCCTTGTCATACTTTGTATTTCCTTGGTTTTATTTTCAATTCTATGGGGTTTTGATTTTATCAATTTATATTTATTAATCATTGCAGAAAAATTAAAAAGGCTGAGTCAGAGTAAAACAATTTTTGGCAAATAATTGACTTTTAAAGTATGCTTTATAGAACCACATTATTAAGAACCAGCACAATGATAATGTTAATATAATAAGATATAGAAACAGAAAGGCATTGTTCTATTAGACTATGGTCCAACAGTACAATATCTTTTTAAATTTATCCTACCATACATCTGTTCGCAATTTCGCAGAATTCGCAATAAACTTACAAAAAACATATTAAATAAATTAGCTCTTTAAAATATTATTAGGTTGTGTCACATAAAATGCCCGCTTTCAAGGTAAAGGATTTTTATTAAAAATACGATATGAAAACAAGATAATTTTATTCGAAATATTTATCTTCTTTTTCTACACATTTTCCCCAACGTGACACCAACTTTTTTATCCCCGAACTGAAAAACTTTGAGCTTTGAAGTGAAACAAAATCTGAAAACGCACTTTTCACTTGATCATCATTTTCAAAAAGTTTTCCTTTGACGATGCTGTCTAAATTCCTGAATAGGTGGTTAGCTGTTGGAGACAAGTCGGGAGAATATGGTGGGAGCGGAAGAACTTCGTAGCCCAGTTCTTTCAATTTTTGCACGGTATGTTTTGATAAATGGGGTCTTGCTGCCGCTGAGTGAGATCATGAGGTACCCATGTATCGAGCTTTTTTACTTTCCCAATACACTTTAAATGTCTGGAAACGGTAGATACACTTGCATTAAGTTGTGCTGAGAGTCATTTAACTGTTTGGTAGGGGTTTCCTTCTACTGTATCTTTGATGACATCGTTGTCTATTACGGACGGAGGTCTTCCTCGGGGCAAGTTTTCCAAGTAGGTATCCCCAGCTGAAAACTTAACAAACCAACAGCGAATGGTCCGTTCATTAACACTCTCTTCACCAAACGGCTTGCAAATATTTCTATCGGCCTTAGCTGCTGAATGGCCGAGTTTAAACTCGTCCTCAAATATTACTTGGAAATCGCGTGTTTCCATGTTCATAATTGGAGGTATATTAAATAGTGGGTAATTGATTGGGAAGCTAATGTTTATAATAAAAAGGTAGATGATTAGTAACTGTTTACTATAAATATGTAAACATTCGGAAGAAAACAACAGAAACTTGCAAAATCCTTTATGTATTTCAGGAACTACAAAAACGTACATTTCAAGTGGAACAACCCAAAAAAGTCAGACATAGCAAAACAGTAAAATTCAATGTGATTTCAACTCGCAATTACTTTTAATGTTATAATTGATACACGGATTGTTTATTGTGTTTTCAGAGGGTTATGGTGTTTTAAGGGGGTTATTCCATTTTGAGATATGATAAGTTTTTTTAAAATTGTATTTCATCTTGTACGCAATTAAACATGTACAGGCTCGAAAATATATTTACTTGAATAAATTCAGAATTAGTAACTTCGAAAACTTGAAAGAAATATAAATAATATATTAAAAGCAATTTAACCACCCCTTCCCTAAAAAATAAATAAATATATATATATATATATATATATATATATATATATATATATATATATATTTAAAAAAAAAAAAACTGTTTTCGATAATATTAACTGGTTAAAATCAGTACTTAACATAAAAAATATTTAAAAAAAAAAATTGACAATGTGAAATGCAGAAATTAGTTCGTTTGTTTTTTTATTTATTTAAGGTCATTAATTTTTCCTATCCAGGTGTAATTAGGATAGGGATCTTTAACGAGTACCTGCCAACGCATAGACTCGGGACCACCATTATTTGTCCCCTGATTTTTACTCTCATTAAAAAAACATATAGCCAACTGTGGGTAAATCCGTGACCTTGGGTATTAGAGGATCTAATGCTAGCCACTATGCTACAGGTGACCTCAATATTAATCTAAAAGACAAAATTTTAATTAAGCTCATAATTTTTTAACAGATAAATAAAATGGAATATTTTACACTAGAAATTTGTTGAAAATAGACAAATAAAAAGGTTGCAATTTGGAAATGGTTTCATTTGATTTGGAAATGGTTAAAATTGACTAGGAATTGCTTTAGGAGTTATAGTGGTACAGAGTTTGGAGAAATTCAAAAATGTAGAAACTAAATTTTTAATAAACGTACTTATTAAAATGTTTTTGAACTTTTAATTAATTAATTATGGTACAAATCATAATGGATTATTAATTTATGAAACTATTAAAAATAAATTTGCAAATAGTTGGTTCCAGTAAGGATAAATTTGCAGAATGTTAAGGTAAAATAATTACAGATAAAAAAACTTTGTTTATAGACGGCAAATTGATATTAATATCGACAGGTCGGTTTAGAAACATTGGGTTCAACACAGTTGCTCCTATTTTACGACGTAACAAGGCAATTAAAATTCATAATTTATGGCTCAGCCCCTCAAGAAGATAACATTCGCCACGTGCAATTATCCACTAGCTATAATTACTAGGATCCAAAACTATACTAAGATGAAGAAAATGTTGAGGTATATAAGAGTCCTGATAGACTGGGGCTAAACACATACCCTTGAAGGTAGCCTCTCATAATAAAGCAACTATGAGGCCAGCTGAGGCTCTGTAATTGTACGGTCTCCGCCAGAATCCAAACCACCTGCTTTTTTTTTTATTCAATTTTTTTTAATATACATCGGAACTGTCAAACATTTATTTAGAAAGGATTTCACTAATGTATGTATTTTGGGCATCTTCTACATTAGGAATGGAATCGAAAAAAAGATTTAATAGGAACTAATTTTTAAAAAATAATTTATGTTCTCCTAGATGAAACTTTTGATGAACTAACGGTGTCGGTAATTAAATCTCAAATTCACAAACCCGATAATTAAAAAAAAACTAAATTTCCAGAGAATTTTTTCGATTTTAGGGACGATATAAAAAGTAAAAAAAAATAAAATCAATATAATATATTATACGGGTCAAACATTAAAAAAAAATTACTTGTTGAAATCCATTTAAGAATTTATAAACTAAGTTAGAGTTAAATAAAAAAAAAGAAATTTATAAGATTGTTTGAAAGAAATTTATCTTCCTTAAAAGTTTATTATTATTATGGATGTAATTAGTTGACCGTTGAGAATTACTGGAAGGAATTAGTCCGGGTGGCGGTCATTAAATGAAACAACTAAATAGTTTCAACTATTTTATTGTTTGCCAACGTTTCGACCCCCTTTGTGGGTCATCATCAGCCCTGATAACTAATTCCTTCCAATTTATTATTATTATTTTTAATTAGTAAATAGACAATTTTTTTTTTTTTTTTTGTAATAGTAAATGATAAATTTGTTAGTTTATTGTATTGTAGTGAGTCCTGAAGAGGGGGAAGGCCCCCGAAACGTCGACTCTTCATTGTAGCTTATGTAATAATAAACTTTAAAGGATTTATTAGGGGGAGAAAAAAGAAGAAGAGTTTACTGTTTTTAATGAATTTGAATTTGAATGAGTTTTATTGACGATTTTTGTTGGATTTTATATGAGATAGATGAAATACTCTGAAACGTTGATCATTGATTTTTATTTTAATAAAAATATTTTTTGGAAAATTTATAACCCAGCCCATTTCTTTTTTTTTTCTTAGGTTTTTTTTTTTTTAAACTTCTTTATTCGAATCAAAACACAGACATATTACAGTGCAAGTAGAAGTCATTATCCCACTAAGGCGAGCCCGTGTGTGGGAAAGGAGTTCACCTGCGGCAATTCAATAAGAGTACAATAACAAACAGTAACAGTACACAGTAAGATACAATACAATACTTAAATAATATAACACAATTTTATAAAGAAACAGTAACACACTATACAGCAAAGAAAAACTATATAATACATAAGAAATATAAAATAAAATTATAAAGAAACAGTAACACACTACACAGCAAAAACAATATAATACATAAGGAATATAAAATACAATTATAAAGAAAGAGTAACACAGTACACCGTATGAAGCAGTAATTGACTAAGCTTAAAAGCTATAAGGAATACATATACATATATACAAGATATAAAATTAAGGCATGCAAATATAAAATTGAATTACATAATACCTAATTAATACAAAACAATTATAAGAAACAGTTAAACAGTACAAAGAAATAAACTGTAATTGACTAAACCAAAAGCAATAAGGAATACAAATTCATATATACAAGATATAAAATTAAGGCAAGTAAATACAAGATTGAATTACATGATAAGCAATATAAAGATACATAACATAGTACATAGTAAAAAATTGACAAAATCAAAAGTCAATAAAGAATACATATACTTGTATACAGGATAAATATAAGAATGAGTGACGCAGACTGGCATTGACGACATGTCTATAGCGATGAGTAATTTGGATTCAATAATTGAGACGTTGATTTCCAAAAGGTACTAAAGGACATTTTTTACGAAATTGATTTTTTTACATATTTGTATTCTCCTCATTTAGTTTTATCTAAATATTCTATTTGATGCTATCTAATGAATTCTCAAGTCCTTAAAAAACACGATTTAGAAATGCGGTCATTTTCTAAAAGTACTAATTACGCATTTATTTTCGTTCCTAATCATTCTAAAAAAATTCATTTCATAACTTTAATATGATGTTATTATTATAGTAAAAAAATAATTCTAAATTTTAAGGCAAAAAGACCCAAATTAGCTAGTTTAATAATATAGTAATGAGAGATTTTCGCGCTTCCTGTAAAATTTCCTAGAATGGATATAGTACCTTTTGGAAATCAACGTCTCAATTCAGCAATTTTTTCTTCACTGATGGATTTCGCCCACATTTTTACATCGTAGTAATAATTTGAATACTTTGGAGGATTTGTGTGAGAAAATTGAAAAGTTATAACTAATTAATTCTTCTGAGTAATAACAAATAAAATAATAACATTTAATAAAACAATGTTTGATGTTGTTCAGGCAGAAACCTGTATACTATTCCAGGTACCTCAAGAAATCATTGAAGATCAGTCATTATTTTAAGATTATTTTTTATTTGTCGATGTTTTTCGGAATGAATATAGGAGGAGGAGCAGGTATATCGGTAAATATAGAGTCTGAAGTGCTTTCGATAGAGCTCAACGTTTTCTTCAATCACGACCGCGGGACAGTAGCTCTTTTATTTCTCTTTCCAGAAGCCTATAATATCGGCGTTTCTAAACTTTTCCACCACTCGAAGCTCACCTATAATTTGTACGGTAGGAGTAGCCACGGCGATTATTTAATATTGAAATGATAATTACAATAAGCTATAGGGAGTCTTTAGACTACTGTATTAGTATCATCTCGGAACGGTAGGGATTTCGTTATGTATAATTCATAAGAAAGAAAGGAAGGTATTCGGACTGGTAAGAAGGCCTTTGGGTATAGGCTGAGTTAACCTGTAATATAGGGCTGTGATTGGATCTGGGCAAGCTGGAAATTATAGTGGAATCGGATGGTAGGGTAGATGGGAGATAGTAGGGACCATGAACAGTAGCTGGGCTTTATAGAGAGCTGTCCATGCCCAATATCTTATCTCATCTTCAACGCTATCTGTTCTCTGTTCTGTCCCTCATCGCCTATATCCTACCTACCTTATATCTACCTTGTTTACCTAATGCTATATTAGTCTAATGTACTCTAAGGTACATAATATAAAATGAAAATTAAAATAATTTTTATTCAGTGAAATTATAACTTTAACTTATCATGGTATGAAATCTATACTACTATTATAAAGCTGAAGAGTTTGTATGTTTGTGTGAACGCACTAATCTCAGTCTGTATATATTGTATGAATGTGTACTACATCTCTATTACTACTGTTCATTATGTAACAAACTGTAATATTTCTCAATAAATAAAAAAAAAAAATCTCAGAAACTACTGGTTCAAATTGAAAAATTATTTTTTGTTGGATAGTTCATTTATCGAGGAAGGTTATAGGCCCTATAACATCACGCTACGACCAATAGGACCAAAGAATCAGTGGAAAATCTGAAAAAAAAACGGGGATAATTTACATAGCATCCCAACGATTCCAAATGATTTACCTTTAAATTTTAAAATAAGTCAATGTCCCGTTAAGTTAACTTTTGTCGTAACAATTAATAAACCAGAAGGGGAAACATTTATCCATCCTCATGGAATTAACTATGTTTACATACCGAATTCATCTTTATTGAGGATCAGTATTATAGTTTATTTCAAACCAACATGAGTGACGGTTCGGTTCATTTTCGGCATATTATGCTGTTATTTTTTTAAAAAGGGAAAAAAGCAACCCTAACTGCAAGAATGATTCGTGCCGTATATGGTAGCGATTCAATTGCACGGTTCAAAAGTGGTTTTCGCGGGTTAGATGAGGAGATTTCAATATGGAAGACCAATCCCGGACTGGCAAGAGTTTAACGGTTATCAAAAACAATCCACGAATTACTGTTTGTGAGATAGCTGCGGAGTTAAGATCCTGCAAATCGACCGTTTTTGATCATCTAAAGAATGCCGGGTACGTCTGTCGTTACAACGTTTAGGGGCTCCACGAGCTTATTGAAAGGATTTTATGTTGTGATTTACTGCTGAAAAGAAATGTGGATGATCCACTTTTGAAACGAGTTGTTACTGGTGACGAAAAATGGATACTCTACATCAACACCAGCCGAAAAAAATCTTGGGGTCTGCCTGGAACACCAAAGACCGGTTTGCATCCAAGAAAGGTGATGCTCAGTATTTGGCGGGATTGGAAGGGATCCATACATTTTGAGCTCCTTCCACAAAACCAAACTATACTGGAAGGAATTAGTCCGGGTGACTTTGAGTTTCCATTCTCCCACCATGCGCCCTGATGATGACCCACAAAAGGGGTCGAAACGTTGGCAAACAATAAAATAGTTGAAACTATTTAGTTGTTTCATTTAATGACCGCCACCCGGACTAATTCCTTCCAGTAATTCTCAACGGTCAACTAATTACATCCACAAACTATAAATAAATTTCCATATTTTCTGTTCCCTCGAAAATTTTCTACACGGGAAATCCTACTCTTCAGAAGATGATGTCATAACGGAGCTTTTATTGTTTTTCAGGATTAAGGATAATGATTTTTGAAAAAAAAAAGGATAATGGACCTTTCAAGCCGTTGGAAAAGGGTAATCGCTAATGGTGGTAACTATTTTGTAGATTAAATATGCTGTTCATCAATTTTAATTTTTGTCTAAATTTCTCTACGAACTTTCCGGACAGCCCTATATATTTTTTTAAAAACGTCTTAATAGCGATCATAATAACAGAAACTGACGAAGTCGCGAGCAACAGCTAGTATGTAATAAGGGAAGTATTGAAAGCAGCGAAAATTTTTAAATTCCAGTTTTTAACTGATACTAAATAACCATATCCCGAAGGAAGCTCTGCGTGTGTTTCTGTATTGTAAGTATAGTACAAGCACCAAAACGAAAAGTCTTGCGAAACTGAAATTTCATATTTAAGACTACTATATGCCCGAAATGTTACAGTAACTTTTCCACAAAAATGGAATGAATGGCTAGCTATATTATATCACGCATTTTGCATCTATTACGATTTTCTTATGAACGAAATTTTAATGAAGTAATTATTTCTAAATTAAATTATACAACGGGATCACCTGTGGGTGGGTGGTTAGCATAAAAGCCTCCTATGCCAAAGGTCACGGGTTTAAACCCGCAGGTGGTCCTAGGACTTTTTAATGGGAGTAAAAAATCCTTAGTTATACCGTCCTTCGGAGGGGACGTTAAAAGGTGGTCCCGAGCCTGTGCGATGTCAGGTACTCGTTAAAGATCCCCATCCTAATAAAACCTGGATAGGCAAAATTTAGGACTCCCACTGTAGCATCGTCCGATTAGCCATAGTAGCATAAAGTGACGTTAAATAAATAAACAAAAGAACAAATCATACAACAATAAAAATCATAATCTAATAAAATCCCGCACAAGATAAACAATTTTACACTTTTAAAGAATTTTAATATTTTAAGAACGGTTTTAATCTTCATTTGTTAACTAACCATTTTCGTTGTAAGGATTCTAAACTACAGACATGGTTATTTGGTAACTAGAATACGATTCAAGATGGCAGAAAACTATCATTTTCTACTCGACTACCACTTAAACAGGGCACTAAAAATAAATGAAAATGTTGATTTTTTTCGTTGCTCATTATTAGGGCATTTAGCAGGTAAGAGGAGTGACTGGAGAGTATTTAATGAAAAATCCCTAACAAGTGATGTATAATGCAGGGGTTAATTCATCGGCCGGCCAACAGAGGGGGCAAGTTAAAACGTCACTTAGCAATTCCTAAATGGGCCGGTGAACATTTGAGTCGAGTCCGCTCGGGATAGTAAATTATCAATGGCCCCATCCCTATTTAAATACCGTTTGATTAAAGTGACCCAAGTTGTGTGATAATTCAGTAAGTCCAAGCCCTGGCAGCATCAGTTCTGATTGGCCCGCCACTCGCCCGCACCTCCCCCCACCCCGACACATAGGATCCCATAGAAACTAGCCATTGTGTAATTGCTGAATAATGTAGCGCAATTTCCCTTGGATCCAGACACTATATGGACAATATAATTTCCAATAATGAGGGAACAGACTACAGCCATATCGGCTACATCCATATCTTGTCATGGAGTAAGTTAGAACGGGGCGCGAGATATGTTTAACCTGTGTTGGTAGATTCGTTTCAATTAGTAGCCAGAGCAGAGGGCCAATAATTCATCATTATCGCGGCGATAACTTTAGCCCTAGTTAATACCTCCCCTATGTCGTCATTAAATATCCCCTCTGATCGCATCCTGTCCTATTTTCCGATTAAATCATTCGCTCCGATTTAAATTTTTTTTGCAAATCCAATAAATATTTCGACCACACAATGAACCTGGCTATTATTATATCTTCTTATTGCCACAAAATAATTACACACTTTAGGTACCATTCTCACTTTTTATTATTCTCACAATTTTAACATCTGTTTTACTTTACAATGGGCAATGGAGAAACATTCCATAAAGTTAGAATCGGTCATAATTACTCCGAAATATTTGAGATGCGATCGGGTTTGAAACAGGGTGACTCCCTTTCACCTGTTTTATTTAATATAGCTTTAGAATATGTCATAGAAGAAGTGACGCGTACCGAGAAAGGTTTAAATATGGGCGATAAGATTCCGGTTTTGGGGTATGCCGATGATTTTGTACTGAGAGTAGGTGAAGACACAGAAACCATACAACTAAATACAAGTGTGTTAATAAAAACCAGTAAAGAAATAGGACTTGAATTAAATACCGATAAGACGAAATATATGATTAGTAGGAGAAACGGTGCCGATCTTAGTGATATTGATGTATCATGGCATACTTTTGAGCAAGTAGAGAATTTCAAGTACTTAGGTTCAATGATAACAAGAAAAAATGAAATCCAGGAAGAAATAAAGTCCCGGTTAAAGGCGGGAAATGCGTGTTATTATTCAGTTACTAAATTACTAAGCTAGCAGCTTCTGTCTAAAAACTTAAAGGTAAGAATTTATAAAACTATTATTCTTCTGACGGTTCTTTACGGATGTGAAACGTGGCCGCTTACTTTGAAGGATGAACAACGGCTTAAGGTTTTCGGAAATAAGGTACTGCGTAAAATATTTGGTTCAAAGAGAGATGAGGCCACTGGGGTGTTAAGAAGGGTGCACAACGCGGCATTGCGGAGCTTGTACCCTGTGAATATATTTGAGTTGATAGCATCGCGGAGACTCCAATGGGCGAGTAGAGTTGTTGGGCTCGGTAAGGATCGGATTCCGAGAAAGTTGGTATTCGCTGATCCGACTGGTAGGCGTTCGAAAGGTAGGCCGAAACGTCGATGGGAGGATTGCGTTAAGGCTGATCTCTGGGGCTTTGGCTTGAACGGTAAACATTGAACGAGTCTGTGTAGGCGGAATTTGGTGGTATCGGCATCAAACCTTTGGATTCGGTAAGCTTATTATTATTATTATTTACTTAAACATCTGTTGTAAATTTCTAAATATATAAAATGATACCGCGATTTCGGTTTCCGCTAAACTCCTTCTAAGCAATAAGACGGATTTTGATACGGATTTAACCATCATTTAGAACATTCTTTCCTGAATGTTTATTAGTAAAATACATCGCAATTCAGCTTTTCTTTAAATGGAAAAATAGGTTTTTTGTTTAGCTTCTCTACATGTGTTTCATGCCTTTTTATATTTCACTCAAATTTACTTGTATTCCATTATACAGTTGTAAATTCCAATTAATAAATTAAAAAAAAAGAAAGTTTTCTGCATTCAAGGAAACGAAAAAAATTTGACGTTGACTTTAACCTTCCACTTCGAAAAATAACTGATGGATTTCCTGAATAGTGTCTGTTGTCTTTTAATTATTGTATCGACCCTTTATGAAGAATTATTAATAGCTGTGTCATCAGCATATATAAATCTTCTATTCATCCACAGATTATTCCTGACATATAAGTATTAATATAGACGTATAACATACCGTTGGAAAGCGCAATATTTTAGATAAATTAATATGCTTTAAAAAAAGGCGGGCAATTTAATAGAAAGAAGAATTAAGCGCATAATCTTATAAACAAAACTTATTTTTAATTTTGTGGATTTATTATTTTATTGCATATATATATGAATTTATTTATTTTCTATTTTATGTAATTTGACTATTGTTATTATTTTTTGTATATACTGTATGAATGTGGTATCTTATCAATATTGCTATTGTTCGATTTGTAACAAATTGTAATATATCTCAATAAATAAAATATATATAAAAAAAATTTTGTGGATTAGGTAGGTTATGGTAGTTCATGGTGATCGTACGGGTTATATACTTCCATACAGTAGTCAAAATTTTAGGAAAAAAAATGATGTACCAAATCTTACGTAAGTTGCTAAAATAATGATAAAGTTGCTATAAACTAATACTCTTAATAATCATTTTTACTTTTAGGTCATTGCAAAAAAAAAAAAAAAAAAAAAAATAGTAGATCCACTGTCAACTAAATGAGACTCCCATGGAAACTAAATTAACCACATCAAGAACAAACAGATAACGCTAAACAAAAGACTAAAAATTGTATACTCACTACTCTCAAGACGTTCAAAATTAAAACTTAAAAATAAACTAAACACTCACACTTACCTACTGAAGCCCATTTAGTCTTACTTACGCCTCACAGATATACTCTCAGAACTATCATAAACTCACCATGGTACGTTAGCGACACTACTTTACATACAGACCTTCACATGCCAACAGTCAACGAACAGATTCGGACCCTCTACAAACGTTTTCACAAAAACTTACACGGACATACAATCAATCTAATACGAAACATGGCCACTAGTAACATGCCGGACAATACTCGCAGAAGACTGAAAAGAAGTTGGATGAGATACCTTCCAAGCTAAATCCGTAATAGGAAGCACGCCAGGAAGAGGTGCTTTTAAAATGTAAAATTGTAATATAGGAAAATAATACGAAATAGGAACCGTTAAACACAACAAACAAATAAACTAACCAACTTTTGATTTTTTGACCAATTCTAATTTTTTCATTAGTATATATAGTACAGGAAAGTATTGCGATCGTGAAAATTTTCAAATTCCAGTTTTCAAGGGGAATACACATTTTAGGGTCCCCTGAGTCCAAATAACCAAGTCCCGCAAAAAGGTCTGTGTGTGTGTGTGTGGGGTAACTCCCGGGCGGAAACGGATTTTCTCCAAAACGGTTCAGACGATTTTGATTAAACTCGCTATATCGATGTAAAATTTAATGGGCTTTGATATTATGTAGGTTTCATTCTGATTAAAATACTCTGACAGGACTTAAATGCCGATATTTTAAATTTCCTTTCTGTAAAGTACCTTTAATTTTGTTGATTCTATAAAAATAACTATATTATCTTGTTACCACTGATGAAAAACAGGTAAATATATAAATTGAATGAATTCGATACCCAACTAAAGGAGAAAGCGCAAAAAATATTTTTTTATGCATTTTTTGTTTTTGAACATAAGAACAGTAATATACATGTAAGATAAACCGTTGGAAAGCTAAATATTAAAAAAAAAATATTATCTCATACACAAGCTTTTAACAGTTAATAGAGAGTGATGAAAAGAAGATAAAACTAACTGATTATTTTAGATAATAATAAATAGATTTTTTAATAAAACACATGTTTCTATAGAAATTCAATTTAATTAATTTTTTAATAGTTTCACGTATTTTTATCTCTAACTGTATATAGAAATTTTTTCATTGATTTTAGAAATGGAGGTAAGTGAAAGTCGTGTGTTGTCCGCACCAGATTTTCTCTAACTGTATTTAAAAATTATTAAATTGGTTTTAACAACGGAGGTAAGTGATAGTCGTGTGTTGCTCGCACCAGATTTTTACTATATTTATTGCTGTTATCTTATTACATTACATTTTTTTTCTCGGTTATTACCGTAGTTTGTTTACCTTATCGAACACCTAAAATTTAGTCCGACGTTTAGGCACACAAATAAATATGTTTCCTTACGTCTTATCACCATTATGGTCGCACTTACATTTAATATTGCATTTAAATATACTATATTAAATATACTATCGAAAGTGATATTGGAACGTCAGTATGTACATACCAACTTTTCGAGACGCTCTGAAAACATGAGGGGTACAAATTCCGAAGTTGTTGAGGGAGGGACATTAATGCATACGGAAGAAGATCTATCAGTGGAGCTCTATAGAATATATTGGCCCCGAAAAGGCAGGTAGAGATCTGGAGCGGGAAGCTTTTTTGTTTTGTGCATATTTCGTTTACGGGGGTCTCTTCATGCATTATATATATTGTACCAGGGCCGCCTGGCAGTTATAGCCGTGTAGTCAGCCATAAAAAGATGAAATGTTTCATCGGCTCATCTTGTAGTGAATGCCCTTTATGGCTAATTTCTGCTTTCCCAACTGCCATAGGTGACGTGTGCGTTTGTCATGTACTTCTCTCTGCATTCTGTTGTAGAAATCTAAAGGTAGCACATCTGGCCAGAACACATTAAATAGATACAATTATGTACATAGGTAAAATAGGTAGAAAAAGAAACTTAGATAAATGTATGTACATACACACCTCTATGTACCAAAGATAAGAAAAAGCATAAAAAAGTAAAGTAAACAAATAGTAAATGGAAAGTAAGAAACAACTAATTTTGAACACACTAACAAAAATATAATAATAATATATACATGTAAATAAGAAAAATAAATAAATAAAAAGGTAAACATAGGATATTCATTCCTTATAATGATTATAATGAACAATCTAAATTAATATTAAAGATTAAGCGTCAGTTTAGGATAATAGGTGTTGGAAAAGGCGATATTTTAATGTGGATAAGGAAGAAGCATGACGTATATTGGAAGGAATGAAATTCCAGAATGTAATGGAACGGGCAAGAAAGGATCGATCGAAGGCTTTAGTTCTGTGGGATGGCATATAAAGGTCGGAATGGCGCAAGTGGACTGATGATTTAAATTGAAGGAGACTGTAGATATAGGAAGAATGCTGGGATTTTATAGTTTGGTAGATAAATGACCCAAGGAAGTACTGTCTGCGTATGGAGGGAAGGAGCCACTTCAACTCGGCATAGCGGTGGGTCACATGAGACCGCCTCGAGGTACCCAAAACAAATCTTAAAAAACAATTCATGAGACGCTTTAACTTGTTCTCAAGCACCACAGGGAGACCACCGTACACTGCGCAGCAGTAGTCTAAGAGGGGTAAAATGAGTGAGCAAACGAGGAGCTTACGCGTGGATTGTAGAAGAAGGTATCTGGAGCGATGAAAAAACTTCAGGGTACTTGTAGATCTACGAGAAATTTAGGCTATATGAGGTTTCCAGGATAGGGTTTGGTCTATGGTAATTCCTAGATTTTTGACAGAGGAGCTGAATGTAATGGGGTGATCGTTTACGAGTAAGGTTGGGAAGGTGGTGTAGGATCTGAGAAGAGGACTGGAGCCAATGGCAATAGCCTGAGTTTTCGTAGCGTTTAAGCTAAGCTTATTGAGATTTGCCCAGACACTGATCTGTTAGGTTGTACCAGATTTAACGATGATCGTACTATTGCTTATTTTTTTAATTATATGCAAGCTGCCTAAATGTACCTCCTGCTGATCTCACATCCCGTTAGTGTGCTTTGCGTTGCTAGACCAGCGATGTAAATACTGACTTGGAATAAAGACATGAAGCAAACAACAAAACTCTTTTCATATCTGCATGCTAACAGTGTACAGGCTACATTTCAAGAATTTGTCGTTCTCATATGTATGTCCTAACAGAGAAAAAACAAAACAATAGAATATTAAAATTTTCATATATTGATAAGTAGACAACATTGTTGTCACCTGAAAAAAGCAAAACAAAAACATGAAGGGTCTAGAGATCAGTACATACCATAAAGATTCGTACTTCTAGGCCAACAGTCGCGCAATGAGGTAATTAGGTCGAGATCATCAGCCGCCAGGATTGAATCCACATTTACATTCATTATAAAACGTACTAAAAAAAAATTATATACGTTGTTTCATCATTTTCATTTCCTCATACTCTAATTAATTAGTTGCACAATTGTTTACACAGCCAAATCTTGAAGCCAAGTGAAAGGATATATTGCCTTGATCCAGTAGATAATAACAAGCTGACAACACTATGTTATTAGGCAATATTTTATAAATGTTGATTATCTTTTAATTTTAAAATAAATGATGTTAGTAGAATCCTTCAAATTGGCCAAAGCTGTAACACAGGAGAGAAAAATAAAATGGATTGTTGAGTGAAAAATATGGATCATTTTTTAATTTAAAAAGAACCTAAAAATAAATGTATTCACTCAAATAAATTAAATATATAATAATAGGCTTACCGAACCCGAAGGATCGATGCCGATACCACAGACTCTTTCAATGTTCGCCGATCAAGTCCAAGCATCTTAGATCAGCTTTAACGCAATCCTCCCTTCATCGCTTCGGCCTACCTTTCGGACGCTTACCAGTCGGATTAGTAAATACCAACGTTGTCGGAATCCGATCCTCACCGAGCCCAACAATTTTACTCGCCCATTTGAGTCTCCGCGATGCTATCAACTCAAATTATTCACAGGATACAAGTTCCGCAATTCCGCGTTGTGCAACCTTCTAAACTCCACAGTGCCCTCATCTCTCTTCGGACCAAATATTTTACGCAGTACCTTATCTTCGAAAACCTTAAGCCGTTGTTCATCCTTTAAAGTAAGCGGTCACGTTTCACATCCGTAAAGAACCGTTGGAAGAATACTAGTTTTATAAATTCTAATCTATAACTTTTTAGACAGAAGCCGCGAGCTAAGTAACTTAGCAACTGAATAATAACACACATTTCCCACCTTTAACCGGGACTTTATTTCTTCCTGGATTTCATTTTTTCTTATTATCATTGAACGTAAATACTTGAATTTCTCTACGAGTTCAAAAGTATGCCCTGAAATATCAATATCACCAAGATCACCACCGTTTCTGCTACTAATCATATATTTCGTCTTATCGGTATTTAATTCGAGTCCTATTTCTTAACCGGTTTTTATTAACACACTTGTATTTAGTTGTATGGTTTCCGTGTCTTCACCTAGCAGTACCAAATCATCGGCATACCCCAAAACCTGAATCTTGTCACCCATATGTATGCCTTTCTCTATGGCATATGCTGTATTAAACAAAATAGGTGAAGGGAGTCACCTTGTTTCAAACCCGATCGCACCTTAAATCTATCGGAGTAATTATGACCGATTCTAACTTTATGAAATGTTTCCGACAAACACATCTCTACTAGGTTTACTAACTTTCTAGGTATTCCCTGTTCAATCATGATGTTATGTAGCTTCTGACGGTCTATTGAATCATAAGCCTTTTTAAAATCGATATAAAGTTGATGGACTACACCGTTGTATTCCATTTTTTTTCTCTAATATTTGACGTAAGGAAAATATTTGATCAATAGTCGAGCGATTCCGCCTAAAACCACATTGGTAGTCTCCGATAATTTCCTCAGCGTATTCCGTGATTCGGCTAGTTTGTATTAACGAGAATATTTTATAGCATACTGGGAGAAGAGAGATCCCACGATAGTTGTTACGATCCGTCCTCGGTCCTTTTTTGTGGAATAAGTAATGATTCTTTCCATTCTTCGGGCATTTTTTATCGTATTATCATTTCCTGCAGCTTTATAACGTGTTAATTTTCCTATCGCCATTTCGACTTCCTCTTTAATCGGTGCGTCTATCCGTGGTTCAGTAAATTACATATATAATAAAAATTAATTGTTTATAATATAAATACATTTACCTAAAGTACCTATGTAACTAAGAAATTTGTTTTAAACTTTTATTTACTATTTTTGGTGGATTTAACAAATGTATTAATATTATAAACATATATAATAAAAATTAATTGTTTATAATATAAATGCATTTGCTAAATCCACCAAAAATAGTAAATAAAAGCTTAAAACAAATTTCTTTGTTACATAGGTACTTTATTACAACATTATTATATTTCATTTTAGAACTTTAATATGGTGTTATTAAAATAGTAAAAAAAAAATTCTAGATTTTAATGTGAAAAGAATCACATTAGCTGGTTTAATAATATAGTAATTGTAGTAAGAGAGATTTTCGCGCTTCCTGTAAAATTCCCTAGAATGGATATAGTACCTTTAGGAACTCAACGTCTCAGTTTAGCTCAAATATTCAAGATTTCGGACCACTGCACTCAGCCACTTTCCTGTTTCACAGAATACCATTCCACCGACGCATACTGCCTATTGATGAAGATTCGCAAATGGCAACATTTCTTTCTTTTTTTCGGATTCCCAGCTGAATATGGATCAGGAGGAAGTCAGTGCCTCCTTTAATCAGGAAGGCGTGCACTCGGAGAGCACTCGCGTTACCTCCCCCCACCACTTCCGCTGCCACTGCCACCGATATAGTTATCAATAGCTAAACCCTGCCTGTTTGATCTGCATTCTCATTGATTCTGCTCCCTCGTAGGGTCCGGTTTAAAATAAAAGAGAATCGGTAAAGAGCGCAGGTGAGCCCGCTGTCTTTGTCCTCACTTATTTTTATGATTTTTTTAAATATTCCACCCCTCACGTATTATAAAATTCACAGAAGAAAGGGTTCGGACATCTTTATAAATATGCATTGCTCTTTTTTTTTTCTTTTTTAGGGGGACGTATGGAGTATGTTCTGTTTGCTGAAGATCGATTATCGATATAAATAAATGAATCACGATATATCTCCCACGCTTTCTACGTGTTTTTTGATACATACTACATGTTGTTGATTTCCAAGCCATTTATGAAAGCATAGACAATTCACTCTAGTAACATATATAATTCGTAGTTTATAAGATTACTCCTTATCTGATTTAGTTTGTTAATTCATTTAACGCCACTTTATGCTACTGAGGCTAACCGACCTATACTACGAGGGGTGTCCTAAATTTTGCGTATCCAGGTTTAATCAGGATAGAGATCTTAGACGTGTACCTGACATCTCACAGACTCCGGACCACCATTTGATATCCCGTACGAAGGGAGACCAAGGCTAGCGCGCTAGTCCCTCATACTAAAGGTGAGCTCATATCATAGTCCCAGAGGGACTTTTTCAAGCATTTATTAAATGGGGATTCATTCACAGCCTCTCCCCCAGGTATGTGAGACCCGCGAGCCAAATTTTGGCCACTTATAAAATAAGGCGTGGTGTTGACCCTACCCTATAAATTACATCGAGAAATGTGAGTGTAATCTCTCAGAAGACTACACCGCTAGGTCAAGGGCCTACACAGCCTGTCGCGCCGCTGGAAGAAAAAGAAGAAGACGAAGGGCGGCATAACCAAGGATTATTTACTCTATTTACAAAATACTAGGGCAATGTGCCGAGTTCGAACTAGCCAATACACAACAGGTGAACCCTAGCGATTTAAGGTAAAGAGTTAAAATGTTTCGATTTTCTTTCTTACACTCTCTAAGTACTTTTTCAGTCCCTTCAAATTGTCTTGAACGTTAACAATTTATCTGTGAATATATGATGGAGTTTTTGTTTAGTATGAAGTTAGGTTTATTGGGGATGCACTCGACGAGAAAACACTCGACAAACACAAGACGAGTTTATTTTGACTGCCGACGTTTTAGCCTACATTTATCACTTAACATATTTATTTTATTAAAGTCTATTTATTACTGTACCCTACTTATTCTTTTATCTTTTGATTTTGTTGATTGTCATCTTGTTATTCTTAGCTCAGGGCCAACTAGCGGAGACATTTAGAGGAGGCCTTGACGCATAAACGGGTTCTTACGCCAACTATATATGTATGTATGCAGGTATATCTTCATTTATTAATTACTATATTATCTCATAAAAGATTATTATTTATAATGAAATACAAATTTAAACAAAATACCATTTATTTGGATTTTCATATTACTCTTTTTTTTTTTTTTTTTTTTTTTTTATTTATAGTAATTTACAACTGTACTAAAGAATACAATAAGTATATTACTCTTAAATCCCATTTTTATAATAATAATGACTTAAGCCCTTTTGCCCAAGCAACAATAATATATATTAAAAATATATAAAAGAAATTGAACATATCATATATTATAATAATATATTATTATAACCACCCTTGAACTTCCCCACGTAATTAAATTTATTTAAAAAAAAAAATAAAACTGGACTACTATAAACCATTTAGGTTTTAACTTAATACTCATTTTGTACTTTCTAACATTTTTATGTTTATAAATTTATGTTCGTTTTATTTAAATTTAATTTCAAATCATGTATCACTATTAATTTATATTTAATTTTAATTTTGTCTAAAAAGTGAGGTGTTTTTTAATTAATTTATTTTTAGAATGATTAATGTAACTTTCTTTCTTTATTGAAATTGGAACAATGTTATATTTGTAAGTTTGCAAGTTGGAATTCAATGAAATCTCATATCCAAGAAGATTGTTTTAGTGTGTACCTCACTTAATTATCTGCTATTGCCTTAATTGAAACTCTATGCGAAATTCATAACTTATATCATCATATTTCTAAGCAAAAACAATATTACGAAATTATTATGTACAAAGAAACATCAATACATCTTATGGTGTACGGTAGGTAAGGTGTTTGCTAGAAGGATAAAATAAAAACGCATGTATCGAACTTAGCATTTTCTTATAAACTAATTCTAGTAGTTCACGTCCCACCCATTTAGGAGAGCAATCTACAAATATTCGGTCCTATTGGGGTGAATAAGTTATATTTTTACTGCGGATGCAAGGCCATATTGGCAGCTTATGAGCCGGGGTTTAATATTGAAGGAAGTGGATTGGAGCTGGCAGACGAATGGACAAGTCCATAATAAATGCAGATCCAGCCTAGAGCTATCCCTTAGGCTAGCAATATTTGATCTTTCGTCTCTGAATTAATGATACCTTCTGAGTTGTAATCTACAAAATGCAGTGCGAAACACTGGTTCTGGTAGGATTTATTTATTTTATTGATACAGGCAATCCACAACATAGGTGATGTTTGCCGACGTAAAATATTGCTATTTCAAATATATTACCAATAACAGTTCATAGTTATATAGATTGAGAAGGTAGGTATGAAAGGTAAGTAGGAATATGGAGAAGGTTAATTAATTGAGTGATAAACATAATTTAATGGCAATAAATATACAACTGGAAGAAAAAATCAAAATATTAAGCATAAATTATTCATGATAAAATAAAAATCAGTATACTTCGGGGCATTAGATGGATTCATATAATTTATTTCTTTTTAAATGATCAAATAAATGTGGGATGTGTGTACTGTTGTCATTTAATAAAGTATTTAAATGATATGGAAGGTCGACACCTATCAGTTGCCTGCAGTCTGTCAGTAAGTGTTTTATAGTGATGGGTACGTTACTCTGTTCTCAGTAAAGTCTTGGTGTTCTAGTCAGTAAATGTTGGTGCGTCAGTCGTGAGTGTCCTATTCTGAGTCTTGTTAATATTACTTCCTCTCTTCTATTGTTTTGTACAGATGATTTCCACGGAAATACTGTTTCTTTTATTTCCCTGAGTTTATTATCCCTTTCTTTGGTCCAATTAAACTGCCATTTGTCCATGATTAATAATTTTATAAGCCTATAGAGATCATTAGATCATGTTTACCTTAGAGCTTTAGTATTATTATTATTTGTTACTTCAGACATTGCTTAAAGAAAATACGTGACTCCAGAAATGGAGTGACATATCTTCAGTGAATGTACTTTGAAAAGCCTTAAAGGTTTTTATTTGTAATGGAACTTTGCAATATATCGTACATTTACGTTAAGAACAATGAGTAGTTTTGATAAATTAATTTAATCATATGATTCCTTCCAAATTTTCCAAATTCCGTCAGAGCCTCATTCATCATCCTAATCCTCTAGCACAACCCCTATCCAGCTCCACTCATCCATCCAACCCTCCTAGAAGGTTGAAACGGTAGTGGCCCCGGGAGGTTTTGTAAATAACTATTCTGGAGTTTTGACACTGGTCAGATTTTCCTCTCATGTTCGGTGTGTTTGTGGCTATGGCTCCCTCACTCAGCTTCCGCTGGCTCTGACCAGTGATGCGGCTGAGAGAAGCAGACTCCGATTTGGTTCCCCAGCAAATTGTAGATATTGTATATAAGTATGAGTGTGTTCATGTTTTGTTTATTTATTTTTTAACCTAGTATTTGGGGGCGTGGTGGCCGAGCATTGAGCTTTGAGCAACGGAGAACATAATTTACGAGTTCAAGTCTCGATGCTGGGGAGATTTTATCTCGGTATTTATATTATATTCACAGGATACAAGTTCCGCAATTCCCTGTTGTGCAACCTTCTAAACTCAGCAGTGGCCTCATCTCTCTTCGGACCAAATATTTTTTTGTTATTATATACCTTTATTAATTTTAGTTTCATTTTATGTAATTTGACATTTTTTTGTTTATATTGTATTAATGTTGTCATGTAGCAAACTGTAATATATCCGAATAAATAAATATATTATATAAGAAAAAAAAATCATGAATAAGTTAGCTCGTAACTTAAAAAAAATAAAAGAAGTATTAGGAAATAACTTGTCATTTACGATTGTAGCAACTATTTTCTTTAATGAAAATCAAATTTAATAAATTTGAAATCAAAATAGCCAACTTTTCTATTTTCTCAGAATAGAATTTCCTATATTTAGAATTGATAAACTCTAAAATGTCACTAATTTCTTTTGTCAATTATTTTTTTATTACGTAAGTAGTAGTCCAGATGTCTAAAAAATGCTACTTGTAGGACATAGTTTCGGAGAGTAGAGCGGAAGTGACATAGTTTCGTAATGAAGTTCCAACAGTTCTCGTGACGTCACAAGTAACAAATGCAACCAAATTTACACATCCTTAACGGTTTAATAACAACCGTGGCCTCATTATTGCCAATTTATGATGTATTGCCTTAATTTAGTGAAAAATACTATTCGAAAGCTGTATTGTATCAAACCAAATAAGTCGACCAAACAGTTCAACACCTTTTTTTGATGAGTTAAGGTACCACATAATTGGTGCTGCTACTCCTTTGTCGAACTACTGTCGAGAATGTATACTATCATCTTAACCAAATTTCGTTTCAAGTTACTTATCTGGTCAGAAAAGAGTGTTTTTGTTCAGGCAACGAAGTCTAGTACAAACTTCAAACTGCTGTCTTTTAATGTGTGCGGAACCACAATAACAAAATTTCATTCCTTTCCGAATGCCTTAATGTGCTTATCTATGGTCGATTTGCGAAGTTGAAGTTTCCGAACCATTGTTTTGGGCTGTTCTTCCGCCAAAGCCCACCATAATCTTTCTCCCGAAGGATATTTGAGTCTATGAATATTGTACTCGATAATTCTGCCCTTCATCAGACTTAATTGATGTTTTCAGCCTTCTAGGATCCGTTCCGGTAGAGTTTAAACTTGTAGACCAAAATTATAAGATTATCACACGTTGAAATCTTAGTAAAAACTTAATTATTTATAACTCTACAGAGGTAAACAAAAATTATCATATTATTAAGCTATGAAAAATTGAGTAAACGTAAAAAGTTTTTTATACAGAGGGGTAATTTAATGTGGACTCGAAATCCAGCATTATTTACTAAAAAAACCAAATATTACATAAATAGGTAAGTAAAAGTTTTTTTTTTTTTTAATTCATTTATTGAAATTTACAACTGTATGTTCATACATCAAGTAAATATGCTACAATAATAATACACATGAAAAAAACATGAAGAGAAACTGCCCATTGGCAGCACTCTAGTAGTGAATCTACACAAGAAGGTCTCGAGGCCATCTTCTTTTCAGACGCCTTGGCGGATTGTCAGGAATTGAAGTGGAAGCAAGGATTGAAACTAGTGGATTAGAGTGGGAGTGGAGTTTTTCATGGAAGGAGTGATACCTGGTACAGGCCAAATCAGCAACATATGGAACATTAAGGTCTTTGTGGATGATTTTGTTGGTGACAAAGTAAGGAGCGTTAAGGATTTTGCGAAGGATTTTGGATTGTAAGGATTGGATACAGAAATTGTTTGATGGTTAAGTAGAGCCCAAAGCTCAACTCCGTAAGTCCAGATAGACCTTATGATTGTCAAGTAAATTAGTCTTTTGTAGTAAAGAGAAAGGTTAGAGCGTCTGTCAAGTAAATGTTGAAGTAACCGAAATCGGCGAGCAGTTTCTTGTATTTTCAGTCTGGTATGCGGATTTCATGTAAGACGTTTGTCAAGCAGGAGGCCTAAATAACGGATCTGTTCAACAGGGACAAGCGGAATATCATTAAAGGACACTGTAGGGCAGAATGTCATAGGTTTACGACGAAGGGTAAAGGTAATCTGGCGGGATTTATTGGAGTTGATTTTAATTCTCCAATTCTGACACCATACCTCAAGGTCTCTGATGTGGGAGTTTGGAGGTTTTAAGAGGCAATACTAGGATCGTTATTATCTGATATCACGCAAGTGTCATCAGCATAGGTAGAAAGGAATGTGTTAGGATGGGTTGGGATATCAGCTGTATAAACTGTGTAGAGAATGGGTCCTAGGATACTGCCTTGAGGAACACCAGCGGACTAAGTAAAAGTGGATGAATAGGAACTATTGTGGTTGATTTTAAAGGTTTTATCAGAGAGGTAGGACTGGAGGATGAGGAAGTATGTTGGATGGAGGAATTTACGAAGTTTGTACAGCAGTCCCGGGTGCCAGACTCGGTCAAAGGAAGTAAAAGTTAAAATGGAACAACCCTTATTTAGGGAAGTTTTCAAGAATAAAAAAATATATATACTATTAGGTTTAACTTAGGAGATTAAATATCAATTAATTATTTAAAATATAATTTACAATCAGGTAATGAGAATGATTTCTCAAACAAAAACTGCAAGGATATTCCACGTGTTATTGAAATGGCAGGTCCTTTGACACACATGTGAAGATGGTTTCCTAATCACAGCTAAACAAGGGATTAACAACACGTGAGCAGAAGGCTTTCATAACATAATTGAAGGAAAAAAATAATGACGAAGGACTTATTGTATGTGAGTAAGTAGGAAAAGTGTGATATAATTGATTAGGCAACGTAAGTGGAAGTTACATGGATCATTATCGAATACGCTATTACATTCCTTATATCCTAGATGGTATTATTTATTTATTTTATTTTGACATATACAGTAAAATAAAGTACGGGGTCACCAATGGTGTAGTGGTTAGCCTAACAGCCTTCTATGCCCAAAGTTATGGGTTCAAATCGGGCTAGAGAGTATAAAATTCATCGTTCTGCTACTCTTTGGAAGAGACGTGAAATAGTGGTCCCTGGCCTGTACCATGTCAGGTATTCGTTAAAGATCCCTACCCTAATGAAATCTTGAGCTAAATTCAGGACTCCAACTTTAGCATCGTTCAATAAGCGACAGTAGCATAATATTTAAAGAAAGAACAATATTAAAACGTTGTAGGTACCCCTGAGCCCAAATAAACATTTCTTGTAAAATATGCAGGTCGTGTTACTTTTTTTGTTAAGTGCTCTTGCATAAAAATGAAACGGTGCACTCAATGTTACAGCAAATTTTTTACCAAAAGAAAAAAACAGAGGTTTCAATATATATATATATATATATATATATATATGCTCTAAAAAAACGCCAAATAGAATCCTAAACATTTTATCTAAATTTGCTATGTTTTTATAAGATTAAATCCGCTTTAACAGCATGTAGGTTTCATCTTCATTGTTATTCTCTGACAGGGCTGAAATATCGAATTTTCAACATATTTTTCTGTGGTAACCCTTTAATTTTATTGTTTTGAAACAAAAATTACTATAATTATTAGTATTGAAAAGTAGTTTGCAATCATAATACATTCATATCTGAAGGAGAAAAGATCAAAAATATTATTTTAGGTTATTTTTCTTCCCCTCTGAACTAAATAGAGATAATATAGAATTAGTAATTTTTTTGGCCGATCACAAAGGTTTATTATTGTAATTAATAAACCAGAAGCATTTATAGTAAGTATATATAAATTGGATGACAAGCATAAGCATTATACTAAAAATATAAATAATCTCGTTAAAACATTACTTTTTAATAAGGTTTCTTAAAACTGTCCTCACTCCTAAAAAGGAATCTTAACCTGAGTACAGTTTTTAAAAAACCTTATTAAAAATACTGCTTTGGCGAGATTATTTATATTAATCAAAGAGCATAAAACTTAAATATTTTAATAGACTATTATTTAATTTTATTTATTTATTTACAAATATGCATCTACCCTTATAGGGTCATTAGCATGATACATAGTTAAGTTTTTAGCTCATAATAGTTAACAATATATCACAAAAGTTGGGTTACAAACAATTTGTCTTATGGTGTAATGGATTAGATAAAATTGTAGAGTTTACTTTTTTTAAAAACTTTAGTAACTTTTGCACACACATTTCACAATCACTAAGAGCTATTTCTAGCTTGTTGCCAATATCGAATTCTCTTCTTGCACCGTTGTAGGCCTCGCAGTGCAGGATGATATGCTCCACGGTCAAAGGTGCCTGGCACGTCCTACAGGTCGGTGGGTAGAGTCCCTTCAGCAGATAGGTGTGAGTCATTGCTGTGTGTCCGCTTCTTAGTCTTGCCAGGACCACTTCTTCCCGACGATTTCTTCTTTCTGATGTTTTCCAGATCCCAGGAGTTCCTTTAATTTTTCCAAATTTTTGTTTTGTTCTGCTCCACTCAGTGACCCATGAAGCATAAATCGTTTTCTTAGCATAGTTTCGCCAGTCCGAGGCTGTTGTCTTATTGACTCGGATTACATCAATAGCAGGACCAATCCTAGCATTATTAGCAGCCTGGTCATCTTCCTCATTTTTTCCTATACCCAAATGAGATGGAACCCATAGGAATTGTATTATTTTCCCTGAAAAAATGCATTCTCGCTCAAGGGCTTGGATTTTGTTCACCAAAACATCTTTTGAGTTCCTGTTTTCTATTGCTTTCAGAGAGCTCAAAGAATCTGTAACTATCAGATGATTTTTGTGTTCCTGTTTTGTTATGATGGTCATAGCTTTCCAGATTGTGAATAGTTCCTCCAGTATATACACTATTCGGTTCTGGTAAAACATATCTATAACAATTAGAGCCCATAATAATTGCACATCCAACTTCTGAATCTGACTTGGAAGCATCGGTGAACCAAAAGAAGTAATCGGAATACCATTCTTCCCGCTCTTTATACAGTTGATGATAAACGTTCTGAGGCGTTGTGGGCTTCGAAAACACGGATAAACTATAGTCAATCTGACTTTTTGTTTGCACCCAATTAGGTACTGAGCTCAATGGGATTCTAAAAAGTTCTGGAAATGTTATTTTTAAATCAGATGTCAATTTTTTAACTCTGCTATGGAAACATTTACTAAAATTAATGTGTTTTTCACTTGCCATTGTACGTTCTGTAAAATCATGTGCGATGAGTTTTTTTCTGGACATCAACGTGCCCATATATGCCAGTAAGAGGTATTTTCTTCTTGTTTCCAATGAGGGCTCACCACTCTCTACATAGACGCTTTCGGCGGGTGTTGTTCTGAATGCTCCGATGCAGAGGCGAAGTCCTTGGTTGTGAATTGTATCCAATAGTTTCAAAGTTGAAGGGCTTGCTGAACTATAAGCGACAACCCCATAGTCAGGTATAGGCCTGATCAAGGTTCGGTAAATTGTCAACAACGTACGTCGATCAGATCCCCACTGGGTACTGGCCAGAACTTTTAGTTAATTTAAGCCTTTTTGACACTTGGATTTTACATAATGGATGTGTTGAGACCAGTTTAGCCAGTTTGGTCAAAGTATACACCAAAAATTTGATTGTACCGGCGTAGGTAATGGGTTTATTTAATAAAGTTAATGGTGGATGTGTTTGACATTTTCTTTTTCTGCAAAAGTGCACAGCTATTGTTTTTGAGCTTGAGAAGCCGAAACCTATAGTTTTGGACCATGCTTCAAGATTCTTCAATGTTTTTTGTAGGCTCCATTTAATATATTCCAAGGATTTGCTTCTTATGTATATTGCGAAATCATCAGCAAATAAAGAAGATTTTACTTCCGGCGAAGTTGTCCGTGATATGCTGTTTATAGCGATAAGGAACAAAGTCACACTCAGTGGAGATCCTTGCGGTGTACCGTTCTCCTGTTGGAAAGTTTGAGAAAGATTTGGTCCAACTTTAACCTGGAATGTCCTTTCTTTGAGAAAATTATTAATAAACATCAACAAACTCCCTGTGAGGCCTTCTTTTGAAAGAGTCCTGACAACATTGTACCTCCACATCGTGTCGTATGCTTTCTGTATATCTATGAATACAGCAACCAAGTGCTCCTTGTTAGAGAAAGCGGTCTGTATTTCATGTTCAAGCTTTAATATTTGGTCAACAGCAGAGTGATTTTTCCTGAAGCCATACTGTGATGTTGAAAAAAAGTTGTGTGTTTCCAAATAATGTGTCAAACGGTTGTTAACCATTTTTCAAGTAGTTTGGAAAGACATGACAGCAGCGATATAGGTCGATAGTTATTGATGTTTATATCTTTGTGATTTTTCTTGATTGGAATAACTAAAGCCCTCTTCCATGTTTTAGGAAAAAACCCAGTAGTCCATATCCTATTATAAATAGAAAGTAGAAAAGATAAGGCATTTAAGGGCATTTTTTTCAAAAAAAGATATGAGATCTGATCGGGCCCTGCTGTAGATTTGTCCTTGCATGTTCTTAGGGCGTTTTGCAATTCAGGTAAATTAAAAGGGTGATTTTGACTTTCCGAATCTTGTGTACGAAATTCTATGGTGTTTTTCTCCTGTTCGATTTTATATAGCTGGAAATCTGGAGTATAGTTGTCAGTTTTCGACATGGATAAGAAGTGTGATCCAAAAGCTTCAACTATGTTAGATAGATCTGTAATAATTTGGTTTCCCGTTTGGATTGTAGAAATAGCCTCACGTTTTTTAGATCCTTGAATGGCATTCACTTTTCTCCAGACTTCTTGCAGACTACTACTACTATTAATGGAGCTAACATAGTCTTCCCATGATTTTTTTTTGCTTGCTCTCAACACCTTGTTTGCGCTCGATCTAAGTTTTTTAAAATTATTCAGGTCTTCTGGTGATATTGTTCTTTTGAATTTATTGAGAGCTTTCTTCTTGTTCATTATTGCCATGCGGCACTCCTCATTCCACCAAGGAACTAAGCGCCTATTGTTGAATACTATCTTGTATGGAATACTCTTTTTTGCAGCATCAATAATGGTCAGGTTAAGAAAAGATATTTGTCCCTCCACTTCAGTTGATAAGTTTTCTTTTTTTTCTATTTCCCTTTCTATCAGTGTGGAAAATGTTTCCCAGTTGGCTCTCTTGAATAACCATCTCGGAGTTTCATCAAATTTTAAATCAGTATTACCGTCAAACTTTATAATGATTGGGAAGTGATCGCTTCCGTACAACATTTCCTTTACTTCCCAATGCACTTTATGGAGCAGTTTAACATCTATTAACGATAAATCAATGGCAGAAAGAGAGCCATACCACAGAAATGAGTTAGAGAACCGTCGTTGATTAGAATCAGAAAATCATTAGTTTCAATAAATTTAATATATAAATATTAAATAATATAATTTATAAAATGTGGAACCCCATAATTTGTTATGTCCATTTAGGTCTCCAACAAGGATCGCAGGTCTTGGGAGTTGATCATCTATTGCTTGAAGATCATTTGCAGTGAAATCTTGGCTCGGTGGGATATAGATATTGCAAACTGTGATTGGTTCAGGTTTGTAAATTTTTGCGGCTACAACTTCTAGAGTGGAATTAATTTGTATTGGTTCTGAATAAACTTCTTTATTAACTAATATGGCTACTCCTCCCCAAGCGGACTTACAATCTGTTCTGTCTTTACGGTAGATGTCGTGATATTTTATATTTACTACCTGAGATTGCGAAAAATGGGTTTCTTGTAAACACCAGCAATGCGGTTTCTATTCATTTAAAAGTACTTTAAAATATTCAAAACGTTTGTAGAACCCATTACAGTTCCATTGTATAATTAATGAGTTGGTATTGTTCATCATAATAAAAAAAATATAAATAAAAAAAATAAATAAATGTAATTATTTTCGTAGAGATCAGCTATTTATTAATTGTCTGTGCTATCGTCTGAGTTAATTATACAGTCCGTTGCTTCCCACTGTTTTTTCAAAAGTTTTGTCATTTTTAATTTTGATCGCCGGTCGGTTATCAGTGTTTTTGTGTCTTTTAACATGTCCCTTAGGCCCTCTGTATTATTAGTGAATTCCTTAACAAATTCACTAATGTTTTTGGTATTTGGAGATATTTCGATAAAAGTTACCATCTCTTCAAATGTTATTGGGTATTTTTCCCTATTTTCTTCAATAGTCTGCCTAGCACTTTCAAAATTAATTTTAGAATGGGTTATTTCGCTTTTTTTAAGTTTCTTCGATTTTTTACCTATGGATTGTGTTGAGGTCATTAATGGGAAGTCTTCAACATTAATAATGTTTTTCGTGTCTACTTGGGAATCAATGGTTAGGTTCAATTCGGTAGTTGATACAGAAGAAAGGGTTGAGCTAGAATGGCATCTTTTGACGCCGGAAACCACGGTAGGTTGTAATATTGAATCATTGGGATTAATGAGAGCAGTCGATTGAGTAGGGTTATCTAGGGCGCCACCGCTAGTAAGCTGGTTGTCATGACTACCAGACGACAGCTCCACTGGACAGCCTCTGGCAGCCTTAGCCACTGATGACGTGGTGGCGTTGTCATGGCTACTAGCTAGCGTGGGCTCTACTATATTAACTATGTTAGATAAAATATAATTTGGTGTATCTAGTAGCGAGCGATCGGTATTTATTTTTTCACTGACGCTACTAATTATTTCTGAATTGAAGTTAATTAATGTAGCCTCCTTTTCTTTGTTTTGGGGCTCAGAGATATCTATATCATTCTCACACTCTGGGCAATCGGTAGAGATATGTCCTGGCTGCTTGCAAATAAAGCAAGTGACAATGTCTTCACCTAAAAAAATTCGGTAGGGTACATTATCGTATTTAATTAACAGTGAGGATGGGAGTTTGGCCAGGTCCTCAGGTGGGATGTAGACCTGTGTAATTCTTGATGTGTAACGGATAAATTTTGGGTCGATTAGGGCTGCAATTTTGAGTACATACTCCTTCTGTTTGATTCCTGGGAGAGTGTGCAATATTATAGCGTTTTCTCGCTTAGAAAAACTTTTCTGATGCGGTGGCTTTGGCATAGCTGATTTCTGTAGGTTTGAGGTTAGGTGTTACTTTATAGTTTGTTTGTTTGTTTTCCATCTCTTTCTGACTATTACTGGTTAGTTTCATGGCATTAGGATTAACTGAGGACATAATGGGGGTAACTGACATCGCTACAGAGCCAAAAGCTCTGAGCACCTATAATAGGCAGGTATTCGCCCAATTACTAATTAATATACCGATTCTCACTCTCGTGACGGAACACGCACCCTTAAATTGTCCAAATTGCACAAAATAATGTCTATTTTTCCAAGAAAAACAGTTAAAAGTTAATAAAACTGAAAGACTGACCTGAAGTGCGTCTGCTCCACATGGGTCTCAAACAGCTGTTTCTATTTTTTAATTGTTTCGCTTTGAAGTGGGGTTTTTGTCTAAAAACATGTGTTTCTACCTTCACTAGAACCAGAGATATTAAATAAAATGTATATTTCACGCGATAAGTTTCCGATTTTTTTTTATACGACTCATGGGAAGCGTTGTTGTCTAATATTTTGCATAGTCTAAAGGTTTAATGACCAGTTTTACTTTTAAAAAATCTGGTGGGCGCAACACACAACTTTCACTTATCACCCTTGTTAAAATTAATTTAATAATTTTTAAATACCGTTAGGGATGAAATTAGTTTAAAATTAATTAAATTGATTTTCAATAGAAACATGTGTTTTATTAAATAATCTATTATGTTATTATCTAAAACAATCAGTTAATTTTATCCGCTTTTCATCACACTCTACTAACTTTTAAAAGCTTGTGTATGAGATAATAATTTTTCTAAAATCTCAAGCTTTCCATATTTCAAATATTTGAAGATGCTTAAAATAATTGAAAATACATAAAATAATTGAAAATACATGAAATAATGAAAATACATAAAATAATTGAAAATACAGAAATTGATAAAAAATACCTAAATATATTTGATATTATAAAATTAAGAAATTTAGAACATAAGAAAGTTATTTAATTTAATAATACATGTTTTGTTCCCTTATGGGTATATCGTTTTAGTGAAAATTTATTGTAATTACCAATTTCTTTTATTAATGGGCTTTTCGAGACTGGAGTTTTACTGAAGTAAGAAGCTGTTTGTGAATGGACAAGTTGTTTGATTGTAGGAAGCTACAAGTCTTAAAGCATTGATGATATTTTCGATCTATTATATTAGTATCTAAAACAATCAGTTAATTTTATCCCCTTTTCATCACTCTCTACTAACTTTTAAAAGCTTGTGTATGAGATAATAATTTTTCTAAAATCTCAAGCTTTCCAACGGTATATCAGCCATATATATTACTGTTCTTATATTCAAAAACAAAAAATTGAATAAAAATTTATTTTTCCAGTTTTTTCCTTTAGTTTGGTATCGAATTCCTTCAATTTATATATGTACCTGTTTTTTTATCAGTGGTAACAAGATAATATAGTCATATTTATAGAATCATCAAAATTAAAGGTACTTTAGAGAAAGAAAATTTAAAATATTGGCATTTAAGCCCTGTCAGACCATTTTAATCCGAATGAAATCTAAATGATATTAAAGCCCATTGAATTTTACATCGATATAGCGAGTTTAATCAAAATCGTTGGAACCGTTTTTGAGAAAATCGAAAAAAGGTAGAAAATGCATGGTATAAAGTAGCTCTTCTGGTCAGCTTATTTTGATGAAAAAAGTATTGTAACGTCTTGGGCGTATATTTGTCTTAATTATGAAATTTCAGTTTCATAGAACTTACCGTTTCCGCCCGGAAGTTGCCACACACACATACATACACAGACCTTTTTGCGGGACTTAGTTATTTGGACTCAGGGGATCCTAAAATGTGTATTTCCGTTGAAAACTGGAAATCGAAAATTTTCACGATCGCAATACTTTCCCTTACTATACATATTAAGTGAAAGTAAAAAATCATCAACATCAGTGAGACATATTTGGTCTCCTCTCTCTGTGATTTGTTGAGGAATTACATGGAAATGTTATTTATTCAAAGTTCGAAAATTTGATTTTTACTAATGTGTTGCGTGAGTTACCACATCAGATTTTTTGTTTTAAATTAAATATTTTAAAATAGTATAAGTGGCAATATCTAACGAATACAAGTAAGATAAGCTGAGAATAGAAAGCGATGGACAGAGCACAATAATGGAACAGTATCCCATGATGGATGTTGACCGTGGCCTTGTCTTACAGCTCCACAATCCAATTAACCTGATGATGATGATGAATTAACATAATTTGTTAATATAGACCTCTCTGTCCCTCCGCTCCTAGCACTTAGGGCCAATATTGCTCAACCAATTGCAGCTCGGGGTAGCAACAGCGTCATCCAATCGGGTGTAGTCTTAGGGCGGTATAGAGGCTGGGATTTGTATTGGGAGTAAGTATTATTATGAAAGTAATTAATTAATTGAATGCTTTATCGTCAAATTAAAAGTTATGTTAGAGATGAATTAATTGGAGGCGGCTAGATATAAAAACACTTGGTAAATGTGTGTGAAAGGATGAATGATAGTCAATTAAAATCATTTCTTGAGTGTTAAAAAATTACTTGAAAATTAAACTTAACAATTTTTCTGCGAAAGTGTAATTTCTCAGTTTTTGACCCAGTTTGATTGAGATGTGCTTAAAATTAAAAGTAAAATAAAAAAAATCTGGTGCGCGCACACACGACTTTCACTTACCTCCATTATGTATTTCAATTCAAGATTTTTATACAAATTTATAAAAGAAAATAAATTGCTAATGTATAATTTACATTGGATTTTGATAGAAACATGTGTTTTATTAAATATTATATTATATTATTACGTACGACAACCAGTTTGTTTTATCCGCTTTTCATCACATTCCGTTAACTTAGAATAGTATGTCTAAGATAATATTTTTTTCTAAAATCGTTGTCATTCCAACGGTATATTGTACATGTATTCAAAAAAATTGCATTAAGAAATATGTTTGCACTTTTCTCCTTTTTCAAATTCCCTCAACCTGTATGTTTAGCTGTTATTTATCAATGCTAATCAGACGATATGGTCGATTTCATAAAAACTACAAAATTAAGACACTTTAGAGGAAGAAATTTTGAAATATTGGCATTTAAGCTCTGTCAGACTATTTCAATCAGAATATAACTTACATCATATTAAAGCTCATCGAATTTTACATCGATATAGCGAGTTTAATCAAAATCGTTACAGCAGTTTTTGAGAAAATCGTAAAAAGGTCCAAAAGCATAGTCTAAAGTAGATCTTCCGGTTAGCTGATTGTAATGAAAAACTTTCTGTTACATCTCGGCTGTATAGCTGCCGTAAATATGAAATTTCAGTTTCACAGCACTTTTCGTTTTCGGCCGGGAGTTACCACACACACACACAGACCT
Organism: Piezodorus guildinii; assembly: GCA_023052935.1. Lineage (NCBI taxonomy): Eukaryota > Metazoa > Arthropoda > Insecta > Hemiptera > Pentatomidae > Piezodorus > Piezodorus guildinii. Next base: position 194,547,216 of record CM041292.1, read on the forward strand.
TTTTGAGGACTTGGTCATTCGGACTCAGGAGACCCTAAAACGTGTATTTCCGTTAAAAACTCGAATTCGAAAATTTTCACGATCGCAATACTTCCCCTTACTATATATTTTATTTATAGGTTAGTAAACGTAAAAATTCGACAATGGAGACGTTTATTTCTAAAAGGTATTAAAGGATTTTTTTTTTATAAAATTAATATTATGGGATATTTCTATCATCATCATTTAGTTTTATCTAAATTTGAAATTTGATTTAATCTTATCAACACTTAACTCTTTTAAAAACCCGATTTAGAAATGTAGTTATTTTCTAAAGGTACTAATTACGTATTTATTTTCGTTCCAAATCATAATAAATCATTCCATTCCTTAACTTGAATAGATTTTAATTAATACAGTAAATAAAAAATTCTAGATTTTAATACAAGAAGAATCAAATAAGTTTGTTTAATAATATAGGAATGACAGATTTTTGGACTTTCTGTAAAATTTACTAGAATGGATATTTTGGAAAACAACTGCTCAATAAAGCTGTTGCAAGCTATTTCAGCCAGAATAACCTGGTGTGGGTAACACACGACTTTCACTTACCGTTGTTGTTGAAATAAACTTAAAAATTTTAAAGACAGAGATGAAAATAAATGAACCTGATAATTAATTAATTAAATTGAATTTCTATCGAAATAATCTATTACATTATTATCTAAAACAATCAGTTAGTTTTATCGTCTTTTCATTAGTCTCCATTAACTTTTACATGATTGTGTAGAAGATAATATTGTTTAGCTTTCCAACGGTTTATTATACATGTATATTACTGTCTTATGTTCAAAAACAAAAAAATGCATACAACAATATGTTTCCTCTTTTCTCGTTTAGTTGGATATCGAATTCGTTCAACTTATAAACTTACCTACCTAATTTTTTATCAATGCTAAAGAGATGATATGATTATTTTTTTCGAATCTACAAAATTAACGGTACCGTAGGTAAAAATCGACTATTAAGCTCTGTCAGACTATTTTAATCTGGAAACAAAAACTTACATGGTATTAATGCCCGTTCAATTTTAAATGGATATAGCGTGTTTAACCAACATTGTTAGAGCCGTTATAGAGAAAATAAAGAGAAAAATGCATAAGGAGTATAAGTACAAAGTAGCATTTTCGGTCAGGTGATAAAGTTTCTCTAAAGTCATTTTTTCATTGAGAATTTGATTATTTTAAAATAATCAATATTCGCTTTTATACTGCATTTTTATTCTTTAGCTCCCTTTTATCCCATTTCCACTTTTTTTTACTAAGTTTTTTTTATAGTTTTATTATGTAATATAGGGTATATCATCGCTTTAAAATATATTTTATATTACGGAACAGTTCCTGTTAATATTGCATTTTTATAAATGTTTGATATGATTGTATACCATTTTTACAGTTTTATGTGGCTGTTAATTGATTATTTTGAATATTTTAGAGCTGCTTTTCTTCAACGTATTTTTATTACATAAAAAAGCTTGTTTGTTTTCTGGTCAATCCTCGATTGATATATATATATATATATATATATATATATATATATATATATAAACCAGTTGTAGTTGTGGTAATTCACATATTTCGCATTTTGGTTGATCTTCTTTTGCGATTATGTATTTATGTATTAACTTTGTATGACCAATTATTATTCTCAGCGATACCTTCATCCCTTCGGTTTTCTCTGATGGAACTTATGAATTTTTTCGATGTCTTCTTGAATTTTATACATTTTTTTTTTCAGATGAATTTCGGTTTCGGACAGCCTTCCAGCTTTTCAGGACTCTAATTTTCAGATACGCTTTTACAACATTGGTTTCGTATACTTCGAGTGATGAAACGTTCAGATGAGCGTCTTTTTTAGCTGTTTTATCAGCTACTTCATGCGAGTAAGTATTAAGCTATAAAATAAGTTCTTAGGATAAAGCATAAATAAAGTTAGTTTCGTTTTTCCTGGCGATTTCTATAAAATCTTCAGTTGTTAAAGCATGAGATATGTCTAGCGTATCTACGATATCCCGTTTCGTGGATTGAGGGTTGTCTGTGACCAATGCTTTAATTTGGTAGCCATCAACAATTGAAAGACGACCGGATTTGCGTTTTCCAGGGCAAATTTCCCGGTTCTAGACGCTTATGGACGGTGCTGTCCTCGTCATACACACTACATAATTTTTAAACCGTCTGTGCAACAGATTTTTTTTTTCGGAAATAAAAAATCATTAAAGGTCGAAAATGAATCATAATCTCTTCCATTTTGAGCAAGCAAATACCCATTAAAGATACGGTTGAAACATAAATGCATATTAACTAATATTTTTTACTTTCACTTACTATATATAGGATAGGAAGGGAAAGTATTGCGATCGTGAAAAATTTCGAATTCCAGTTTTCAACGGAAATACACATTTTAGGGTCCCCTAAATAAAAAAGTCCCAAAAAAGGTCAGTGTGTGGTAACTCCAGGGCGGAAACGGTAAGTCCTATGAAACTGAAATTTCATATTTAAGACAAATCTACGCCCGAGACGTTACAAAACCTTTTTCATCAAAATGAGCTTACCAGAAGAGCCACTTTACACCATGAATTTTGCACCTTTTTTCGATTTTCTCGAAAACGGTGCCGACGATTTTGATTATACTCGCTATATCGATGTAAAATTAAATGGACTTTAATATCAAGTAGTTGTCATTCTAATAAATATGGTCTGACAGGGCTTAAATGCCGATATATTAAATTTTCTTCTTCTAAAGTACCATTAATTTTATTGATTATATAAAAATAACTATATTATCTTGTTACCACTGATAAAAAACAGGTAAATATATAAATTGAATAAATTCGACCCCTAATTAAAGGAGAAAACAGAAAAAATATTTTTTTAATGCAATTTTTCGTTCTTGAACATAAGAACAGTAATATACATGTATGATATACCGTTGGAAAGCTAAAGTTTTAGAAAAAATATTATCTCATACACAACCTTTTAAAAGTTAATAGAAAGTGATAAAACGCCGATAAAACTAACTGATTATTTTAGATAATAATATAATAGATTTTTTAATAAAACGCATGTTTCTATAGAAATTCAATTTAATTAATTCTTTAATGGTTTCACGTATTTTTATCTCTTACTGTATTCGAAAATTCCGCGAAAGTCGTGTGTTACCCGCACCAGATTTTGTAAATGATGTAAACATTATTGACCAAGTAAACATGATATTATAAAAACAGGGAGGTTTAAATTGAATTATTGATATAATAAATCACACATTTAAATGAATTGAATTGACTCTATTCATAATAAAAATGGAAACATAACATTCTTACTAGTATAATATAATATAATTTTATCATCATAACATCTTGGACCGGAGTGATTTAGTGATTCTGGTGATCTAGAAAGATGGGATAATAAAGGGAAAGAATGGTGGCAGGAACGATCAAATGAAGGGATAGGTATTGTGGCACATATGGTATTGCTTAATATCCATAATTTCTAAGTACTTCTTGTAGGTAAGCTGTTGGATCCTGGACCCAGGTAAGTGTCTAGGTATTTTGTGCAAAAGCTCCTAAAGATTATCGGAGGTAAGCATCCTTTGTAATTATCTTGTCTTCCTGTTATATTATTGTAGTGATCATAATTATTTGACCGTTGAGAATTACTAGAAGGAATTAGTCCGGGTGGCGGTCGGTAAATGAAACTACCCAATTGTTTCATTCACCGACCGCCACTCGGACTAATTCATTCAAGTATTATTTATTATTTTTTTAATTACAGTAATCCCTCTTTTTAACGAACACGGTTATAACGAACACCCGTTTATAACGAACTATCGTTGCGGTCCCTTGAAAAATTAATAGAACATTATGCTTTCTCCTCGTTTATAACGAAATATTCTCTTATAACGAACTAACGAACTACTTTTGTGGACCTCAGAGTTGAATTTATTCGGTTAATACGAAAATAAAGAAGAAAAAATTATGATACGTCTTAATTCTCAGTAAAGAGTGGCGCCTTTCTGTCTAAATCCTTACCTCAATTCTGCGATTCACAGTCTGCGACAGCTAATGATTTCTAGAGTTTCAGTAGTGTTTCTGTTTTTATTGCTTTTATTACTTGATTTAATTCGAGTTTTCTACGAGGCCAAGAGAAAATCCATTGATTTAAATACAAGGTTGGCGATTCTCCAAGAAGTAGATAAAAAAAATTGAGTCGAAATCGAAACTTTCGGAACAATACCAAAATCTCCTCTATCAATGATGATCGCTAATACAGATAAAATCGATGCCTTTGTAGCTATCGAGGAAGATCGGGATGTGCAAAAAAAAAAAAAAAAAAAAAAAAAATTATATTTCAATTTTATGTGATTTTGACATTGTAAGTCCCTTTTAAAGTTTTTTATTTTTAATGATGGTTTATGTTAATCTTAAAGTATTATGTAAAATTTGAAATAAGATAGATATGTACACAGTGCATAGTTTTAACTGCTTTTGTAGTTTATAAATAAACATGTGCCTGAAAGCTAATGCTGTATTGAAAATATTTCTTTTTAACCACCTGAATTTATACGAAGACATATAACATACATACAATATATTTTTCGGATATAACGAATTCTTTTATAACGGACAGAGAATTTCTTGGTCCCTTCGAGTTCGTTAAAACGAGGGTTTACTGTATATTCTTTGTACGAACATATTTAACAACACAATATGTATTTTGGAAATCCTGGTTTTTATGACATTCTTCCGGATTAATTTTCTTCCTCGACAAGTTATCAGACTTTGTTATGCGTTCTTGGAAGCTCTTCGGAATAAAACAAACACATCGGACGTGGGGTATTTCGACAGGGCGGAGCGCGTTGAACACTTGCCCGCGCCAGGACCGGAAAGCAGATAACACGATATGGCGTATCGACAGTTGATTTAGCAAGCGATTGGCCGAAATATGTATGTCCCAGTAAGAGAAACGTCCGAGCAAAGGGGGAGCTGGCCCGCGAACAAACAACCACTGTTGGTTTAAGTCTAAGCGAGCGCGTTGGGAATTAGTGCATATTTATGACCTCCGATGGCCAGTACAAACAAAACTGTCTAATATAATCAATTTCTGTTTCGTTCCCCCTTCTCCTCAAATGTATACATTTTTCGTATATTTTTTACTTTTTCTTTTTTTACTGCAAGTGTGACGGGACGTTATAGGAAGAAAAAAAAATAAAAAAGTTGGTCCTTGTTTTCCATACAAGGGAAAATTCAATAGTCAACATTGAGAAAAAAATTGGTGCTCCCCACCGGGTGACTTATCGAGTGAGGAATACCTATGTTTGCAGAATGTCAATAGCGCCTTTACTAAATTACCCAAGCACAGGTCGCCTCTTATGTTTTTTTTTTCCTCTGTCTCTACTTTCCTTGCTTCCTTTATTCTCTAGATAGGGGTTCCTAACCGATGGGCTGGAAAAAAAGATGTCTATCTGAAAATAAAATTTATCATATGAATAATACATTGGAATTCATTTTCACAAAAACTTACTTAAATAATGTCCCATTTTAAATAACAGATTTACGCAATCTACAATATGCAACAGTGAAGTGAAAATGGTTAACTTTGTGAGTAAGTGGGAGGAGTTAGTTTAGGGTGCAGTCAAAAGAACACACAATGCAGATTTTTTTATTGAAATAAACAACTGTATTTTTTAATACAACTAAATATGTTGGTAATATTAAAATACATGAAAAAAAACATGAAGAGAAAATGCCCATTGGCATTACTCCACTAGGTAACTAAACTAAAAGGTCTCAAGGCCATCTTCTTTTCAGGCGCCTCGAAGGATTGTCAGGAATTGAAGAGGAAGCAAGGATCGAAACTAGAGGATTAGAGTTGGAGTGGAGTCTGTCATGGAAGGATTGATAGCTGGTTCGGGCCAAATCAGCAACATATGGGATGTTAAGGTCTTTATGGATGAGTTTATTTGTGACAAAGTAAGGAGCACTGAGGATTTTTCGATGGATTTTGGAATGTAAGGATTGAATACGGGAAGAATTTGATGGTTTCGTAAAGCCCCAAAGCTCAATTCCGCAAGTCCAGATAGGCCTTATGATGGTGAAATAGGTGAGCCTTTTGTAGATAAGTGGAAGGTTGGAGCGTCTGTCCAGTAAGTGTTGAAGGAATCGAAAGCGTTGGGCAGTTTTTTGTCGTTTCAGTCTTGTGTGGGTATTCCATGTTAGACGTTTGTCAAGTAGAAGTCCAAGGTAGCGGATCTGTTCAACTGGAACAAGCGGAATATTATTAAAGGACACTGTAGAGCAGGATGTAATAGGCCTGCCGACGTTTCGGCCTAAATTATAGGCCTTCTTCAGGGCGTTTAAAGGAGAACGTCACAACAATGGAGCAATAATGATTATAATGATCATTATTGCTCCATTGTTGTGACGCTCTCCTCCAAACGCCCTGAAGAAGGCCTTTTACTTTCACTTGCCTATATATAATATATATATATATATATATATATATATATATATATTATATATATATATATATATATATATATATATATATATATAGCGTTGTAAAATAAGTTCATAGTATTTTTCATTTGATAGATATTTAGTTTATTGGCTATTATAGACATATGAGCAATGGAGTTCGGCCCATTTGGTGTTAGTGGTTGTTATTATTAAATGATAATATCATAGATATTTCTGTTTTTGACCGGCTGCTATTCTAAGGCAGTGGTACATTTAAAAACTAGCTTATTTGATATATGTAATCCAAATATAAACTATATTTAATGATACCATTGGATCTCCTTTCCATCGTGTTTACCAATCCAATAGGTGGCATGGAGGGTAAGATTAAATTAGACATGTTTTACAAACTAACATTATTATTTAAAAAAACTTAACACATATACAATATAACTAAACAATGCCTGAGAATACTGAGGGACATTATAGTTACACTTGCCATACAACATTACAATTAACGCAAATACCTTTAAAACACTTTGTCGGCTGGCGAAGGTGGAATCATCTTAGGCGCCCATTCTTCATCCTCCAGCTACTCTATCTAACCCCCAGCAGGACCTCGCTTCTTCTTGAGGATAGAACTCGACTCTACTCTGGCTGGAATGAGAATCACCTCATCTTGAGGATAGAACTTGACTCACATCTGCCTGAGGATGGAATAAGATTGCCTCTTCGAATCTTCTCTCTCATCCTAGTCACCTCGGGTGGGGCTGATATGGGAAGTATCCTGGTTGACGGTTCAGTCTTTGTAGAAACTACTTTTAAAAAATATTTCTAATTTATTTAAGGCGGCGTTGTAAACCTCTGTGATATTATTTTTATCTTTTCACCACTCTAAATGTTCTTGTCAGCCGCCGCTGCGGAGAACTACCAGGGGTTTCTGGTACCGCAGGGAGGAGGGGCCATACCGATGAGAAATCTAGGGGGCTAGCTAAACACCTTTTGAACTTTTGCCGACCTAGGCTTATAAAGGCATATCAATATATATATATATATATATATATATATATATATATATATATATATATATATATATATATATATATATATATATATATATATATTTAATTAATATAATGTTATGCAATAATGTATTTTCATCCTCAGTATACATAATACATAACAATATATTCATATATATGGAGTAGTTATAATTACATACATAAATGACAATAGCATAAATATAAATTAATAGGTAAAGTCGAATTGCTTCTTGGTCATCGTAGTAAATATTGTGACACAAAGTAGGTGGATTAGTCGGCTCTTTAATTATATATAGTTTTTAGCAAGAAAAAAAAAAAAAATAAATAAAATAAAAAATAAAAAAAATATATATATATATATATATATAAATATATATATATATATATATATATATATATATATATATATATATATATATATATATATATATATATAAATATATATCTTATCCACATCATCAATATTTAGAATTTTTTCTAATGATGATTGTTTACTGTTTTGAACGGTGTAATTTGCCAGGTAATATTCCCTTCCAATACTGAGTGTAGGGCATTGCAATTACAGGTGCTCTAAGTTTTTGGTGATTTCTTCCTCTCACCATCTACATTGTCCAACTGTTTTTATATTTTTATATTAGATTTACTACTTCTACTTGCATTTACTACTTCTAACTGTATACTGTGTTACTGTTTCTTTATAAAGAATTGTGTTATATTATTTAAGTGTTGTATTGTTTCTTACTGTGTACTGTGCTATTGTACTTCCCGCAGGTGAACTTTCCCACACACTGGCTCGCCTTAGTGGGTTAGTGGTTTCTACTTGCACTGTAAAATATCCGTATTTTGATTTAAATAAAGAAGTTATTAAAATAAAATACAGAATTATATAAAAATGTCTCGATTTATTTTTTCTAGATAATTAATAATAATAATGATAATAGCGTTAGCGAACTCGACGTTTCAATACTGATACTACCAAATGTTGCTTACACACTTTTGTTCTATGACCATCCTCCAAGTACAAGAGATCGAACTTAGCACAATCCTCCCACCGACGCCTCGGCCTCGTAAATCTTCATTCATTGATACATTAATTCGAAATGAGAAAATTAAAAAAAAAATATATCTGTACCTCTGCGATATATGAAGGGTATTGGGCACAGTACATGTATAGATTTGTACTGGTTCTAGGTCAACGTCCGAGCAAGAGGTGATCAGGCTCAGCCACCAGGTTTTCCCCATTTTAGGATACTCACTATCTAGGGTCTCTGTCTATGGAATAAGTAAAATTCTGCCACAGCCGGGATTCAAACCCAGGACCCGGACAACAACATGATAGTGCTCGATCCACTAGACCACGCCGCTCCCTTTTAACAATTCACAATAATTAACTTATAACTTTAATCATGATGAAATACTTCTCGCTAGTTAAATAACGCTTTTTTTAAGGAATGCTGTATGTAATAAAATTTCAAATTAGAATATGCATTTTATTATTATTATTAATTAATTTTTTTTTGTAGGGTGCAATATTTTATTTTTCCCCTCTTATGAATCAGCTAATGTATGTTTTTTTATTCTTGCACTAAAAAAAATATACATGCCTTTTGGGACATTCAACACATTATTATAATTTTTTAATTTCATTATTTGGTCACTAAAGGGCAGAGGAAAAAAAAACAACACTAATTCATAATTACAAATTATTTAATAAATTCTGTTTGACTAAGGTATTTTTTTAATTACCTGTATCATTAATTGCATTTTAATGAGGGGAGAAATAAAAAGAAGAGAAAGAGAGAATAACATTCGTTTGTTAAATAAATTGTAAAGAAAATAAATGTAATTGAATTAAATTGGAAAGTCAGGAGGGGGCGACAGGGTCAACAAGGCCGATAAATATAAAATCACAAGTGTGATAATTACCGCAAAACGAGTTAATTTAAATCCCATTCAACCGGTGGAAGATCGTGGCTGGGGTGGTGGGGCGGGGTGTGGAGGGGATAGGAGAGGGGATCCTGAAAATGAACAAAATAAAACAACCAGAGAGAAAAAGAGAGGAATTTTATTAATACAAATAAATTGGGGAAAATATATCAATTGTGGCGGCTTTTTCACAGGCGCCTCTCGCTTGTTTTATTTTATTTTTTTCCCTTCGACCAGCCATCACATGTCAAACGCCTGACACCGATAGCCGAACGGATAATCGCATTGGGTTCGGAACCGCGTACATCCACATCCTATAATCAGATTACAATACAATTGTTTTCATTCTACCAATTTATATTTCCCGCCCGTGTCCCGGTAATGATCCTGCGATCCTAAAACTGAGGGCGGTTTTAAGTCCCTCCTCTGGAAAACTCCTGTTTTTTGCCGAGGCTAGATCCGATATTTGGATTATCCCCCTCCTCTCTTCTCCCCGCCCGTTTAGATTAACAACTCGTCGCTGGCCGCGGTGCATTAGCTCGCACCGTTCCCGATCCGGGGCCATAATTTCGCTAAACACTCATCAGCCCGATGCCAATCAATTTGCCTATACGGCGTCCGATGGGAAAACAAAAACAGAAAAAACAAAAACAGTAGTCATGCTTCAGTTAATAGGATCATGGCATGATCTGGAAATTGAATCGGGCGGTGTTCTTCCCCGTGTTCATCAATGACAGGAAAGCAAAAAAATGAAGTGTGAAACTATCGGAGAGGGCATAGCAACAAGAAAAACTACTATTTATTCTTTAATTAATATCAGTGATTTTTTTTTTTGTAATTTATATTTGATTGAATATATTATTATCTAAAATAATCAGTTAGTTTTATCTTCTTTTCATCACTCTCTATTACTTTTAAACGCTTGAGTATAAGATAATATTTTTTTTTAAATCTTTTGCTTTCCAACGGTATATCATACGTAAATATTACTGTTCTTATGTTCAAAAAACAAAAATTGCATTCATTTTTTTTTTTTTTACTTTTCTCCTTTAGTTGTTTTTTAAATTCGCACAACTATGTTCAAAAACGAAAAATTGCATTAAAAAAATATTTTTTCTGTTTTCTCCTTTATATATGTCATACATGTTTAGAATTCATTCAATTTATATATTTACCTGTTTCTCATAAGTGGTAAGAAGATAATATAGTTATTTTTATAGAATCAACAAAATTAAAGGTACTTTATAGAAAGAAAATTTAAAATATCGGCATTTAAGCTCTGTCAGACCATTTTGATCATGATATTAAAGCCCATTAAATTTTACATCGATATAGCGAGTTTAACCAAAATCGTCGGAATCGTTTTCGAGAGAATGGTATAAAGTGGCTCTTTTGGTAAGCTCATTTTAATGAAAAAGGTTTTGTAACGTCTCGGGCATATATTTGTCCTAAATATGAAATTTCAGTTTCATAGGACTTACCCTTTCCGCCTGGGAGTTACCACACACACACATACACACAGACCGTTTTGCGAGACTTGGTTATTCGGACTCAGGGGACCCTAAAATGTGTATTTCCGTTGAAAACTGGAATTCGAAAATTTTCACGATCGCAATACTTTCCCTTACTATTATATAGTAAGTGAAAGTAATACTTTATGTGTATATGTAAATAATTATTGTAACTATTTGTTTGTGTACAAATTATTCTTTGTGATATAATAAAATATGTTAAAATCAACTTACAAATTAAATTACAACATATATATTATAGTATGGAGCCAAAATTATATGTCCATATAGTCAAAAGAGATTCCGTCGAATATCAGTTGGCCCGGACTTTCTGATGATAAATTGGTATGGTATACTTTACCAGATGAATATCAAGATTTAAAGGTACATGCAGTATTATTAGCCCAAGGAGCCATCAAAAACGCATTCTCAGCAATTAGACCAATTAGTGGATTAAACTTTGACCAAAGAGAGGTTATGTTTAGAAGTTGTAAGTAATAGTACAGTCAATACTAGAATCAACATGATTGTGGTTGGGCTACCGTTTGAAGTGCAGGACAGGTTAGATCGGGAATCGATTAACAACACGGAGGATTTGTTCATAGAATTAAGAAAAAATCGATTCTTTTAGTTCAAATCAAAAGTTGTAACATCGAATGATAGTGTAAATAAGAAAACATATGTTTTTTTAAAAAAGCCTTGTTTTATATGTGATTCTCTAGGATGGTATGATTCATCTGGTAAAGTAAACCATAGCAATTTATCATCAGAAAGTCCGGCCAACTGATATTGGACGGAATCCCTTTTGACTATATGGACATATAATTTTGGCTCCAGTATTTTTCATCTCTAACTGTATTTGAAAATTCTTTAATCAATTTTTAAAAACGAAGATAAGTGAAAGTCGTGAGTTGCACGCACCAGATTTTTTATAATCTATTATTGAACTAATAAAAAAATAAAATTTTACAAACTTAAATAATGCTCGATGAGGAATTAGGATTGATTTTTATCATTATCAGTTGATTGTTATAAATAGGTTTGACACCTGTTCCCTCTTCGCTGGAAAATGAAAATAAATGGCTCATCTAGAGTGTCTTATTATTCATTTTTATTCCGAAGAACGGGGGAATTTTTTCGTTGCTAATCCGCGGGAAATTCGATTTGCTATCCTTTATATACTATTCATGAGTGATTGTGGATGAGGTGGCGAGGAGAGGCAGGGAACCAACCCGCCGAGGGGAAATTAAAAATCTCTAATTCTGTTTCTAATCGCAAGAGAGGGAAATTTCCAATTAAGAGAAGTCCTTCCCCTTGAGCTCTCTACCCCGCCGATCTCCAATCATTCATTCAAGTCTAAAAATTTTATTAGGCGCCACTTATCATAAAGCGGTAAAGAGGGAGGTTAAACAAAAAAAAAAAATGAGAAGAAAACTCAATATTTTTAATAGCCTCTTAACACTCGAATCGTATATTGATCTTTTATGTGTATTTAATAGCATATAACATATACATATAATATATAATATATGCTATTAAATACACATTACATATTATGTAATATTATTAGTAATTAGTCTTTTTATTTTTACTTGCCTACTTAAGAAATACATAGTAAGGGAAAGTATTGGGACCATGAAAATTTTTGAATTTCATTATCCATAGGAAATAAATGATTTAGGTTCTCCGAGTCTGTGTGTCCGTGTGTGTGGTAAGTGTAAGATGGCCAAATTTTGTCACAGAAGATGGAGAAAGCAGGAAAACTCTGAAGTAGGGGAGAGGAGGTATCAACAAAAATTTTCATGCATAATAAAAATAATATCGTATTTTTTTTTTTTTTTTAACATAAGTAAAATTTATAAATATTAAAAAAATGTATAATATTTTATTCCTTGAATACTTTTATTTGAGTAAATTTGTTTCAGTAGATTGTTGTCATTTTTAATATCACTTACTTATACCGTATATTTAGTACCGTATTATATATGTATAATATACCTTTGGAAAGCTAAACATTTTAGAAAAATATTATTTTATGCACAAAGTTGTTAAATGTAATGGTGAGTAATGATAAGTGGATAAAAAAATCTGGTGCAGACAACACACGACTTTCACTTACCTTCGCTATTAATGAATTTTCAAATACAGTTAGAGATGAAAATGAGTGCAACTATAAAAGAACTAATCAAATTGAATTTCTTTGGAAATATGTGTTTTATTAAAAAATCTATTTATTATATTATTATCTAAAATAATCAGTTAGTTTTATCTTATTTTCATCACTTTCTATTAACTTTTAAAAGCATGAGTATAAGTTAATTTTTTTTTCTAAAATCATTAGCTTTCCAACGGTATATCATACATGTATATTACTGCTCTTATGTTCAAAAACAAAAAATTGTTTTTTCAGTTTTCTCCTTTAGTTTTTAAATTTACACAACTTACATATTTATCTGTTTTTGATCAGAAGTAACATGATAATATAGTTATTTTTATAGAATCAACAAAATTAAAGTTACATTAGGGGAAGAAAATTCAAAATGTCGCCATTTAAGCCCTGTCAGACCATTTTAATCAGAATGAAACCTAAATGATATTAAAGCCCATTAAATTTTACATCGATATAAAATTTTAATCAAATTTAAGTTTGATTAAAGCGATTTTTATTAAAGCGAGTTTAATCAAAATCGTCTGAACAGTTTTCAAGAAAATCGAAAAAAGGTGTAAAATGCATGGTATAAAGTGGCTCTTCTGGTAAGCTCATTTTGATGAAAAAGGTTTTGTAACGTCTCAAGCGTATATTTGTCTTAAATATGAAATTTCAGTTTCATAGGACTTATCGTTTCCGCCCGGGGGTTACCACACACACAGACACACACAAACACACACATACACACACCTTTTTGCGGGACTTGGTTATTTGGACTCAGGGACCCTAAAAAGTATATTTCCGTTGAAAACTGGAATTCGAAAATTTTCACGATCGCAATACTTTCCCTTACTATATAGGTATAGTAAGTGAAAGTAAAACCGATTGTTTTAGATAATAGCATAATAGATTTTTATTTATTTATTTATACAAATGCATCTACCCTTATAGGGTCATTAGCATTATACATACATATTTTTGTTTTTTAGATCATAATTGTTAACATTATATCACAAAGTTGGATTATAAACATTAGGTCCAAATGTATAATGAACTATATCAAATTGTAGAGTTTACACTTCTTTAAAAACTTTAATAGCTTTTGCACACTCATCTCACAATCACTCAGAACTATTTCAAGTTTGTTGCCCATGTCGAATTCTCTTCTTGCACCGTTGTAGACCTCGCAGTACAGGATGATATGCTCCAGGGTCAGAGGTGTCTGGCACATCCTACAGGTCGGTGGGTGGAATCCCTTCAGAAGGTAGGTGTGAGTCATTACTGTGTGTCCGCTTCTTAGTCTCTCCAAAACCACTTCTTCCCGACGATTTTTCATTAATAAAAAAATTAAGTGTAAATATTTTCGTAGAGATCAGATGTCGTTATCTATTAATTGTCCGTGCTATCGTCTGAGTTAATTATACAGTCCGTTGCTTCCCACTGTTTTTTTCAAAAGTTTAGTAATTTTTAATTTGGATCGTCGGTCGGTTATCAGTGTTTTTGTGTCTTTTAGCATGTCCCTTAGGCCCTCTGTATTATTAGTGAATTCCTTAACAAATTCACTAATGTTTTTGGTATTTGGAGATATTTCAATAAACGTTACCATCTCTTCAAAAGTAATAGGGTATTTTTCCCTATTTTCTTCAATAGTCTGCGTAGCGCTTTCAAAATTAATTTTAGAATCAGTTATTTCACTTTTTTTTAGTTTCTTCGATTTTTTACCTACGGATTTTGTTGAGGTCATCAATGGGAAGTCTTCAAAATTAATAATGTTTTCTGGGTCTTCTTGGGAATCTATGGTGAGGTTCAATTCGGTAGTTGATACAGAAGAAGGGGTAGAGCTAGAATAGCATCGTTTGACGCCGGACACCACGGTAGGTATCAATATTAAATTATTGCTATTATTCACTTCTGTATTTTGAGTAGGGTTATCTAAGGCGTCGCTACTAGTAAGCTGGTTGCTATGACTACCAGACAACAGCTGCCCTGGACCGCCTCTGGCAACCTTAGCCACTGGTGACGTGCTGGCGTTGTCATGGCTACTGGCTAGCGTCGGTTCTACTGTAGTATTAATATAAGGAAAAATCTGATTAGGCGTGTCTAACAGCGAGCGATCGGTATTCGTTTTGTTCTTGATGCTACCACTTAGTTCTGAATTCAAATTTATTAATGTAGCTTCCTTTTCATAATTTTGGGGCTCAGGAATATCAATTTCATTTTCACATTCAGGACAGTCAGTAGAGATATGCCCTGGCTGCTTACAAATAAAACAGGTGACTATGTCTTCACCGAAAAAAATTCTGTAAGGTACATTTTCATGTTTAATTAGCAAGGAGGAAGGGAGTTTGCTTAGGTCCTCTGGTGGGATATATACCTGTCTTCGGAAGCTTAGGACATGAGCCAACCGTGGGTCTTGGTACCCGGCCCTGAGAAAATGCATAGGCGATACTAACCTTAACCCTAGTTTTTTCAATTCCTTTTCTATAGTGTCATGGGGTATTGAAGGGCAAGCATTAGAAATTATAATACGTTTTGCAGGATTGATCAGCCGTTTAATGTGAATTTCTTTATCGTTAATTACTATTGATTTGTGGTTTCTAAGAATATTATCTACTGACTCTTTGTTACTAAAGTGAATGCAGAACCGGGAATTGGAAATTCTTGATGTGTAACGGATAAATTTTGGGTCAATCAGGGCTGCGATTTTGATTACGTACTCTTTCTGTTTGATACCCGGAACAGTGTGCAATATTATAGAGTTTTCTCGCTTAGAAAACGTTTCCGATGCGGTGGCTTTGGCATAGCTGATTTCTGTAGGTTTGAGGTTAGGTGTTACTTTATTATTTGTTTACCGGTCTTCCATCTCTTTTTGACTATTGCTGGTTGTTTTTATGACATTTCGGTTAACTGAGGACATAATGGGGGTAGCTGACATCGCTACAGAGCCAAAAGCTCTGAGCACCTAAAATAGGGGTATATTCGCACAGTTTCTAATCAATATACAAGTTTTCACTCTCGTGATGGGACACGCGCCCTTAAATTGTCCAAATCGCACAAAATAATGTCTATATTTTCAAGAATAACACTCATAATTTAATAAAACTGTAAGACTGACCTGAAGTGCGTCTGCTCCACATGGGTCCCAAACCGATAACATAATTCAACATAATAGATTATTTAACACATGTTTCTATCGAAGATCAGTTTAACTAATTCTTTACACTAGTTTCATCTGTAACGGTATTAAAAAATTCTTAAATTGATTTTAACAAGGGTGGTAAGTGGAAGTCGTGTGTTGCCTGCACCACATTTTTTAAAATATTGTAAAAATCATTACAAGAATTTGGTTAATTATATTTGACACATAAAATGGCTTTCAAAGTTTCAACACTTAGTTTTGAGTTTTCTGCCCACACTTGATTTACTGTAGAAAAAACGTATAATTTTATGTTTTGATTCTTAAAGATAAATTCAAACTTTAAATTAATTTATGATTGCCTAACTGTTATTTAGTAAACTGCAATATTATATGTCTTTAAGAATTTAAAAAAAAAATTACTAACATGTTATAACCACATACAGTACAAATATTCGTTTCACATCGGCGAAATTTCGCCGAATTAATTTGCCCTAAACATAATTTACATGAACATATTTTATTGTTGCTTATAACGAAATTAGTTTGATTGACTTTCAGTATTTGCAAAATTTATTATTTTTATTTATATACCGTTGGAAAGCTAAAGATTTTAGAAAAAATATTATCTTATACTCAAGCGTTTAAAAGTAATAGAGAGTGATGAACAGAAGATAAAACTAACTGATTATTTTAGATAATAATATAATAGATTTGTTAATAAAACACATGTTTAAATAGAAATTCCATTTAATTAATTCTCTAATGGTTTCACTTATTTTTATCTCCTACTGTGTTAGAAAATTCTTTAATCGATTCTAAAAACGGAGGTAAGTGAAAGTTGTGTGTTGCTTGCACCAGATTTTTTTTTTAATGTTTTGAATATTAACATTCTCTAGCTCAGTGGCTTATAAAATATTGTATTTAATCTTATGGTAAATGTATTTCTCTTGTATCTTTTTGGCCATGATGATGATCCACAATGGGAAGAAAAATATAGTTGAAACTATTTAATTGTTTCAATTACTGACCGCCACTCGGACTAATTCCTACAAGACATTTTTTTTTTTTTTTTCAAATCCCCTATTGGTATTAATTTGAGGATAGCACAGACCCTTGGGGAACTCCGCAGGTGAGTTCGATGTCTTTGGATACCGCTTCACCAACTTGTACTTAGATGTACCGCTTCCGGAGAAAGAACCGTATGACCGATCCTTATTTAAAACTAAACAATGCTATTATAGATAATAATGATAAAGTTTGTAAGTACGGATCAATATAAAATAAATTTAAATAATTGATGGAATGTAAATTCATGGAGGGGGAGTTATTTGCATTATAGTACTGGTGAGATCCGCGAGTGGAGAATAGAAACGAATTTATGATAATAGTTGCATAGGGCGGGATAGTATGCACTTTCTTGCACAAGTTGCCATCTCCTTCTAATATACTGTTATTGTAACTTTGCGTGAGCCCTGTCTCTAAGCTGTATATTACTAAGCCACGCCCATTCTACCTTCAACAAATGGCCATTAGTTAATATAAAACAATCAATGGGAATGGGGTCATTTTATGTAGGGTCTTTTTCAGCCGGCGAAACCTCCATTTTTTTTTCTGCATCCTCCCCACCATCTCCACTCTCTCCATGAATATATGTATGATCCACATGAATAATTAAAGGGATTGAAGAAATGACGGATTGAAGGAAAGATGTAAAACAATAATAGAGCACTTGATCAAAGTTCTTGGATGGAGAGCGATGCTATCTGGCGGGCGATAAGCAACTATATTATGTTTAGCGAGCTTTTTTGTCGTCCTGATCTGTCTGTCGATATGCTCTAGAGACATTGGCTTCTTCAACTCCCCTTCCGTATGGTAATGAGAGATGTAATTACCGAACCGAGTTTTCTCGTTAACTGCTATCATTTTCGATCAATTCTATTGTTATTATCTTAATGGAAAAAAAAACCAATCCTGAGCGATTCGAACGGTCCTAAGTTGATTGCATAGAATCGCTATTTTCCCTCAAATAGTACGTTCTAAGGTCTTCTGAGTCCAAATGACCAGCTAAAAGGTTTTGTGTGTGTTGTAGTTCTAGCAAGAAAAATCTGGTGCGGGCAACACAAGACTTTCACTTACCTCCATTTTTAAAATCAATGAAAGAATTTTCAAAAACAGTTAGAGATTTTTTTTTTTTTTTTTTTTTTTTTTTTTTTTTTTTTTTTTTTCTTACCCTCTGGTTTTATTTCCGAACAAAATACAAATACAAATATAATATGTATAGCTGTCAGATTTGTCCTTCTGTTACCCGGAGGTATTCTAAAGAGGATTGCTATATGCGCTGGATGCACTAGTAATCTTTCAAGGGCTTCTTCTAAGCCTTTATTTATCCATTGCAAAATGGGAGGGACCATTCTTCAGGGTTTTGGCAATAAATTGAGTTCAGACATAGTCCGAACTCCTTCCCTCGGCGACAACGTCAACGAGAGGTAGTGATCCTTGCCACCTCCCAGGCTTGGGTGGTGGGGTGATATCAGAAAATAATGGATTAGCACAGGCCTTCAGCCCATCAAAAAATTTAATGTGCCTCCGGCTGATATATTCAGGCACTGTTGGCAATACTAATTCCTGATGAAGGATATGGTTTCTGGCCCTCTGTAAGTTGGTACCTCTGACAATCCGCCGAAGGATGGAGTTCTGGAACGTCTGTAATTGTTTGAGAGTGGACTTAAACAGATGCCGCATCAAGGGCGCACCATAGAGCATAGTCGGACGTATTATAGCCTTGTAGATCTGTAGTTTCAGCCTCAGTGAGAGCTGAGGTGACGTGAGTAGATGATTAAGTCTATATCTCTATTATAGTAACTTGATACCTTACAGTTAGAGATAAAAATACGTGAAGCTATTAAGGAATTAATTAAATTGAATTTATATAGAAACATGTGTTTTATTAAAGAATCTATTATGTTATTATCTATACTAATATTATAAAGCTGGAGAGTTTGTTTGTTTGTTTGAACGCGCTAATCTCAGAAACTACTGGTTCAAATTGAAAAATTATTTTTGTGTTGGATAGTACATTTATCGAGGAAGGCTATAGGCTATATAACATCACGCTGCGATCAATAGGACCGAAGAATCAGAGGAAAATCTGGGGAAAAACAGGGAAAATTGACCTCGAATCCCAACGATTCCAATTGATTCACCTTTTAATTTTAAAATAATTCAATTTCCCGTTAATTTATCTTTAGCCACAACAATTAATAAATCACATGGGCAAGCATTTAAACACGTAGGAATCGATTTACGTCAAGATCTGGTCGCGGAGAAAATCAGTATGTTCTTCTGCCACAAGAAAATAAAACCAAAAATATCATTTAAGCAGAAATACTTTAAAATAATGGGTCGTCCGAAAAGTTGGTAGAGGTTTTTAAAATAAAATTTACCTTCTGTTTTTTCTACTAAAATGAATCACGAGGCTAATGTTTATTTATATGTCTTTATTCCTCATGGAATTAACTATATTTACACACTGAATTCGTCTTTATTAATGATCAGTAGAGTAGTTTATTACAATCCAACATGAGTGACGATTCAGTTCATTTTCGAAATAATATGCTGTTCTTTTTTAAAAGAGGGAAAAACGTAGCCCAAACTGCAAGGAAGATTCGTTCCGTGTATGGCAACGATTCAATTGCTGATAGCACTGTTCAGAAGTGGTTTTCGCGGTTTAGAGGGTCTTCAATTTGAAAGACCAACCCCGGGCTGGCCGGAATTTAACCCTTGACGTCGAGGATATTATGATGGTCATTACAAACAATCCACGAATTACTGTTCGTGAGATAGCTGCGGAGTTAAGAGCCTGCAAATCGACCGTTTTTGATCATCTAAAGAAGGCCGTTACGACGTTTGGGTTCCCCATGAGCTCAGTGAAAAGGATTTCATGTTGTGATTTGCTGCTGGAAAAAAAAAAAAAAAAAATGTGGTGGAGGATCCATTTTTGAAACGAATCGTTACTGGGGACGAAAACTGGATTCTCTACATCAACACCAGCCGAAAAAAATGTTGGGGGTTGCCTGGAACGACGCCGCTTGCAACACCAAAGGCCGGCTTGCATCCAAGAAAGGTGATGCTCAGTTTTTGGTGGGATTGGAAGGGACTCTACATTTTGAGCTCCTACCACAAAACCAAACTATAAATACGGACCCAGTTAGATCGATTGAAGGCAGCAATTAAAGAGAAACAGCCATAGTTGGTGAGCCGGAAAGGAGTGCTATTCCTCTAAGACAACGCTAGGCTCCATGTGTCTTTAACGACTCGGCAAAAGTTATTAAGCTTCAGATGGGAGGTTTTACCTCACCCGCCGTACTTTTCTGACATTGCTCCTTCGGATTTCCATCTTTTCCGTTCCCTCGATAATTTTCTACAAGGAAAATCCTACTCTTCAGAAGATGACCTCAGAACGGACCTTTTATTGTTGTTCAGGAGGAAGGACAGTGATTTTTGGAAAAAAGGGATAATGGACCTTTCAAGCCGTTGTGAAAGGTAATCGCTAACGATGGTAACTATTTTGTAGATTAAATAAACATATTTTAAGCTGTCCAATTTTAATTTTTGTCCAAATTTTTCTACGAACTTTCCGGACAACCCAATATATTCTTTTAAAAACGTCTTAATAGCGATCATAATAACTGAAATTGACGCAGACGAAGTCGCGCGCAACAGCTAGTCTAAAATAATCAGTCAGTTTTATGTTCATTTCATCACTCTCTATTGAGTTTTAAAAGCTTGTGTATGAGATAATATTTTTTCTAAAATCTTTAGCTTTCCAACGGTATATCATACATGTATAGATAGTACTATTCCTATGTTCAAAAACGAAAAATTGCATTAAAAAAATATTTTTTCTGTTTTCTCCTTTATATAAATAAATAAATAAATAAATAAATAAATTCTTTATTATTCTGGGACAAGTCCCTTTAGAATAACATCTACATAACATGTAAATTGGACTTAAGAGTCTTAGAGAAATTAATTATTTATAAACAATTTGACTAGAACTAACAGAAAACAGACATATGCAAATATGTTGAAAATAGAATAAAATAGAGTCAATTACAATTTTATTCTGACTGGATGGTCATGAGATGAATGAATAAGCGGGATTTGAATACAGGAAGAGAGTTGGAGTGACGGATAGAAAGAGGAATAGAATTCCATAGGATTGAGGATCGGATAAGGAACGATCTGTCAAAATGTGCAGATTGGTGGGCCGTTGTGTATAAATCTGAAGGCCTAGAGCGTGTACAGCGGGAATGGACAGAGGATTTGAATTGTAAAAGGTTGAAAATGTATGATGGACGCCGGGATTGAATAACTTGGTATAGGAATGATGCAAGGAAATACTTCCGACGATTGGAAGGATAAAGCCACTTCAACTCGCTATAAAATTCGGAGACGGAGGTGTATCTCGGGACCCCGAAGATAAATCGAACAGAGCAATTAATGAGGCGTTTTATTTTTACTTCGAGATCCCCAGAAACACAACCGTATACGGTACAGCAGTAGTCGAAGTGGGGGAATATTAGAGAGGTAACGAGGAGCTTCCGGGTTTCGTACGGGAATAGGTGACGAAGGGAATTCAGTCGCTTTAATGTATAAAAGGTGCGGCGGGAAATTTCGGAAATATGGTTCTTGAAAGAGAGGGTTTGATCAAAGGTTACTCCCAGATTCCTGACGGTCGGATAAAACTTTATAGGGTTACCATTTAGGAAGAGGGTTGGGATATGTGGAACAGTTTTCAAGAAGTGATGGGATCCTATTACAATGGCCTTTGTTTTTTCAATATTTAGTTTTAGTTTGTTGACTACAGCCCAGTGACTTATTCGATCTAAGTCCTCTTGTAGTCTTTTTGTTGCTGGTAATAGGTCGGGAGGTGGGAAGGAAAGGTAAATTTGAAAATCGTCTGCATAGAGGTGGTATTTAGCGTGATTAATATGGAGAGGCAGGTCATTAATATAAATAGCAAATAGGGTAGGAGATAGAGACGACCCCTGTGGGACACCGCAGGAAAGGGGCAAGGTTGAGGATGGGGGCTGGTCTGGCACTACTACGTACTGAGAACGATCGGAGAGAAAGGATTGAAACCAGCGCAAAGCACTGTTGGATACTGGAAGATTTTGGAGTTTGGTAAGAAGGATGCTATGGTCAACGGTGTCAAACGCCTTTGAGAAATCGAGAAGGATAAGAATTGTTATTTGTTGGCGATCAATGGCAGTTTGGAGGTCTTGTGTTATTTTAAGGAGAGCGGATTGGGTAGAATAACCAGATCGAAAACCGGATTGGAGAGGACTAAGAAGGGAGTTTTCTTCTAGGAAATTTGAGAGTTGGGTTTGAACAAGGCGTTCGAGCGGTTTTGAAAGATTGGAGAGAAGAGAAATAGGACGAAAATCTTGCGGTGAGGTAGGATTTGGAACTTTATTTAGTGGTCGGACGAGGGCAGTTTTCCAGGAAGAAGGAAAAATTGAATTTTGTAGAGAGAAATTATATATATGATAGAGTATGGGTATGAGGGATGGGAGGCTGGAATTTATTAATTTTACAGGGATATTGTCAGGTCCATAGTCATTGGTATGGGATTTTGAGATTGTAGCAAGCAGCTCGTCGTATGAAACATGAGAAAAAAAGAAACTGTCAGGATTAAACCTTCGGTAAGTAATGTCAGGAGCTATTGAGGAATTAGAAGCTGAGGAGATGTAATGATTATTGAGTTCGTCAGGCGTGATTTGGAAAGAACTAAGGTTATTGGATTCAGGGAAGGACAATTTACGAAGAATTTTCCATTTAGATCTAGAATCGGGAGCTTCGGAAAGGACAGAATGGATATGGAAAGATTTAGCACGTCGTACTGCGGATTGGGTTTCGTTTCGAAGTCTCTTGAAAGACGCATAATCATCTTGCTGACGAGTACGTCGAAATTTGCGTCTTGCCGCTTCTCTTCTTTTCATCATTGTCTTTATTTCTGGGGTCAGCCAAGGTGCAGTAGGACGGCGTAAGGTTCTGGTTTTTAATGGAGCATGGGTGTCTAATATGGATCGTAGGTTTGAGGTGAGAAAGGAGACCTTAAGATCAATGGAGTTGTAGGAGTATAGATAGTCCCAGTGGATGGAGTCAAGATCAGGTTGAAGGGATTCATGGGAAAGAAGGTCCAAATTACGATATGATATAATTTTTGGTGTAAAGGATTTGACAGGTAGGTTATATGCGATATGGATAAGGTCGTGTGATGAAAGAAACGGAACGGGGTGCTGTGAGGAGGAAATAATTTTTGTAGGAGAATCAGAAATATGGAGGTCTAACCAGGTATCTGAGTGTTGTGTGTGGTGGGTAGGATAGTAAGGAACAAGATAAAGATTGAGGGAGTATATTAGATCTGTAAGGAAGGATTTGTCACTGGACTCAGATAACATATTAGTATTGAAGTCACCAGAAATAATTATATTGTTATATGCTGAGACCAGTTGGACAAGGGAGGATTGGAAGAGGTCATCAAATGGAACACGGGGAGGTCGGTAGATAATGGCGTATAGCAAGGGTGAGGAGATGGTTGAAATTTCAACAAACATATATTCTATGTGAGGTAAGGGATTATGAGGAGATATTAATAGGATTTTGGCTTTCAGGCTATCATGAATATACAGCCCGACTCCACCTCCCCTGCGATCAGATCGGTCATGTCTGAGAAAGGAGTAATTTGGAAGGGAAACCTGAGAGGAGGGGATAAATGGTTTTAACCATGTTTCGGATACGGCTACTATGTGATAAAAATTGTCAAGGAAATATAGTTGGAATTCATCATAGTGGGCTAGGAGAGATTGTGCGTTGATGTGGCAGGAAGTTAGGATATTAGTCATAATGTAAGGGTTAAGGGGGAAAGACTGAAAAGAGGATTAAGGTTGAAGGTAGGGATATAATAGTTTTTCATCCAGCACTCTATTTTACATTGAGAAAAAGTGGAACTGTAAATTACAGATATGTTTTTTAAGCCAATACAAAGTATATATATATATATACACACACACACACACACACACACACACACATACATACACACATACACATACATATATATATATATATATATATATATATATATATATATATATATAAATAAAATAAAAACAATTAAAAGAAATACTAAGAAGAAAATAATACTGGATATTTAACAAACATATCCCAGTTTCTATTAAATGTGAATAACCACTGATGAAGCATAATAATAGATAGAAATGAAATTTGGTCCAGATATACAGATATATCTTCAAAATAAAGTAAATAAATACAATATCTTCTATCCAAAAAAAATAAAGTATTTTCCATTTTAAAATAAAATTTCTCAAACAATAAAAAATAATATAATAAAGGAAAAAATAAATAAATAAAAACCATTAAAAGAAACAGTGAGGAGAAAAAAAAATACTGGATATTTAACAAACATATCCCAGTTTCTATTAAATGAGAATAACCACTGATGAAGCATAATAATAGATAAAAATGAAATTTGGTCCAGATATACAGATATATCTTCAAAATAAAGTAAATAAATAAAAGATCTTCTATCCAAAAAAATAAAGTATATTCTATTTTAAAATAAATTTCTCAAACAATAAAAAATAATATAATAAAGGAAAAAATAAATAAATAAAAACCATTAAAAGAAACAGTGAGAAGAAAAAAAATACTGGATATTTAACAAACATATCCCAGTTTCTATTAAATGAGAATAACCACTGATGAAGCATAATAATAGATAAAAATGAAATTTGGTCCAGATATACAGATATATCTTCAAAATAAAGTAAATAAATAAAAGATCTTCTATCCAAAAAAATAAAGTATTTTCCATTTTAAAATAAAATTTCTCAAACAATAAAAAATAATATAATAAAGGAAAAAATAAATAAATAAAAACCATTAAAAGAAACAGTGAGAAGAAAAAAAATACTGGATATTTAACAAACATATCCCAGTTTCTTTTAAATGATAATAACCATTGATAAAATATAATAATAGATGAAAATGAGAATTGGTCCAGATATACAGATATATCTTCAATATAAAGTAAATAAATAAAATATCTTCCATCGAAAAGAATAAAATATTTTCCATTTTTAAATAGAATTGCTTAAATAATGAAAAAATAATATTAAAAAATAAAATGACATTCTTCTATTTAAAAAAAAATAGATACCTACATTGTTATTAATTATACTGATTAGAAAATAAACAAATACTAAGAATTCAAAATAAAAAAGTAAAATATTTACAATTATAAAAATATATACACATATATGCTTACACATACACACATATACGTAAGCACACATATGCATAGTAATAAAAAAATGATAATTTAGATGAGAAAATCTGAATTTAGAATAAACGTTATTTAAAAAAAAATAAAATGCAGACTTATAACACGTATGTAATTCGATTAGAAGAAAAAAATGGAGTATATATATTACAAAGATAGGAAGATTAAAGATATAAAATGACCAAATTAACAAACTAAAATATATGCCTTTTAAATAACGAAAAAAAATAAACACAAATAATAATTCTTTCTTAAGTGAATAAAATAAAAGTCTTTCAAAATATTGGAAACTTGAAAAGAATTTTCAGATAAACTCATCCAAGTCTGAGGGTTTGTTTATAATCACCGCTGGGCAACCATCTGACTTCCGGCACCTGACCCGGCCCCCACTAAACCACACATACTTAATATTGGCGGAAACCTTTTTCTGCCTGGCCAGCCAGTATAAGTGCCTGTTGGTAGCTGTCATTGCCTCGCTCACGTAGACGCGATGACTGCCGTTTTCATTCCATCCGAGGTGGCGCGTAGAAAAATCCCTTTTCACTTTTCTCTGTCTCACCAAGTCCTCTTTATATATGTCATATATGTATAGAATTCATTCAATTTATATATTTACCTGTTTTTTATCAGTAGTAATAAGATAATATAGTTATTTTTATTGAATCTACAAAATTAAAGGTACTTTAGGGGAAGAAAATTTAAAATATCGGCATTTAAGCCCTGTCAGACCATTTTAATTAGAATAAAACCTACATGACATTAAATCCTATTAAATTTTACATCGATATAGCGTCGGAATACGTTTTTGAGAAAATCGAAAAAAGGTGCAAAAAGCATGGTGTAAAGTGGCTCTTCTGGCAAGCTCATTTTGATTAAAAACGTTTTTTCACGTCTCGGGTGTATAGTTGTCTTAAATATGAAATCTCAGTTTCATAGGACTTACCGTTTCCGCCCGGGAGTTACCACACACACACACACACAGACCTTTTTGCGGGACTTGGTTATTTGGACTCAGGAGACCCTAAAATGTGTATTTCCGTTGAAAACTGGATTTTGAAAATTTTCACGATCTCAATACTTTCCCTTACTATATATACTAAGTGAAAGTAAAAATGAGTCATACAAAACTGAAATTTCATATTTAATACTACTATAGGCCTGGAATTTGTCAACAACTTTTTCATCGATATGTGCATACCAGAAGAGCCACTTTACAACTGGCGTTTTGCACCTTTTTACGAATTTCTCGAAAACATCTCTAACCATTTTGATTAAACTGGCTTTATCGGTGTAGAATTCAGCGAGCTTTAATATCATATAGGTTTGATTCTGTTTGAAAAAGTCTGATACGGCATAAATGCCAATATTTAAAATTGTCTTCTTCTAAACAATTTTTAGTATTGTAGATTCGAAAAAAAAAAAAATAAAATAACCATTTCATCTTAGTAGCATCGATTATGATCGGAAAAGTATACAAGTCAATCAAGTATACAAAATCGCGTTATCAAATTATAAATATTGAGAGAGAATAGGAGAAGAAGATAAAACACAGATTTCTATTGCAACTTAGGGGTAGTGAATTCTTTAGAAATTTATTTTTTGATGCATTGAACAATTTTTAAATTTATTTTAACAACTGAGATAAGTGAAAGTTGTGTGTTATGCACCAGATTTTTTTACTCCTGATAATGAAAATAATTATAACTGAAAGTAATAATAATTTTTATTTGTGTTGGGAATGGATACGCTTTATAGCGTGCTTGTATGCACCTAATACCGGGATCAAGAGAAACAGCTTGCTAAGTTGGCCATCTAATATAAACTTGAGTGGAGGAGATTGTATATATATGTTGCCAAAGCCCCGCTATAAATGTGAGAAGACAAACAAACAGGGAGACTGTTTAGTTGAGCAGTTTACTCAGGGGAGATAACTTTATAAAGCAACTAGCAGTCCCCACCTCGCTTCTCTTTAAAATATATTAATTATCAAGCTAATATATTCACTTTCAAAGTCGGAGATTAAGGCAATTCATTTGAATAATATCATAATCATAGCAGTTTGTCTCACGTGGGAGTTTATATCCAATAAAATTTTAATATAATAGAAAACGCTCCAATTCTTGTTTTACTGTATTAAGATTTTAATTTCACTAAACTAGGGGAGCCCGTTAAGTTAGTAAGTAAATAAGTTAATGTTACATGTTGAAAAAACAAAAGCAATTGTAATAGGTCCCCTCACCTGAAAACTGTTCCTCATATCCCAACCCTGTTCCTCAATAGTAATCCTATAAAGTTCCACCCCACTGTCCGAAATCTGGGAGTAACCTTCGATCAAACTCTATCTTTCAAAAATCATATTTCCGAAATCTCTCGTCGTACCCTTTTAACCTTAAAGCGACTGTATTGCCTCTGTCACCTATTCCCGCTTGAAAACCGAATACTTCTCGTTACCTCTTTAATATTTCCCCACTTCGACAATTGTTGTACGGTGTATGGTGGTGTATCTGGGGATCTCGAGGTAAAAATAAAACGCTTAATTAATTCCTTTGTTTGATTTATTTTCGGGGTCCCTAGTACCTCTGTATCACCTCTGTATCCCAATTTTATGGCGAGTTGAGGTGGCTTAATCCTTCCAATCGTCGCAGTTATTTCTTTGCGCCATTCCTTTACCAAGTAATCCATTCCCGCCGTCCATCATACATTTTTGACCTCCTGCAGTTCAAATCCTCTGTCCATCCCCGTTGTACACGCTCCAGGCCTTCAGATTTATACAGTACGGCCCACCGAACTGCACATTTTGACAGATCCTTTCTTATCCGATCATCAATCCTATGGAATTCTATCCCTCCTTCCATCCGTCAATCCAATTCTCTTTCTACCTTCAAATCACGCATATTTGATCACTTATTGAATATCCAGGCTTAATAGAATTGTAAATAAGCTTTTTATTTATTTATTCAATTATATTTTTTGTTTTCTTCTCATTTAAATATGTCTATTTTGTACCAGTAATTATTAATTTGTTTATATTTATTTAATTTACTCTAAGACTCTGAAGCCCTTTTTGTACATTCTGTATATTTTATTCTAAAGGGACATTTCCCAGAATAATAAAGAATTTATTATTATATATATATATATATACATATATATATATATATATATATATATTATATATATATACATATATAAAGTAATTTAAAGTATTGCGGTCATGAAAATTCCAGTTTTCATCGAACATACACATTTCAGTTCAAATGACCAAGTTCCCCAAGAAATGTGTGTGTGTGTGGGTTACCTCTAGCTTGAAAACTTTTATAAAGCTTAAATTTCATATTTTAGAAACAACTTTTTTATCAATATACGCAGATCGGTAGAGCCACTTTATACCTTGCGTTTAAGGCAATTCCTTAAAATAGCATCATCATCATGCGAATTTGTCTGAAGCGGGAGTTTACATCCAATAAAATTTTGATATAATAAAAAACGCTCCAATTCTTGTCTGACTGAATAATACTTTTCTTTCATCTAACTGTTTATGAAATATAAAGTATGTTAAAGTATTCCCATCGTGAAAATTTGAATTTTCACCAAAAGTACACGTTTTAGGACTGTTTTGGAATAATGACCGAGTACCGAAAAACTGGGGTGTATGGTAAGTATTGCGCAACGATCAGTTTTATAAAACTAAAATTTCTTATTTTAGAAGCGTTTATGCCTGACATTTTAAAGCGCCTTTTGCATTAAAATCGGCAGAACATAAAAGCCAATTTATACCATTCATTTTGCACTTTTTTACTATTTTCTCAAAAATGGTTCCAAAAATTTCGATCAAACTAACTAAATCGATGTAAAATGTAATAGCCTCTTGTATTATGTAGATTTTATTTAGATTAAAATAGTCCTACTGAGCTTAAATGCCTGTATTTTACATTTTCTTTCTCTAAAGTACATTTAATTTTGAATATTTGAAAAAACTATTATATCTTATCATCATTGAAAAAAAACAAAAACAAAAAAAAAACGGGTTAATATACTATTCGAACGAATCTGATAACAAAATAAAGGAGAAAACATAAAAATATGATTTTTTATTCTAACTTAAATATAGCGTCGACATAGGTGATTGACAATCTCGAAACACATCCTTTCAGATATATAACCATTATTATTTAGAACTCTGTCCGTCATACAAAGGGCAATTGTATGTTATGTGACTGAAATTCTGTCCTCACCTGGCCATTGTAATATTAGTCTTGCAGTCTCATGTCTTGAGTATAATTAGAACTTTTTTAATTAGATTCTGTGCAGTATTTGTATTGTGTCTTAGGGTAGTTAGTTTCATAACTTAGTCGCCATAACAGCTTAAAAATAAATATTTTTGGGGCCATCTGCTGCATGCGATGATGACACAACCTTAATCCGGAAACTTTATCAACAAAAAATGGATTGTAATTTGTAAACTAATATATCTATTATGAGCAGTATATTATTTATAATAAGTTATTTTTATTTTTCCCTAAAAAAAAAAAAAAATAAATAGTCCAGGTTTAAATAGAACCAATATGTAGAACCTTTCATGTTATGAAGATCATAACCAGCATAGCATATTATTTTATTGAAAATAAGGGATCACTTGTAGCTGGGTGCCTAGCATAACAGCCTCCTCTGCCAAAGGTCACGGGTTCAAACCCGCAGATGGTCCTAGGATATTTTAATGGGAGTAATAAATCCTTAGTTATGCCGTCCTTCGGAGGAGGGGTTAAAAGGTGGTCCCGAGCCTGTGCGATGTCAGGTACTCGTTAAAGATCCCTATCCTAATAAAATCTGGATAGGCAAAATTTAGGACTCCTATTGTAGTATCGTCCGATTAGCCATAGTAGCATAAAGTGACGTTAAATAAATAAAAAAACAAACAAACAATGAAAATAATACGAATTGCGATTAAGATCAATTGAAATATATTAATAAAATATGAAAAAAAACATTTAACATATAATGTCATCCCTTTTATTAAATTTAAAATATAAAAACATACACGTAGTTTATTAAAATTACTTTAGGTATTTTAATCTAAAAGAAATTAAAGCAAGGATAACTGCTGGCAATAGATGCTATTGGTCTCTTATGGAAATATTTCAGAACCGGAATATATCCAGAGAACTGAAGATAAGATTATATTGTACTGTCCTTCAGCCAGTGGTCATGTACAGAAGCGAGTCCTGGACATTAACAGGCAACGATGAAATATTATTAAGCATGTGGGAAAGAAAAATTCACAGAAACATTTTTGGTCATACAAAAGAAGGAGATCGTTGGCGAATGAAAAGGAATGACGAAATTCGAAATCTGTATCAGACACCTGATATAGTTGCCATGATGAAGAGTGCTAGAATAAGATGGCTGGGGCATATACAGAGAATGGAAAGTGGGAGACTGCCAAAAATGATGATGGAGGGACACCCCTGGTGGAAGAAGGAGCAGGGGCAGACCTAGACTTCGTTGGCTGCAGAACGTAGAGGAGGACCTACGGTCGTTGGGTGTCAGCGGATGGAGGAGAGCCGAAGACAGGTCGGAGCATTTTTTTATTTTTTATTTAAAAGAAATTTACAACTGTATTACAATAAAATACATTAAGTAAATGTGCTAATAGATCAAGTGGGCGTGATACAGGCATGTGAAGAAACTACCCAGTGGTAGCACTTCAAAGTTTATTCAGGGGCCATCGTCTTTTCAGACGGCCAGGAAGTTGATCAGGAATAGGAGATGAGAGTTTGCGGACGAGTGGGTTGGAGTGGACGGGTAATTTGGAATAAAAGGAGGAATATCTAGTTCGGGCTAGATCTGCGATTTATGGGATATTTAGGTCTTTATGAATTATATTGGTGACAAAGTAATGGGCGTTTAGGATCTTTCGGAGGATTTTGGATTGCAAGGATTGAATGCGGGAAGAATTGGATGGTTTGGTGTATCCCCATAACTCAATCCCATATGTCCAAATAGGCCTAATTATGGTAATATAAATTAATGTTTTGTAGTATGTGGAAAGTTTTGATCGTTTGTCCAGTAAGTGTTGTAGTAAGCGGTATCTACGAGCTGTTTCTTGTCGTTTCAGTCTAGTGTGAGGATTCCAAGTAAGACGTTTGTCTAGATGGAGTCCTAGGTACCGGATCTGTTCAACTGAGGTGAGTGGAATATTGTTAAAGGAAATAGTGGGACAGGCGGACAAAGGTTTTCGACGAAGGGTGAAGGTAATTTGATGGGATTTAGTTGGGTTGATTTTAGTTCTCCACTTTTGACACCATTCTTCAATGGAAGAAATGTAAGACTGAAGGGTTCTGGAAGCAACAGATGGGTCATTATTAACGGATAACACACAAGCGTCATCTGCGCAGGTTGTGAGGACAGTACCATGATGGATAGATAAAAAAAAAAAAAAAAAGTATTCCTCTACAACCCATGAAAGGTTTCGGGATCATTGCATATAGAGATTCTTATTGTTTCTAGGCCAACGGTAGGACAATGAGGTAATTAGGCCGAGTTCACGCACAGTCGCCATGTTTTTTCCCGATTTTCGGTTACCTACTTTTTAATAGCCGAGTCTGCCCCAGAAGCCTCTCTATACACCAGGGTCAAGCCTCTCCTCTCTCTCCCTCCTGCCCGGGCTGAAAGATTTGAATAATTGATATTCTTCCACGGCAGGGTTTTGAACCCTGAATATAGAAAACAAAAGACTAGTTTTATCTAAATAAAACTATAAAAATGAAATATGATCATATAAATATGGATATGTAAACAATTAAATTGAATAATTAATAATTTATTAATGATAGAGAGATTGAACTACTCATTCTTCAATAAATAAATCAAATTAATTATAGACAATTTAGTAATTATCATTGCGTGTCAAAGAAAAAATTAAACCGTCGAATGATAAATTTAAAATTACTTAAAATTTGTGTAATATATAGCAAATGCATTTCCTAATAAATAAATGAATTTTAACTAATAAGGGATAAGTATTTTAAATGAGTACGATTAGAGATTAAATAATATTTATAATTTACGAATAAAATCCTTAAATAATGTTAACAACTTTTATTAATTTAATAATAATTAAAAAGTAGTGTGATTAAGGATGTATGGTTCATTCAC
Organism: Piezodorus guildinii; assembly: GCA_023052935.1. Taxonomy (NCBI): domain Eukaryota; kingdom Metazoa; phylum Arthropoda; class Insecta; order Hemiptera; family Pentatomidae; genus Piezodorus; species Piezodorus guildinii. Next base: position 194,580,002 of record CM041292.1, read on the forward strand.
TTTTATGCCAATGGTGCGACTCTGACAACTCTACAACTAATATAGTGTAATAATATTATTTAGTAATAAAATAATATTATACTGATAATATAATTATAAAGACGATATAATAAACATTCAGAGTATATAAGCCTTAAGAGAATTATACAAATATAATACAGAGTAAAGTTACAATTTAAGAAAAATTAGGACCGATAAAAAATTGTTTGTTTTTTCCTCAAACGCTACTTTGTGCTATTCTAGCTATTCGGATGGCAGTGGGAGTCCTAATTTTTGCCTATCCAGATTTTATTGGGTTATAGATCTTGAACAAATATTAGACATCACACATGCTGGAGATCTACATCTTACTAAGGATGGTATAAACGGTATTTAGTACTTTTATTTTTTCATAATTAAAATTGTGTTTATTTATAATACTATGATTTGAGATCGCTGTAATATTTATATTTTTTTATATGTTTACTTTCACTTACTATATATAGTAAGGGAAAATATTGAGATCGTGAAAATTTTCGAATTCCAGTTTTCAACGGAAATACACATTTTAGGGTCCCCTGAGTCCAAATAACCAAGTCCCGCAAAAAGGTGTGGCAACTCCCGGACGGAAACTAAAAGTCCTATGAAACTGAAATTTCATATTTAAGACAAATATATGCCCGAGACTTTACAAAACTTTTTTCATTAAAATGAGCTTACCAAAAGAGCCACTTTATACCATGCATTTTACACTTTTTTTCGATTTTCCCCAAAACGGCTCCGAGGATATTGATTAAACTCGCTATATCAACGTAAAATTTAATAGGTTTTAACATCAAGTAGGTTTTATTCCGATTAAAATAGTCTGTCGTGGCTTAAATGCCGATATTTTAAATTGTCTTTCTCTAAAGTACCTTTTATTTTGTAGATTCTATTAAAATAACCATATTAGCTTTTTAGCATTGATAAAGAAATCAGCTGATGCGCTCGATGATAACAGTCATACGTTACATCGTCTCTCAGATTTTTGCTTTTTTCAGTAGGAATTCGCTTGAATTCAGTCTGGAGAACATCACTAGACCTCAGGAATACTACGGCAGTGAATATTGGAGAAATTTCGGTAAGCAAAGTTATAATTTACTTTGTACAATCACGAAAAAGTGAAAGGAGGGTCACTGATCAGCTGATTGCCGCTAGCTCGGCAAGCTCGGGCTTGCTTTTCGTAACTTATCTTTCTTTTATCTTTAATTCTTATCTCATTATTTATATATTATTATTATTTTCTTAATCAATGAGATATTTTCATCAAGTCATGTCCTCAAAGTCTGCAAGTAAAAGATCTAGATCTGCAGGTTCTAACTCGTCTCCTACAAAACAGAGACCCCGCCGTGAACAAAATAAAAAAATAATTCCACCAGCGACCGCGTCGGCTACCTCATTAGGATCTGAACCACAGCCCAGCACATCATCACAAGGAATAACTGATGAATCCCCGTTTTTTACACCGAATCCATTTGAGATCCTCCAAAATGAAAAAGAAACCATGGAATCTTCTCCTATACCCAGGGAACCACTACCTCCACCAATATTTGTTAAAAATATTAAAAATTTTAAACTGATGTGTGCGCATTTAAACAAAGTAACTGATCCTGATAGTTATTATTGTATAAGTAGAACCAATGATACTAAAATATCTCCGACTACTGCTGAAACCTACAGAAAGATTGTAAAATATCTGACTGAGACCAAAGCTGACTTTCATACTTATCAGCTGCGCCAGGAGAGAGCATTAAGGGTCGTAATCAGAAACCTACATTCCTCAACACCCGTTGAAGCTATCAAAGAAGAACTGACAGAATTAGGATTCCAAGTGAGGCAAGTCACCAACGTTCTAAAAGATAAAAGTCCACTGCCTCTATTCTTCGTGGACTTGGAACCATCAGCAGGAGTCGAAAAAATCTATGACCTCAGTAGACTGTACTATACCCGTGTAAAAGTTGAAAAACCTTACACAAAGAGGGAAATAGTTCAGTGTCATAACTGTCAGGCATATGGTCATACCAAAAGTTATTGCCATCACATACCACGCTGTGTGAAATGCGGTGAACAGCATAAAACCGAAGAATGTACAAGATTAAGATCTACACCCGCTGTATGTGCTCTGTGCCTCAAGGACCACCCGGCTAACTACAAGGGATGTGAAATCTACAAGAAACTCAGAACCAGATACCAAAAACCTCAGGATCCGAATGAAACAGCTGTACCAACCAGAAGCAGAAGAGAACCATCTAAACTTGTAAATTCTAACGTATCATTTGCCCACTTGCTTGGAGGTGGAAACCAGAATCATGAAGTCGAGGCACTGCCGGAACAACTTTTTCCTCAACTTTCTCAATCTATTGTACAACAATCTATCCCTCAAAGTTTACCTAATCTTCAAAAAACTCCTCAACATCAAATTTCTCATATCCCTCCACCATCAAACGTCACAGATCTTACCAGTCTAATGACATCGTTCATCTCCGAAATCAAATCTCTTGTTATGCCGCTTATATCACTCCTTACAAATCTAGTATCAAATCTAATCCCTGCCTTGAAAAATCCTTAAATGAATTCACCTAACTCCTTATCCATTCTCCTTTGGAATGCGAATGGTGTTAGAAATCATACTGACGAACTGACAGCATTGTTGCAAGACAAAACAATCGATGTTGCACTTATAACTGAAACAAGACTAACGACTAAACAGTACTTCCAAATACCGCAATACATCACATACCGTACTGACCACCCAGACGGCAAAGCCCATGCCGGTTTTGCTATCATTGTCCACCAATCCCTCTCTCATCATTTACTCCCACTTCCCACCTATGATTTCCTACAAGCCACAGCCATAGTAATCAAGACTTTTTCCTTTCCGGTAACCCTCACATCTGCATACTGCCCTCCTAAACATTCCATTTCCAATTCCGAATTTGTATCCTTCCTGGATTCCTTAGGAAATCGTTTCATTCTGGGTGCAGACTTAAACGCCAAGCATCAGCAGTGGGGTTCCAGAACCACGAATTCTCGGGGACGAAATTTGCTGTCTGCACTCAACTCCCGAAATTTTAATATCCTGCCTCCTGACTCCCCTACCTACTGGCCAACCGATCCTAACCGCAATCCTGACATCCTCGACTTCTTTATCCACAGCGGATTAGGCTCCCTCAACTTTTCTGTAACTCGCCTTGATGAACTATCCTCAGACCATAGTCCACTGATCCTAAAAGTATCTCTCACTCCAATTCCAAAACCCATTCCACCATCATTCATCCGAGGCCCTGTCAACTGGAACCTTTTCCGCCAAATCCTGACCGATAATATTGACCTCAGAGTAACCCTCAAAACCCCAGATGACCTAGATAATTCCGTCTATTCCTTTACCACCGCCATCCAACAAGCTGTCTGGACTGCCTCCTCTCCTAAACACCCCAATATAAATCCTCACCAAAATCATTTTCCACAACATATTATAGACCTCATCCATACCAAACGCCGAGCAAGATCACTATGGCAGCGCACACGACACCCAACAGATCGCCGCTCCTATAACTTCTATTGTAGACAATTGAAGAGGGAGTTGGCGACCTTCCGTTCCCAGTCCTTCAATTCCTACCTCTCCTCTCTATCAGCTCGTGATAATTCCCTGTGGAATGTCACGAAAAAGATCCTAAAATACCATCAAGTTTCCCATCCTCTCCGACGTGGTGATGACTCCTGGGCTGCGTCTGATGAAGATAAAGCCAAGGAATTCGCCACACACCTCTCCAAAGTTTTCACTCCTCACCCGGAATCCCACGCCAATCACACCGCAACAGTGCAAGACTTTCTTATGTCACCAATTCCACTTTCCCTACCTCCTAAAGCTATTAATCCCTCTGAGGTCAAATATCTTCTCCAAAAACTTACCCTCCGTAAATCTCCTGGACACGATCTCCTTACTCCCCAGATCCTCCGACAACTTCCGCAGAAAGCTATTATATTCCTTACTTATATTTACAACTGCATCCTACGCACCACCTATTTTCCTCTGTTATGGAAACATTCCACTATCATACTTTTTCTAAAACCAGGCAAACCTTCCAACAACACTTCATCCTACAGGCCTATTAGTCTACTCCCCATCCTCTCAAAAATCTTCGAAAGGCTTCTTCTTAAACGTATCCTACCCATATTAGAATCTCAAAATCTTCCTTCCCATCAGTTTGGATTCCGTCCTCAGCATTCCACAGTTCAACAGGGGCTCCGAGTTGTAGACTATATTTCCTCAGCTCTTGAATGCAAAGAGTATTGTTCTGGTGCGTTTCTGGACATTGCGCAAGCTTTTGACCGGGTATGGCACACTGGATTACTCTTCAAGCTGAAAACCCATTTACCCCAGTCTCTATACCTCATTCTCCGATCCTATCTCTCAAACCGTTCCTTCCGCGTTCGCTGTGGTGTAGAATATTCTAACCTTTATCCCGTTGAGGCCGGTGTTCCTCAAGGCAGCGTCTTGGGACCCGTCCTCTACATCCTTTACACTGCTGATATTCCTACACATCCTGATACCTTTCTGGCAACTTTTGCAGACGACACCGCCATCCTATCATCCAGTTCCAATCCTGAAACAGCATCCTTAAACCTGCAAAGACACCTTTCTCTTATCGAAGACTGGTGTAATGCTTGGCGCATTAAGGTGAACGAAGCCAAATGCAAACACGTAACCTTCACTCTTCGACGAAACTCCTGTCCGCCAGTTTACTTCAATTCCATTCCAATTCCTCCTTCAGATACAGTCCGGTATCTTGGCTTACTATTAGACAAAAGATTGACTTGGAACCCACATACAAGACTTAAAAGACAAGAACTCAACCGACGATTCGGACAGTTATACCGACTACTCAACAGAAAATCTGAACTTACAGTTGACAACAAATTATTAATCTACAGGACAATACTGAAGCCCATCTGGACCTACGGACTTGAACTGTGGGGGACAGCTAAACGTACTAACATCAAACGCATTCAATCCTTTCAATCCAAAGTCCTCCGTACAATAGTAAATGCTCCTTATTATGTTTCCAACTATACCTTGCACCACGACCTTAATGTTCCTTTTATTTCAGACCTGATGCCATCCAAATTTTCCAAATTCCACCAGAATCTCATTCATCATCCTAATCCTCTAGCTCAATCCCTATCCAGCCCCACCCATCCATACAACCCACCTAGAAGGTTGAAACGGCAGTGGCCTCGTGACCTCTTATAACATGTATATTGGAGTTCTAGCATTGGCTAGATTCTCCACTCACGTGCTGTATGCTTGTGAATTGTATATAGGTATGAGTGACTATTGTATATATTTTTATTGATTTTATTTTGTATATATGTATATTTTATTATTATTATTATATAAATTTATAGTTTTGTATATATCGTGTGAATGTAGTATGAATGTTGTACGTTATCACTATTAAAAATGTCCTGAATTGGACAGATTGTAATATTGCTCAATGAATAAAAAAAAAAAAAAAAAAAAAAAAAAAAGCATTGATAAATAACAGCTAGATATGTAAGGTGTGCGAATTTGAAAAACAACAAAAGGTGAAAACTGAAAACATATTTTTTAAATGCAGTTTTTTGTTTTCGAACATAAGAACAGTAATATACATGTATGCTATAGCGGTTAAAAGCTAAAAATTAAAAAAAAAATATATTATCTTATACACAAGCTCTTAAAAGTAAATTGAGAGTGATGAAAAGCCGATAAAACTAAGTGATTATTTCAGCTAATAATATAATAGATTTTTTAATAAAACACGTGTTTCTGTAGAAATTCCATTTAATTTATTCTTTAATGGTTTCACTCATTTTTATCTCTTACTGTATTAGACAATTCTTTGATTGATTTTAAAAACGGAGGTAAGTGAAAGTCGTGTGTTGCTCGTACCAGATTTTTACATTTAGAAATGTGTTGCGAATATTCGTTATAGTACTGAAAACCAAGACCCTCCATTGGCTGTAGATGTATAAATTTATGTATTTTATCCTTATACGAAATCCAATGACTATCTGTCTTGTTTGAACACGTGACCTTGTACGTAGAAAGCTGTCATATTAGCCGCTACACCCAAGGATATATATTAGTGGTAAAAAATCTGGTGCGGGCAACACACGACTTTTACTTACCTTGTCTGTCAAAATCAATGTATAAACTTTTAAATATACTTCAATTTGAAAAATATTTTAAGTTGATTTTAATAAAACGTGTATTCATTTTCGTTTGAAACATATGATTTAGATTAAAAAAATCTGATGCGGACAACACACGACTTTCACTTACCTCTGCCTTTAAAATCGATTACAGAATTTTCAAATACAGTTAAAGATGAAAATGAATGAAACTATTACAGAACTAATTAAATTTAATTTATATTGAAACATGTATTTTATAAGCAAATCTATTTTATTATTATCGAAAGTTAGTTTCGGCTTTTCATTATTCTTTATTACCTTTTAAAACTTAGATAATATTTTCTCTGAAATTTTTATCTTTCCAACGGTTTATGATACATGTATATTACTGTTCTTATGTTTAAAAACAAAATATTGCATTATTTTATTTTATTTTTTTTCAGCTTTCTCCTTTAGTTAGATATCGAATGTGCTCAACATTTAAATGTTTTTTATAAATGATAACAAGATTATACGGTTATTTTTATAGAATCTACAAAATTAAAGGGGCTTTGGAGGAAGAAAATTTAAAATATCGGCATTTAAGCCCTGCCAGACTACTTCAATCAGAATGAAACCTATATGATATTAAAGCCCGTCCAATTTTACATCGATATAGGGAGTTTAATCAAAATCGTTAGAGCCGTTTTTGAGAAAATCGTAAAAAGGTGCAAAATGCAAGGTATAAAGTGCCTCTTCTGGTTAGCTGATGTTGATGAAAAAGCTGCTGTAACTATTCGGGCGCATAGTTGTCTTAAATATGAAATTTCAGTTCTGTAGGACTTTTCGTCTTCGACACACAGACATACACACCTTTTTGTGGGACATGGTCATTTGGACTTAGGGGACCCTAATATCAACAAAAAAAATCAAATCCTTTGAAAACTGCAATTCGAAAATTTTCAAGATCGCAATATTTTCCCTTAATATTATTACTATATATTCCATATATAGATAAGTGAAAGAAAAAAATTAATTTTAGAAATATTTTTCGTAGAAAAAGATCCGGTATTGAGCTATTTAGATGTTTGGAATATTTTTGTTTTCCGCCGGGATTTTAATCACGATATCACGAGTTCTTAGCACCGGTTTAGGAATCGAAACGAATATTCGAAACCTCACCTTACCCATAACGTCGGATTTAATACGAGGTTAATAAATGACAAATCACCCTGGAAATAGCATGTAGTTGGTTGTAGAGAAGATATATTATATGGACGCGGTAATAGAATGTAGCAGAGCTCTTCAGGACACACTGCATAAAGTCAGAGGTGGATTCCAAGGGTGGTAATTACCCTGTCCACTTAAAGGGGCCGTTTCGAGTCACGCCCACTCGAGCAACATTTATTCAAAAGATATAATTTAGTGAGAGAAGGTCCCACGGTCTATGAGTCCATGCTCCTGGAAAACTATTGATTAGTTATCGACGCTACATAGTGGAAGTAGGAGGTGGAAACTGCAATCCAAACAAATTGCTTTGATTAACATCCGAAGAGGAGTGAAGGAGGAGTGGAATAAAGGTATTAAATAAGAAGCCGACTGGGCCTTAATAAGAAACCTTCTAATTAGCCTCTCCAGAGTCAAAAACACCCTCTCAACCTCCGATCCCCCTACCACATCCTTTTCTCTCACTCCCTTTTCACAACTCTCATTCTTATTTACAGAATTCTTTTTAGAATTATAGTCACCTCCGAGTTCTTATTGCGGGTTTAACATTCAGCTCTTCCCTCCCTCGGCATCATCCACACCCGGAGTCATCCGTGAATTAAAATTATGAGAATATTTTCGTTTCAAAAAAACCTCCCTTAGCTTAGAGCCAGGACCCTCTGAAAGACGGTAATTAATTAGGTGTGCTTGTGTTTTTAACACACTTAATTCATATATATTTTTAACCGTCATTCCTTTTTATTTTTTTAATTTTCTTACTCGTGCACCTAAACCTTAGGGTTTTATAAATAAATGCCTTTGTCTTTTTGGGTTCCATCAAAATACCTCTTTATTAAACAAAATGCTTACATTTACTGGATTATTCATTAGTATGAATGTCAACACTTATAAATCCACTTCTTAACAATAATTTCGAAATAATTCAGTCTTTACTAAGATTTCACAATTATAATGTTATTTTATAAGTTTAAACTCGACTGAAATGGATCCCAGGCCGTCAGAAACAACATTCTAATATGAGGCAAGGGAAGCTTTAATGAGTGTACTGTTTAATAGAGGTTCAAAATATTTCCAATTGACCCATAATGGATCTAACATTTATTTTACATTCTAATAATAGAAAATATCAAATTCGACAATCATGTAGACGAATTCCTCATCTTCCCCATGCATTGTTTGCCTTGCAGTTTCATTTAGTCTAAGATCCGAACTTGGTAAATAGATATTCGTATATTTAGTAAATAGAAGATCCGAGGTGATAATAGAATGAAACATATTTTATAACAAATCTGGGGATAGAAGATTGTTATGACCACATTTTCCCTCTCGTTACTCTGAGATATAAAACATGGTTATTCTTTTTCTTAATTAGTTATTTTTCTGTTTTATTCTGCACCCATGCATCTTTTTATTTTATTTAATACATAACTCATTAAATTATATTCACTGCATTAGACTACATTCAATACTGACAAAAGAGCATTCCCTAATAAGGAGAAAAGGATCAATTCCAAGATATTATAGATGACGAGAGAATGAATTAAATATGGACGAGAGAGAGGAATAATATAATCAATTAGGTTTTATTTCAAGAGTAATTTTTCATTTCTTCACTTTCTTCCAATAATAATTTATTTTTTGTCAAAGAGAAAATCTCCATACACTACATACATCTTTCTAGTCTAACAAACGCAACTGAGAGAATATTCTCTTAGATGGTTGTCAAATTAAAACTATGATTATCGGGAAAGTGGTGGACAAATTTAATAGCCTTGGGCTCAGTTTGGAATCATCGCGCGTGATTACAAATTATTACAAGATCCCAACTTGAAACGATCTGCACCGAGCTGATAATAGAATGAAACATATTTTATTACAAATTTAGTATATTAGGAAATATGTTAAGAATGGGTTGCCTGAAAAAATCCTGGACAGACTATTACTTTCACTTACTATATATAGTAAGGGGAAGTATTGCGATCGAGAAAATTTTCGAATTCCAGTTTTCAACGAAAATACACGTTTTAGGGTCCCCTGAGTCCAAATAACCAAGTCCCGCAAAAAGGTCTGTGTGTGTGTGTGTGTGGTAACTCCCGAGCGGAAACGGTAAGTCCTAAGAAACTGAAATTTTCTTTTTTAAGACAACCATACGCCCAAGACGAGACAAAACTTTTTTCATCAAAATAAGCTTACCAGAAGAGGCACTTTATACCATGCATTTTGCACCTTTTTTCGATTTTCTCAAAAACGTATTCCGACGATTTTAATTAAACTCGCTATATCGATGTAAAATTTAATAGGATTTAATATCTTGTAGGTTTTATTCTAATTAAAATGGTCCGACAGGGCTTAAATGCCGATATTTTAAATTTTCTTCCCCTAAAGTACCTTTAATTTTGTAGATTCAATAAAAATAACTATATTATCTTGTTAACGCTGACTAAAAACAGGCAAATATATAAATTGAATAAATTCGATACCCAACTAAAGGAGAAAACGGAAAAAATATTTTTTTAATGCAATTTTTCGTTTTTGAACATAAGAGCAGTAACATACATGTATGATATACCGTTGGAAAGCTAAAGATTTTAGAAAAAATATTATCTCATACACCAGCTTTTAAAAGTTAATAGAGAGTGATGAAAGGAACATAAAACTAACTGATTATTTTAGATAATAATATAATGGATTTTTTAATAAAACAATAATAGTTTCACGTATTTTTATCTCTAACTGTTTTTGAAAAGTCTTTCATTGATTTTAAAAATGAAGGTATGTGAAAGTCGTGTGCTGTCCGAACCAGATTTTTTAAAATGATTTTTAATTAAATGTTGCAACATCATGATAATAAGAAAATGTTTACCCTGACTTAAAGTAACAAAGGTATAGAATGTGCAGCCGTTGGGTTGCCTAATCTTTTCTAATGGTTGTCTTAAATATGAAATTTCAGTTTCGTAGCACTTACCGTTTCCGCTCGGGAGTTACCACACACACACACACAGACCTTTTTGCGGGACTTGGTTATTTGGACTCAGGGGACCCTAAAACGTGTATTTCCGTTGAGAACTGGAATTCGAAAATTTTCACGATCGCAATACTTTCCCTTACTATATATAGCAAGTGAAAGTAATAGTCTGTCCAGGATTTTTTTAGGCAACCCATTCTTAACATATTTCCTAATATACTAAATTTGTTATAAAATATGTTTCATTCTATTATCAGCTCGGTGCAGATCGTTTCAAGTTGGGATCTTGTAATAATTTGTAATCACGCGATGATTCCAAACTGAGCCCAAGGCTATTAAATTTGTCCACCACTTTCCCGATAATCATAGTTTTAATTTGACAACCATCTAAGAGAATATTCTCTCTGTTGCGTTTGTTAGACTAGAAAGATTTATGTAGTGTATGGAGATTTTCTCTTTGACAAAAGATAAATTATTATTGGAAAAAAGGAGAATAAATGAAAAATTACTCTTGAAATCCTGTCCGGCAGTTTACTTCAATTCCATTCCAATTCCTCCTTCTGATACAGTCCGCTATCTTGGCTTACCACTTGACAAAAGACTGACATGGAACCCACATACAAGACTTAAACGAAAAGAACTCAACAGACGATTCGGACAGTTATACAGACTATTAAACAGAAAATCTAAACTTACAGTTGAGAACAAATTATTAATTTATAAGACAATACTGAAGCCCATCTGGACCTACGGACTTGAACTGTGGGGGACAGCTAAACGTTCTAACATCAAACGCATTCAATCCTTTCAATCCAAAGTCCTCCGAATAATAGTAAATGCTCCTTATTATGTATCCAACTATACCCTGCACCACGACCTTAATGTTCCATTTATTTCAGACGTAATTCCATCCAAATTTTCCAAATTCTACCAGAACCTCATTCATCATCCTCTAGCACGATCCCTATCTAGCTCCACTCCTCCATACAACCCACCTAGAAGGCTGAAACGGCAGTGGCCCTGAGACATATTGTAAAACATCTTTTCTGGAGTTCTGACACTGGTCAGATTCTCCTCTCATGTGCGGTGTGATTGTGGCTGTGGCGCCCTCAGCTTCCGCTGGCTCTCACCAGTGATGCGGCTGAGAGGGAGACGCTGGGATCCTTTGGACTCTGCTTGTCCTTCCACAAGTGGGGGGGGACAAGCCCCGTCCGGGGTTCCCGAGCTGATTGTAAATATTGTACATAGGTATGAATGTGACACATTTTGTTTATTTATTTGTTGACTTTATTTCTTTGTATTTATTTTGTCTACAAATTTTGTTATTTTATATGTTTATTTATTTTGATTTTATTATATGTAATTTGACTTTCCTTTTGTTTATATTGTAAATATTGTATGAATGAGATCCTGTAGCACTATTATTATTGTATATCATGACAAATTGTAAAATATACGAATGAAAAAAAAAAAAAAAAAAAACTCTTGAAATAAAAGTTAATTGATTATATTATTCCTCTATCCCGTCCATATTTAATTCATTCTCTAGTCATCTATAATATCTCGGTATTGATCCTTTTCTCGATATTAGGAAATACTCTTTCGTCAGAATTGAATGTAGTCTAATGCTGAGAATATAATTTAATGAGTTATGTATTAAATAAAACAATAAAATAAAAAGATGCATGGGTGCAGTATAAAACATAAAAATAACTAATTAAGAAAAGGAATAACCGTGTTTTATTTCTCAGAGTAACGACTGGGAAAATGTGGTCATAACAACCTTCTATCCCCAAGGTGGCAAGATCAACCCGCCCAGGTGTATCTAGGAGTAAAAATTCGTTAGTTGTGCCGTCCTTCGGAGGAAACCTAAAAAGGCCCCTAAACTGTGCGATTTGAGGTACTCGTTAAAGATTGCTATCCCAATCAAACCTGGATAGGCAAAATTTAGGACTCTCACGGTAGCATCGTTCGATTAGCCTCAGTAGCATAAAGTGGCCTAAAATGAATAAACAAACAAACAAATGAAATGAAAAATCCTCCCTTTTACTTAAAAAAAAAGAAGCAAACTGACTAATTCTCTCTTCTTGAATGAGTAAATCATCTATAATAGAATTTTTTTAAAGATGACTGCTAAGAAGCAATATTAGACTTTATTATAATTTTGAGAACTAATTATAAAATATTGTTATAAGTTCCCTCATTATATCACTAGCTGAAACTTGATTATAGGAGCAGATATTCTAGAAGATGGTGTCAGAGGAGATGAAGGATGTGGAGAACTATTTGCTAACAAGGCCAAAGCAGCCATTACCTCGAAATAAATGACGTTTAGTCTAATCATCGGGGCCCACACTCTCTTCAATTTATATCATTTCTCCGGATATACGAGTATGCTGCTTCCCTATTAAATAACCTGAAAGGAAATTTATACTAAGTATTTGTATAGAAATTTGGAATTGTATACTAGTTAATCAACAAATAAACATTAGAGTATAAGAAAACAACTCTCGAAAAAACAGGAACTATTTAAATCAGAATGAAGCCTACATGATATATCATGAAACAAAAAAAAATTGCCGGCAATTTGTTTTTCCATAAAAAACAAATAATGTGGTTGACATTGGCGTTTTAACCCTATTCTAAACTTACTATTACTTTTACTAAACTAAAAGTATTTATGAACGAATTTTCTATCCTAGAACTAATTCTTAATGGAAATGAAGGTGACACAAAGTTAGGGTTTCAAACGTAACTGTTTTCATTTAAACGAATATAGCAGCTACATGTTAATTCTTCTGACAACATATCTGGAGGTCTCTTATGTGGGATTGTAGGGTTTGAGAGGCAATAGTTGGATCGTTGTTGACTGATAACACACAAGAGTCATCAGCATACGTTTAAAAAAAAAAAAAGCTCCTAAACGGGAAATCCTAATTACAAATGTTATATAACATAAAATATTCCCTGTTAAATTTCTGATATAGGATTATTTGAAAAAGTTTCGATGCGACCAACACCAAAAAGCTTGAACGTGTCAAAAAACCACTAACACAAAAAAAATGTAGGAAAAACGTGACTTTATGCATTCGAACCAATATAGGTCCTAAATGGTAGGTCCTAAGGACAAATGTTATATAACATAAAATATTCCCTGCTAAATTTCTGATATAGGATTATTTGATAAAGTTTGGATAAAACAACACCAAGTAGCTTGAACGGGTCAAAAAACCACTAACACAAAAAAATGTAGGAAAAACGTGACTTTATGCATTTGAACCAATATAGGTCCTAAATGGTAGGTCCTAAGGACGAATGTTATATAGCAGACATTATTCCCTGCTAAATTTCTGATATAGGATTATTTGAAAAAGTTTGGATAAAACAACACCAAATAGCTTGAACGGGTCAAAAAACCACTAACACAAAAAAAATGTAGGAAAAACGTGACTTTTTGCATTCGAACCAATATAGGTCCTAAGGACGAATGTTATATAGCAGAAAAATATTCCCTGCTAAATTTCTGATATAGGAATATTTGAAAAAGTTTGGATAAAACAAGTCCAAATAGCTTGAACGGGTCAAAAAACCACTAACACAAAAAAAATGTAGGAAAAACGTGATTTTTTGCATTCGAACCAATACAGGTCCTAAGGTCAAGTGTTATAAAGCAGACAATATTGCCTGCTAAATTTCCGATATAGGATTATTTGAAAAAGTTTGGATAAAACAACACCAAATAGCTTGAACGGGTCAAAAAACCACTAACACAAAAAAAATGTAGGAAAAACATGACTTTATGCATTCGAACCAATATAGGTCCTAAATGGTAGGTCCTAAGGACGAATGTTATATAGAAGAAATTATTCCCTGCTAAATTTCTGATATAGGATTATTTGAAAAAGTTTGGATAAAACCACACCAAATAGCTTGAACGGATCAAAAAACCACTAACACAAAAAAAAATGTAGGAAAAACGTGACTTTTTGCATTCGAACCAATATAGGTCCTAAATGGTAGGTCCTAAGGACTAGTGTTATATAGCAGAAAATATTCCCTGCTAAACTACTGATATAGGATTATTTGATAAAGTTTGGATAAAACAACACCAAGTAGCTTGAACGGGTCAAAAAACCACTAACACAAAAAAAATGTAGGAAAAACATGACTTTATGCATTCGAACCAATATAGGTCCTAAATGGTAGGTCCTAAGGACAAATGTTATATAACATAAAATATTCCCTGCTAAATTTCTGATATAGGATTATTTGATTAAGTTTGGATAAAACAACACCAAGTAGCTTGAACCGGTCAAAAAACAACGAACACAAAAAAATGTAGGAAATACGTGACTTTATGCATTCGAACCAATATAGGTCCTAAATGGTAGGTCCTAAGGACAAATGTTATATAACATAAAATATTCCCTGCTAAATTTCTGATATAGGATTATTTGATAAAGTTTGGATAAAACAACACCAAGTAGCTTGAACGGGTCAAAAAACCACTAACACAAAAAAAAATGTAGGAAAAACATGACTTTATGCATTCGAACCAATATAGGTCCTAAATGGTAGGTCCTAAGGACGAATGTTATATAGCAGAAATTATTCCCTGCTAAATTTCTGATATAGGATTATTTGATAAAGTTTGGATAAAACAACACCAAGTAGCTTGAACCGGTCAAAAAACAACTAACACAAAAAAATGTAGGAAATACGTGACTTTATGCATTCGAACCAATATAGGTCCTAAATGGTAGGTCCTAAGGACAAATGTTATATAGCAGAAAATATTCCTCATTCAATTTCTAATATAGAACTACTAAGAAATTTTTCGATCTGAAAAACACTAAAAGAGTTGGGGCTTGCGGATGTTTTAAAAAGTTTCTATTTCCAAGCATATAGGGTTTGACATGTGAGCATGAATAATTTCGATCTTGTTTTCAGTGTTACACTAAGGAAACTCGAAGGAGCGTTACCTGCGACAAAGAACCGATGAAAACTTGGCTTTCGCCCCAGGGATAAAGGAATAGAGCGATAGGGAGAGCTATGACAATTATGGCTACTTTATTTTGGAGAGGATGGAGAGAGCATACACCACGGCGCTACATATTATTGATTGCGACAGGACATTAACATATTGATCATGAATTATGCACAAGGGAGCCGGGGGCCCTGAATTAATGTTTATTGCCATATTGTTTAATTAGTTAAGCCAGTGTCAGCTGCCGGCTTGCCCTGGTGATAATGTTTCCACCTACATCCGTCATCCCTTGGCTTGATTCATGTTTATTGTGTCTTGATTGTGTTTAGTCACAGCCTCTCTCACTACTATGGATTAACACTTAGTCTAGTAATATCCAAATTCATCATCTTTATCTTGTCCGTATCGCTTCAACCGGGAGATAAGCAGGAGTGAATGTTAAAAAAGTCTGGTGCGCGCAACACCCGACTTTCACTTACCTCCGTTGTTGAAATTAAATTAAGAATTTTTAAACACACTCAGAGATTATTAAAAATAAAATCTGTTGCGGGCAACACAAGACTTTCACTTACCTCCGTTCTTAAAATCGATTAAAGAATTTTCAAATAAAGTAAGAGATAAAAATGAGTGAAACTATATTTATAGAAACATGTGTTTTATTAAAAAAATCTATTATATAATTATCTAAAATAATCCCTTAATTTAATCGGCTTTTTATCACTCTCTATTTACTTTTAAAAGCATATCCCATTTGTCTTTGATCTAATCCCCTCCAAATTCATAATCTTTCATCAGAAGCTTACTCACCTTCCTAATCCCTTGGCACACTTCCTATCCAGTTCCAAACATCCCTATAACCCTCCTCGTAGGTTGAAGCGGCAGTGGCCCAGAGATCTCTTGTAAATATGTTATTGGAGTGCTGGCAATAGCCAACTTCTCCACTCATGCCCTGAGTGTATGTGGCTCTAGCGCCCTCGCGCAGCCTCCACTGGCACTCAAGACCAGTGACGCAGCTGAATGAGAGGCGCTGGGATCTGCTGACATTGTGCCTCGACATCCAATAGTGGATCTCGAGGTTTGATTCAGTGATCCCAGGGGCAGTTTGTAAATAGGTATGAATGTGAACAAGATTGTTATTATTATTTTCTTTATAGTACTTATTTAATTTTGTGTATATATATATTTTATTCTTTTATTTGTTTAGTCTTTATTAATTTTTTTTCTTTAATTTTATTTACAATGTACATATGGTATGAATGATTTATTCTATCTCTAATACTCATTGCCCCAGAAGGTGGCAGATTGTATTATCTCTTAATAAGAACAAATTAAAAAAAATAAATAAAACTTTTAAAAGCTTGTGTATGATATAATATTTTTTCTAAAAACTTTATCTTTCCAACGGTATATCATACATGTATACTACCGTTCTTATGTTCAAAAACAAAAAATTGCATCAAAAAAATATTTTTTCAGTCTTCTCCTTTAGTTGTTTTTCAAATTCGTTCAGCTTGCATATTTAGCTGTTATTTGTCAATCCTTACATCATACATGATAACATGGTTATTTTTATAGAATCTAGAAAATTAAAGGTACATTACAGGAAGAAAATTTAAATTATCAGCATTTAAGTCCTGTCAGACTATTTCTATCAGAATGAAACCTACATGATATTAAAGCCTATTAAATTTTACATGGATATAGCGAGTTTAATCAATGTCGTTTAAGCCGTTTGTGAAAAAGTCGTAAAAAGGTTATCATGGAATCAATTATAATCTTATAAGTTGTGGCTTGGCCATATAAGATGATTTTTTAAATTTGTTCGCACTTTGTTCATCGCGTCTTGTGATGTCGAAAATCTTTTCAATTGTTCTCTATCTTCAATAATAACAGATTTTTTTTTGGGTTTACATCTATTATAATATGTTAATTAAATATACATATAAATTTTATTTTTTATTTATATTTATTATTTTATTTTACTGATTTCAAAACTCTATAGATACTTTTCTCTATCGTCAAAATAAACTAAGTTATGAGCGTAATTTTTCAATTTTTTGGTTCTTTTATTTTTTTTTTACTTTTATAAAATTATTTATTTTTTTTTTTTTTATTTTTTTTTTTTGAACAATTGGGTTGTCACTAGTAGGAGTAAGAGAAAAAAATATTTGTGCCAGCGAGTGCGTATAGTTTTTAATCGACGGGAGTAATTCCGATAACATGGTTGTGACGGTAATTGAATGTTTACCATAATACCTTGAAAGGTGTACGATAATTCATTTTCACCAAATATCACGGTATTTCACCTACCTGTTTTCTCACCGTGTAGCCGGGCCTTTACATTACCTTCCACAACGTTATACGTATGATAATAACAAACTACACAGATTATTTAATCCTTAATCATCAATTTAAGTATTATTGAGTTTATTAATTATTTCATTTATAGATTAAGTTAGCAATTAATTTCAGGTGTTTTCATTTTTCAGCGTATCAAAATTAATAACAATTAATTATCCATAAAGACCTAAATATCCCACTAGTAGAAGACTTGGCCCGATCCAGATATACATCCTTCCATTCCAAACTTCCTGCCCACTCAAACCTGCTTATCCGTGAACTCTCCTCAACATCTATTCCTGACAACCCACCGAGGCGACTTAAAAGAAGATGGCCAAGAGACCTCTGGACCAAAAAATTGAACACTGGGGTTCAACCAATGGGTAGTTTCTTCATAGGGCAATCGTGTGTCTTAATCTCAAATCAATCCCATTTACTTGTTGTATTGAATCAATACAGATGTAAATTTCTTTGAATAAATTTATATAAAATAAAAAAATAAAAAAATATTGAATAATATTTTTATTCAACAACTATATGCTTTAAAAAACATCTCCCAGGACAGAACTGGGATCCGAACTCTTAGCACGATATGCGAGTCTTCTACCTACACAGCCACAGGCTCCAATACTTACACGTAAATACATAAAAGTTATACTTGTGTTTATAGTTATACATGTAATAATTACAAAATAAAATACAATATAGTAAATGTATTACAAAGCATTTCTGATACGTAGAGTCAGAACATTGTCTTTGTGCATTTCTCAACTGAGACTTGAATTATTCTGGGGTTTATTGTCCGACCCACCTGAGTCAGGCCCGCCTAATATCCAGGAATATTGCATGAGGCTCTCTTCTTTCTTCCCGGCCGTGTTCCTTGCTTTGATGTTTATATCAATGATATTTGACGAGCGTGTAATTATCCTTAAATATATTATTAGGTTTACGTTTGGTGAGTTAGGGAGGTATTTTAAGTAGTTCGGCGAACGTTAGAAAATTCAAGAAAAGTCCCTTGTTAATTAATTTCTCGAGTTTTGCTTTCATGAAAGAGAATTTATAATTGATTATATACGTTTCAACATACGTAGAATCAGATTAATCGATAAAAAAACAAATCGTTTGTCCGACTAAAACCAGAATTTTTAAATTCGGCACAAAAATAGTATTGTATCCAAAGATGATCCTAACACTTCGACGTTGATATCATCCAATAAGTTTCAAAATGGCGTCCAATTAAAAATGGTTTAATTTAATTACTCAGTTATTTTTGAAGATATAGAATAATGTTATTAGGGTTTTGTAACCAAGTAATCGCTAATAATTATGAAAAAAGACAGTGCTTAAATATCAATTCTTTAAATTTTCTTTCTTTGAAGTACCTTTAATTTTTTTTTTTTTTTTTTTTTTTTATTCGTATATATTACAATTTGTCATAATAGACAATAATAATAGTGCTACAGGATCTCATTCATACAATATTTACAATATAAACAAAATGAAAGTCAAATTACATAAAATAAATAAACGTATACAATAACAAAATTTTAATTATTTTAGATTAAAAAAAAAAAAAAAAATCTCACCGATCACCGATTGTTGGCATTAAAAAAAAAAACGGTAAATACGTAAGATAAACGAATTCGATATCTAACTAAATAGGAAACACCAAAAAATATATATTTTTTTAAATGAAATTTAAAAAAATATTATCTTTTACACAAACATATAAAATCGAACAGAGAGTAAAGAAAGGCCGATTAAACTAATTGATTGTTTTAGATAATAGTATAAGATATTATTTAATAAAATGTATCCATCGAAAATCAATTTAATTAATTCTTTAAATGAGCCATTCTCAGCAAATCGTACAATCGGGTGCGTCTTTTTTGAGAAAAGTTAAATTTTTGGTCCATCCTTTTTTTTTTTTTTTGTGTCCCTATATATGAAATCTGATGTGATGTAGCACTCAGCAGAGCTTGATTTGGTGTAATTATCAAAATAATTTATTCCTTAAATAATTAATTAATTTTTTTTTTAAATATTTATTTAAATATATTACAATTTGTTTATAAATGTATAGCAGTAATAGAGATATAATTAATTAATTAAAGTAATTTACTATTCCAGAAATCAGAAAGTCAGCTAATGAGGATCTAGCGGTGAGCCAACGATGGTTGGGTGAACCAATGATTTTTGGAATGATCTCCCGAAGGTTATCGAACAAATTAAGGTAGTATTCGACACTTTCATCTGCTAAATATTTTTAAAAATTCTCTTCTATATACGATGAGCAACCAATTGAGTATGATCAATTGTGAACATAATATTCCTTCATACCAGAGCAGTAGGTTTAAAGGGAACTTAAAAAAAAAAAAACAGTTAATGAGTTGCAAAAAAAAAAAAAAAAAAAAAAAAAAAATAGTTTTCAACAACAAAGATAATTACTTATGCATTTAAAACTTGAGATTTGGAACTACTCTTGCTCACTTTATTGCGGTCAATGCGCTTTTGCTGTTTCTAAACTTTTATGTTGAACTTAGACACAATTTCTTTCAACTTACTGCTTTATCCGACCAATGCAGGCAGATCTGTCTTTACGGATGCTTTTCCTTCCTGAAGAGGATTGGTGAGAACGAATTTCCGAGCAACCGAAAGTGAAATTTTTACAAATGATTACATGGTTCAAGATCATTGGAGCACCCTTCCATCATTGGCGTACCTTCTGTGGATGTGGTAATGACGAATCGAAGGTTTTCTAAAAAAGTTTTCTCTCCATAACAAAGTATCAAAACAAAAAAGTACATTAATCTACTCAGTAAGGTGAACACGGTAATCAATTAAAAATAACTAGCAGAGGTAGAGTGAGTGTATCAATGACGGCCAATAAAAATACTCTCAGTCACCAGCTTACGTCTTCACTCACTGCCACCATGGAAGAAATTGAAGGTGGATTCAAACCTCTGGGTCGGCTTGCCAAAGATATAACGGTTTCTGCGAGATCACGGCGCGAAAAACCGTGTGGGAAGCGCTAATGACGCAAAATCCCTTAGACATTTCTGTTTTATTTACTTGAAACGGATATAACCGTTTTCACAACCTGCGAAGAATATAGAAATATTCTGAAACTATAAGTGTATGTATAAACGCCATGGACTAAACTAGTTAAATCGTTCTAGTACCTTGACTGGGTACCAAGTTGAAGTTGGAAAAGTCCGATTTGGACATGGTGAGCCAATGACGTTTCGAATATTTATTCAAAATTTTCCTACTGAAATAATTCATTGTTTTTAACTTATAAATGTGCACCAAGTAGAGCAGAAAAATATCTACTAAAAATAAATAAAAAAAAGTTGGAAATAACTGGTTTCAGTACGAGGAAATCATTGGGACAGCGTTTGTACGTTTCGTTGAGAATAGCCCAAACACATTTCATCTCTAACTGGATTTGAAAATTCTTAAATTTAATTTAAAAAAAAACGGAGGTAAGTAAAAGTTGTGTTGCGCTCACCGGATGTTATTGTTATATGTTTTAGTAAGCATTTCTTTTATATATACTTTCTTTTTTTATAGATCTGTATATATATTTATAAAGGAATCATAATTAGGTGTCTTTATTAACCAGTAAAAAAGGTTTTATAGTTTTTTTTTGTGGGAGCCCCTAGTATGCATTTTATGCGTTCGTATTCCCTATGATTTCAGAGAATAATATGCACAGTGTTAACAAAACGGGGATATCGCGCCGGTGTGGTCTTGGAGACCAGACGTGGAATCGAACATGAGCGCCTAATAACCCCGGGCCCGCTGATTATTACTTCGGCCGTCATTAGGAGCAATCGCGGCCATTACTTGTTTTAGCCTATCCGTCATCGTTCCCTCCGCTTGTGGCCCGCCAGGCAAAGATCTCAGCTGACAATGAGCCCTATCCGACACGGCGTTCCCACCCAGCCATATAATATAACTCCTGATCAAAATTGATGGTATTCCAAGCCTGCGGACGGAGTGGGAACAATATGTTTGATTCCCTCTGTCATTTATATTCAGACGGTTTGGATGGATTCCCCCTTCCTAGCGATTAGGTGAATTACATTAATGTTCCATTGATTACAAATTTCCTTAACCTTTAAAATAACGTAAACTCTGAAGGCTCGTTACTATGATAATTGTTCGTCACAAGGGTACATTAATTCTAGTTTCAATAGTTTCAATAAAACAATGAAAAATGCGGTGAGCGCCACGAACCACTATCACTTACCTCAGTTATTAAAAGCAATTAAGGAACTTTTAAATAAAGTTAGAGATGGAAAAAGGTTTAAGGATTACACTGAGTTCAATAGACACATTTTTGTTTCTTAAATAATCTAATGTATTATTATCTGCAGCAATTCCTTAATTTTATCCATTTTCATCACTCAAAATTACCTTTTAAAACTTGGTGTATGAGATAAGATTTTTCTAAACTCTTTAGCTTTCCAACGGGGTAGATTATACATCTATATTACTGTTAATTCTTCCAAAACCAATGAAGAACGTTGTAGACTACCGATAAGGTTAAAAGGCGAGTGATTTGATGGATTGTTGAACGAATAATGCCGGTGAAACGTTACTTAAAATAGCGGATGAGTTTCGCGGAAAAACCGTCTTAATACTCTTACGTATAAAATCTATTGGAAATGTCAAGAAACAGATGTGACGTGAAAAAGTGAGTTCCACAGAAACTAAAACAAAAAATCTGGTGCGAGCACACACGACTTTCACATACCTCCATTTTTAAAATCAATGAAAAAATTTTCAAATACAGTGATAAAAAATACGTGAAACTATTAAAGAAATAATTTAATTAAATTTCTATAGAAACATGTGTCTTATTAAAAAGACAATTATATTATTATCTAAAACAATCACTTAGTTGTATCGTCTTTTTATCACTCTCTATTAACTTTTACATGCACTTGTGTATTAGATCATAGTTTTTTTTTCTAAAATTATTAGCTTTCCAACGGTATATTACAAATGTATATTATTCTTATGTTTAAAAATGAAAAATTGCAATAAAAAATATTTTTTTAGTTTTCTCATTTAGTTGCTTTTCAAATTTGCTCAACTTGCATATTTAGCTGTTATTTATCAATGCTAACTAGATAATATGGTTATTTTTATAAAATATACAAATTAAAGGTACTTTAGGGAAAGAAAATTTAAAATATCAGCATTTAGGCCCTGTCAGACTATTTTTATCAGAATAAAACCTACATAATGTTAAAAACCCATTAAATTTTACATCGATATAGCGAGTTTAATCAAATCGTCGGAGCCGTTTTCGAGAATATCGAAAAAATTGCAAAATGCATGGTATAAAGTGGCTCTTCTGGTAAGCTCATTTTGATGAAATAGTATTTATAACGCTCGGGCGTATATTTGTCTTTAAGGTTAAATTATACATCGATATAGCGAGTTTAATCAAAATCGTCGGAGCCGTTTTCGAGAATATCGAAAAAATTGCAAAATGCATGGTATAAAGTGGCTCTTCTGGTAAGCTCATTTTGATGAAATAGTATTTATAACGCTCGGGCGTATATTTGTCTTAAATATGAAATTTTAGTTTCATAGGACTTTTTGTTACCGCCGGGAGTTACCACACACAGACTTTTTTGTGGGACCTAGTTATTTGGACTCAGGGGACAATAAAACGTGTATTTCCGTTGAAAACTGGAATTCGAAAATTTTCACGAACGCAATACTTTCCTTACTATATATCGTAAGTGAAAGTAAAAACAAATTGCGAAAAGATGCACGTGAGGTTCAAAATAAAATATATTTTCCATCGAATTCTGGAACGAAAAGTCACTGGTAATGAAAATTGGGTATATTTTAAAAATCTACTGAAATTACTCCTTTTCGTGTGTAATCCACAAAAGTATCCTTTACATTGCGGGAATCTTCGATTTGAATCGTTTCCTAGTTACAAGATATGTCAATTTTAAAGAATCCTTTGAACGAGAATTATGACTTGGACTTTGAATAAAAAAAAAAATTGAAAAATGACAATATACCCCTTTAAATATGAAAATGGGGCATATACTTCGAAATATTAAAATTAGTCCTTTTCGTGCGTTCAAGTTCGGTAACAACCTTTTACGTCCCCTCCAAAGGACAGCATAACCAAGGATTTTTACTCCCAGTAAAACTTACTCAGGGCCACCTGCCGGGTTTACACCCCTGACCTTAATTATAGATGGCTGTTATGCTTTCCACTACACCACGGACGAACCCCTTTTAGCTTAAAGTAAAGATAATTTAACTAGATTTTTATAGTTTATGCAAGATATGTGTGCTAAGCTATGTTTTTGTTTACATAAGCGGTCATCAAGGGGCTAATTAAGGGCATCAAGAGTGTTCTAAATCCGACCCCTTCCATAACAGTAGGAGGGAACAAGACGTATAAAAATACCGACGCTACTTCAATAAAGGGAACTTCCTCCAGGAAATGTATAGGGCCGGGTCTAATTCCAGAACCCAACGAGGTATTTATATGTAAGTATTTAGGGCGGCACAATTCCCCTGATCCGTGATGAGTTGGGTAAGTGGGGTTGCGTAAGTGGGGGTACATCTGGACCTGTCACCGGATTGTCATTGGGTCACTGCATATCTTCTTTCGTCGCTTTGAGTATCGATTGGTCATTGTCAGTCGTTTCAAATGTCGGTCAGGATTATTGTTTCCTCAGTAGTTAGATTCGGTTAAAAAAATTAAATCTGGTGAGTAGAACGCACGACTATTAAATAAAGTTAGAATATGAAAAATATTAAAGAATGATATTAATTTCTTTTTAAACAGATGTTTAATTACATAATATATTATATGATAAGTGTATGCGAAGTTATTTCTAAAATATTTAGCTCTCCAACGGAACATACATATAACTATTTTATATCAATTATTATTATAGAAGAGTAATTTTGAACATTCATATAACTATAATTAATTAGATTGAATTTCAATAGAAATATGTGTTTTATTAAATAATCTATTGTATCATAAAATAAAATTAACTTTATTCACATTTTGACAAAATGTTAACAATGATTTTGGATGAGTCATCCTTACATTCAGAAAAATTTTAGTCCATTGTATTATTATTTAGGACAATCAGTTTCTTTTATCGGATTTTCATCAGTCTCAATAACTTTTACAATTTTGTGTATAAGATAAATTTTTTTTCTAAAATCTCCCGCTTTTCAACGGTATGTTATACATCTATAAAACTGTTTTTATGTCCAAAAAGACAAAAATTTCAGTAACAAATATATGTTTGTTCTTTTCTCCATTAGTAATTTATCAAATACATTCAACTGGTATATTTAGCTGTTTTTTAGCAATGTTAATAAGATGATATGGCTAATTTTACGAAACAGGGCACTTTAGGGGAAGAAAATATCGGCTTTTATGGCCTGTCAGATTATTTCAATCAGAATGGAACCTTCATGATATTAAGCACATAAAATTTTACATCGATCTAGCAAATTTAATACAAATTTTTTTTTTTTTAGATAATCGTTAACAAGTACAAAATGTCCGACTTCCGGTCAGCCAATTTTAGTGTAAAAGTTGCTATAACTTCTCTGGATCATAGCTGTCTAAGAATGAAATTTCAGTTTCATACTACTTTTAGATTTTGCGATAGACTTACCACACACACACACACGCACAGACAGAAACACACACACACACACACTTTTCTGCGGGACTTAGTCATTTGTACTCAGGAGACCGTAAAACGTATATTTCCGTTGAAAACTGGAATTCGAAAATCTTCACGATCGCTATACTTTCCCATACTATTTTATTTCTAGTTAAATTAAGTAAATGAAAGTAAAAATGTCTTTGATCTTTTCTCCTTTAGTCGGTTATCAAATTCGTTCAACTTATATATTTACCTTCTTTTTTTTTATGAACACCAAAGTTGATATGGTAATATCGAATCTACAAAGTTAAAAGTACGTTATATAAGTATGAGTTTGTTCATGTTTTGTTTATTTCTCTGTTAACCGTAATATTTATTTAATTTATAAATTTTGTTATTATTTACCTTTATTTATTTTTATAGCAATATTATTATTGTCCATTGTGACAGATTGTAATATATCCGAATAAATAAATAGATTCAAACATTTAAAAAAAAACGTACGTTAGAAGAAAAAAAATAAGAATTAATTAAGCTCTGAATAAAACCGATATAGCGAATTAGATAAAAATCGTTTGATCCTTTTCTGAGAAAATCGTAAAAAAAGGTGCATAACGCATGGTATAAAATGGCTTTTCGTTTTTGCCAATTTTGTTGGGAAAGTTGCCGTAACATCACAGGCGTTTACGCCTTTAAAATATGAAATTTCAGTTTATTAAAACTTAGCGTTTTTAAATTATACTGACCACATACACACGCTTACACACTGCGTCTTAGCACTCACATACCGACTATTTTGCAGGGATTCTTAATCTGGACTCAGAAGATCATAAAATGTGTTTTTCCTTTGAAAACTGGAATTCAATATTTTACCTTTTACAATACTTCTCCTTGCTGTATATTTCAAATATAGATATGTGAAAGTAAAAAGAGAGTACTTATATATATATATATATATATATATATATATATATATATATATATATATATATATAATAATAATAATAATTCTTTATTTTATTCTGGGACAAGTCCCTTTTGAATAATTTTACAAAACATACAAACAGAACTTTAGTGTCGTAGAGTAAAAACATAAAACAAATAAAAATAGTAGAAAATATAAAAGTGAACAATAGTGATACATTAAAAGGTAGCTTCTAATAATAATAATAGTTCTAATCATTAATAACAAAACTAGACAAAAGATAAAACAGGAAAATATGTCCATATATACAATATTTTAATTAATAGTGCTTTACTGTTTAAATATTAAATTATTGAAATAATATAGTTAAATATACAGGTGCACCACAATGTATATTTATATATATATATATATATATATATATATATATATATATATATATATATATATATATACTCTCAATATATTTTCTCTCACAACATTAAGCGACAACGAATTAACCATCAGCAGTATAATGAAATTGATTAAGAAAATTAGTCTCTTCATTCATCTTGTTTCTGCAATTTATGTTATTATATAGTTCGACCTAATTTATTATTTGTATTATATATTTATTTGTATTTAATTACTTTATTCATTATTAACACTAAGATTTCTAGAGCAGAAAAAAATTTACTAGAAATAGGGGAATCCCTAGAATAGATGGAAAAAAGATACAAAGCATATTTAGCTTTGTGCTTTATTTTATGTGTATGTTAATAAGGACTTAGTTATAAAAAAAGGTATGTTCTTCTTCTTTTTATTACAAAGTATTATTTCACTAACAATAACATAAAAATTGTACTTCAATATTTTATTTTTTTGCTATTGTAAACTACTATTAATTTTTTCCTATGGAGAGAGGCTTTTGTTAATACATTGATGCCAAAAAAGCTAATATTATTATTTTTTTTCTTATACTTTTGAAATTAGGTACAGTCCCTTCATTGTTATTTTTCATTTTCTGATACCTCATTATTATTTTTTTAAATTTTTATTGGAATATATTGGGAAATAAATTTACGTCCCGAAAAACAGTCCAGGAAATTTAATTATTGCTTTAACTCTTTTATTTATAGTTTTTTTTTTTTTTAATTCATATGTATATATTTATTTATTGAGATATATTACAATTTGTTACAAAAGGAACAATAGTAATAGTTATATGAGACCACGTTCATATAATATATACAAAAAATAATAATAAAGTAAAATTACATAAAATAGAAAATAAATGAATTGATATATACACAATAAAATAATAATAATAAAACAAATCAAAACAACAAACTATAATTGAGATAAATACAAAGTTGGAAAATAAATAAACATCATACAAACAATCATAACTATATACAATATATACAATCTGCTAAAGGAACCCTAGACAGAGCTTTTTCCTCGACTTGTGGAGGAAAAAGCGGAATCCAAGAGATCCCAGCGCCCCTCTCTCAGACGCATCACTGGTGTGAGCCAGCGGAGGCTGAGTTTGGGGGCGTTAGCCACAAACATACAGTACATGAGTGGAGGATGTGACCAGTGTCAGAACTCCAGTTAAATGTTTACAGAACGTCGCGGGGTCACTGCCGTTTCAATCTTCGAGGAGGATTGTCGGGGTGGGTGGAGCTGGAGAGGGATTAAGCTAGAGGATTAGGATAGTGAAGAAAGTTCTGATGGAATTTTGAAAATTTAAATCGTTTGACATCACATTTACTAGATGAATTTTTATTTAATACAATTGTAAATATCAATAAATATGTTAAAAAAATACATCACATTTACTAGATGTATTTTTATTTAATACAGTTGTAAATATCAATAAATATGTTAAAAAATCGTTTGAAAGGAAGTAAGGGTGATGATAACATTAGCAGTTTTTTTTTAACCTTATAATTGAAACAACAATTATCGTTGTACTTATCTAGTTTTTCTTCTACTAAAAAATAACTAATTTTGGTTAATTAGATAACTGAGTTATTCAATATTAGGATTTTACATTTATTGAAGCGTTAAACCTCAAAATTTGAATTATTTTATTTCTTGATTGGATTACAAAGGTGATTTAATTATATATTGATTATTTTTTAAAAATAATAAAATATAAAAAAAAATTAATAAAAGACACTCCCACAAAAAATATATAATAACAGCACGCATAGCTATCCTTTTATAAAAGATTCCCATATTTCATTGGATAATATATACATAAGATAGTTAGGGGAGCTAGAAAAGGAAAGATCCATCAATCTTCCTTTGTCTCTAGCTCCTTTCTGCCGGGATCTCCTCCACCACCACAGTTAACTTACATTATATAGTTCGCCCTTCTCTTTATTGTAGCCATTGTAGTTAGCTTGAGGTCGACACGATTCCCATCCACCTGTTCATCCTCTATACAGGCACCACCCCGCTCCAATTTCTACTTCACACTCTTCTTATTCTCCTCACTCATTGCCGGCCATTCGTCTAAAGTCCTTTAGGCTTTTATTAATATGATTTATCGCTCTCCTTTTTGACCGAGTCCCCTTATTTACATATAGTTCTGACTGAATGTGTGGTCGGCTGGGTTTTTTCGGACGCGTCTTAAAGAAGATGCGTGTTAAAGATGATTGATGATGTTCCCATTAATATATTGAGATATTACTATAAGAATTTTTTAAAATATTCCTTGTTTGCGGCTATGACATTAGACCTATTATACTAACAGCTGTGCTTCAATATCTTTATGGAGCGTTTAATACCACTATATACGCTTTTTAATCTATCCTTTTATTTAGCTATTGTATTGCTAATGGTATAGCATATACTATTAATTTTTCGATTACATTCGATAAGGTGTGGCATGAAGGATTTTACTTCCTCCGGCCTATTATTTAATACTACTGTTGTACAATTTGGGGGCCCGGTAAGTGTTTTACCACCGAGAGCCCTTTATTGTGCCTTAACTGAAAAAAAAAAATACTTGATTTGTTTTAAAGCTATTTATTAATTAACAAAATATAATTAATGGTCCAGGTCCCTGTTAATATTTACGGCGGGCGGCGGCGTGCTCATTCTCGTCCTCCGGAAGTCTTCGGTCCTCGCTTCGGTCTCTTCCTATTTGGATACAGCGGCTGCGTTGTCTGGCTCGGGATGAAGACCCGCCAGGGCGGCTGTTAGACAAGGAAGGAAAAAACTCTGGGGGAGACCCACAGAAGTAAATTCTGTAAATGTTGCGGCTAATGCCTTCTGGAGCGTGCATGCCCGCCTTTCCTGTAGGGAAACAGAGGTCCTGACCCGGTAGCCTTAGTATTGAAAATATTATGTGCACAATAGATTCATATAATAATCCTGGAGGAGGTTTAAATCCGACAGAAAGACACTACTGTAAAAGTATTAGACGCATTTTCTAAAACGTGCTCAATCTGGAGTCCCACAAGGCATTCTACTACGAACATTACGATTTAATATATACACGTCCATCTCATCCCATTTAATATCTCATCCTCATTCAGCCTGAACCAATGTGTCACATTTGCAGAGTGCCTCTCTCAACATATAATTGAGAACTGACCCAAATTAAATGTACTTATAGATAAATTTCATCTACCAAGATCACTTAGTGAGAGCTTGAAGGACTCTAGTGAAACAATTAGTTCGCTACTGAAATTTGTCATCTGCTCCGGGAACGATAAGGAAAACAAATTGGAATAAATTCATTAATTCACAGCGTGTTAAAAAATATCTGTTAATATAAATATATTTGTTACTAATAACCAAGAGGTTGAGCACTACTGTCTACACTACTATGCACTACTGCACTAATATCTACTCGTCAAGACTACCTGAGAATGGTCACACTTCCCTAGCCAATTGGCAGACAATAAAGCTCTTTTGACGCCCTAGCGAAAATCCCAGTTCTGGCATCTTTCATGTTGCAAAACTCCCTTCACGATTTGTCATATTGGGCTAAAAGGTGGAAACTAAAAATTAATCAAATTAAGAGTGTGTTTATTGTTTTCACGCTCAAACATGGTGTATGTCTAACAGTGTATTTCGAGGGTACACCTTTCCATCTTCATAAAACGTACGGTGTTTGGGACTGTACATGGACCAAAGACTGACCTGTTCTGCTATATGGAGCAGAGAGCTGAGTACTCCCAGACAACAAATAGAGCCGTATAACAGAAGCACAAATGAAATACTTGCGCAGAGAGGCTTCCAAAAGCCTCAGGGAAAGAATCGGAAATAAAACCATTAGGAAAGAATTAAAAATTCCTGCAATGAAGGAGAGCCTGGAGAAGTGACATATGGGATGGTATTGTCATGTGTGTTGGTTGAACCATGATTGTGACCCACACAAATTTTTGGGGCGAGACCAGTATGCACTTGACCTAGGGGAATTCCTAGGCTTAGATATAACGGCAATATTGCTAAACTGGGACAAACGAGAAGAAATACACGACATGAGATGAAAACCCTTGCAAGAGACAGAGAGGTATGGAGATCTCGGTTGGATTACCTTAACTCCACGCTGAAAGGAACAAGAAGAATTTTTTTAGTAAAGTTACACTTTTCAAATACACTCCAAAGCCTTTTTAGGCTACACGGAGGCCAGTAGTTTTGTGCAGGGGATTAATGTCAGAGTTAAAAGCCCTAACGAGACGAAATAAACGTTTTCGAGCTTCAGATTTTACATGAGATCCGGACCGTCTGTTAATAAGCATATCCCCCGTGATGCAGTTCTAGCGCACCTTTCCCGATTCGCCAAACCAAATTGGTTTGATTTTCTTATAGCGGAATAATGTACTTTGTTAGATTCAATTTGAACTCATGCCGAGAGTGTACCCATAAAAAAGAAAATAATCTCAAACCAAAACTAAAATTATTGTTTAACTGCTTCATACGTTTCATCTTTTGGATATTCAGGGACACCTCTGTTACCCGATTCTTCGAAGAGTTGAATTAACTTTACCCTTCCTATTATTATGATCACTTTCTGCAATATTTCATTTTTCAAGTTCTACTATCCCGCTCCCCCATCGAACATATTTTCATTCAAATCCTCCGCCCTCTGCCGCAACACTTACTTTTTCGTGGTCTTCAGACCTGTATATGAGGTCCCACCCAACCACAGTTTTTGACAGATTTTTCCTAACCGGATTCTCGTCCGTATAGAATTATATTCCTTCTTATATTCGTCACTCTTATACTCTTTCGACCTTAATTCCTGTCCATCCAAGGAAAAAGGGAGAAACGATTATTTATTTGTTATATTTTATTATGTGCCGCATTCTCCTGGAACTGGGTTCGAATACGACTGTAGTAAGATAATTATTTATTTTATTATTACAGCTATGTACAACTTCGGGATAGTGACATAGCTTCTTGTTCTTACCCAGCATATAGATGTTGGTACTTAAAATAGGAGAACCTGGTTACTGAGCGTGATTTTGGCGTAATCACATTCCGGCTTAAAAACTGCAAAAACATATATATATATATATATATATATATATATATATATATATATATATATATATATATATATGTTTTTTTTTTGTTTTTTTTTATTTGTATTCTGAAACTAAATACTAATTCAACTGACATTACTGTACTCTGTTTCTTGAAACACTACTGGCAACTGCTTCATTTTTTTGTTTATTTAATTCTTGATAATTTGCTTCACGAATGTTACAGTTCATAACTAGATGTAAAATGAAAATTCATATTTCTTTTTTTTTTTTTACTCTCGATCTTAATTTATTTAAGGCATTCTTTTTATCGAATTGATTTATTAGTTAATGAAACGTACATGGAAAAACAAGCATGTTCTTGGAATGATTTTTGAAAAATAAAAAGATTAATGTTATATTTGATCGTTTTTATTCTCTCCCTCTCACTCTCTCACTCCCTCTCTCTCTCTCTCTCTATATATATATATATATATATATATATATATATATATATATATATATATATATATATATATATATATAAGTAATAATAAGTAATAAACTCATTAAACAATATTCAACAACAAAAACAACGTTTTATTCCCTCATTGAGGTTATCCATTACTAACTAAATGTGTTATTGCATTTACAATAAATATATACAGCGCTTAGTGTTATCACATTATCACGCCGGCGAGGAGATGAGTACGTTCGGAAATACAGGGAGTCATGTTTCAGTGAGTTATGTAATACCATCTCCTAAATTATGAGCGATAAGTACCAATAAAAGGAAAATATATAAATAAATTAAATAGATAAATTTAAAAATAAGTTATTATATAAGAGAAAATATAGGTAGTACTTGGTAAAACAAGTTAGTATTGGAGACAGAAAAAGTAGGCCTGATTTTTCTGTATTTCTTCCAAGACACCTTTATATTTTACAGTCATCACATAACCAACATTTCGAGGTCCCCCTCAACCCATCTTTGAGATCCTGATTTTTAAATTCCTTATGACATCTGTTCACCAAAAACGTCAATTTTTATTTTTAAAGGAATACTAAAAAAAGTCACATTAAAACTTGATATAAGTAAGGCAGTGTCATCGAGGACAAATATCTAAGGCATTGATAAAATAACTTAGTATTTAAAAAAAAAATTCTAATTTGTGCATAATTTCTGAAATTTAAAGTTCACATCCATTATATTTTGAATATATATTATTAAGTCCCGCAAAAAGGTCTGTGTGGTAACTCCCGGAAATGATAAGTCCTATGAAACTGAAATTTCATATTTAAGACAACTATACGCCCCAGACATTACAAAACCTTTTTCATAAAAATGAGCTTACCAGAAGAGCCACTTTATACCATGCATTTTGCACCTTTTTTCGATTTTCTCAAAACCACTTTCGACGATTTAACTCGCTATATCGATGTAAAATTTAATGGGCTTTAATATCATTTAGGTTTCATTCGGATTTAAATGGTCTGACAGGGCTAAAATGTCGATAATTTAAATTTTCTTTCTTTACAGTACCTTTAAAATTTTTTGATTCTATAAAAATAATTATATTATCTTGCTACCACTGATGAAAAACAGGTAAATATATAAACTGAATGAATTCGATGCCCAACTAAAGGTGAAAACTGAAAAATATTTTTTTAATGCAATTTTTTTATTTTGAACATAAGAACAGTAATATGCATGTATGATATACCGTTGGAAAGCTAAAGATTTAAAAAAAATATTATCTCATACACAAGCTTTTTAAAGTTAATAGAGATTGATGAAAAGCCGATAAAACTAAGTGATTATTTTAGATAATAATAGATTTTTTAATAAAACATATGTTTCTATAGAAATTCCATTTAATTAATTCTTTACTGGTTTCACTCATTTTTATCTCTTACTGTATTTTTAAATTCTTTAATCGATTTTAAAAATGGAGATAAGTGAAAGTCGTGTGTTGCCCGCACCAGATTTTTTCAATTTTGTTTCTATATGAATCCCATTTAGTTAACAGATGGGATTCCTATAGAAACTAGATTAAAAACGAATTATTTAAATATTAAACAGTTATAACCGTAATAGGATATGTTTTTTGTTATTTGTATAGTTTCTAAAAACACATACTGTAAACAAGATTTCATTATCTATAATATAAATTTATATCCCTATTCGTCACTTTGTATTACTTTTTCTTACTTTGTGTATCAGATTATAATTTTTCTACAATATTTTTCTTTCCAACGGTTTATTATACATCTATATTACTTATATTACATTCTTATCATCAAAAACCCAGAATTACATAAAAAAAAAAAAAAAAAATGTTTTCTCTTTTCTTCTTTAGTTAGATATCGTTTAAGCCATATATTTATCCGTATTTTATCAATGCTAAAAATATAAGTTGTTGTTAGTGTGTTGCCCTTACCAAATTCTTTTTGTTGATATCCATTTTTATATATGGTATTAAAGTGAAGAAAAATAAATAAAACACTAAGAAGTTATTTGAGAAAAGAGAAAACATCAGACCTACATAGAGTGAACCCTATTTATTAACAGAAAGTTAACTATACGCGAATAAATGAAATAAGATTGATTCGGTATTTTCCCCGAAAAGTTATCCCGAATAAGGAGAAAATAATATCCATCAATCATAGTATTTGTTCGTTACAACTTTTTTATTAATGCCCCTTCGGAATAGGGACCTAACAGGCTAATATTTCAGCCAGTGCGCGCAGAGCCTAGCGTCTATATGTCAGGGGGGTTCTAACAATTTAGGGAGTTATATAAAATTATAGTCGCGATAAAGTTTGCTCTCCAAATGGAAATGAGTTCGTGATCCTGTATGAAATAACAGTTACAACACATCGAATTTTCTCCTGTATTGTTTTTTACGCATGTATGGAGGTTTTATGATTTTTTTTTTTTAATTGAATATATCTTTTGAGGAGTCTATAGTTCTTTTTTATTTAATGCTTTTCTTCACCCATAAAAATATAATTGTCCTCAAAATGTATCTTTGTTGGTGTAGTTCAAATCGAAAGTTTGATGATAGTTTCCAAATAAGAAATTAATTGGAGAATATTTTTTGTTATATTGTCGCTATACTTGTTTGAATGAAGTAAGTTACCAATATTCCTAAATATAAAATAGTGGTGAAGTAAAAATCAGCCTCCAATTTTATTCATTGATGATAAAACATAAATTTATAATTTTTACTGGAAGGTAATATAGTAGGTAATAATTAATTAATTGACCATTGAGAATTACTAGAAGGAATTAGTCGGGATGGCGGTCAGTAAATGAAACAACTAAATAGTTTCAACTATTTATTGCTTGCCAACGTTTCGAACCCCCTTGTGGGTCATCATCAGGGCGCAAAAAGGGAGGCCGAAACGTCGGCAAGCAATAAATAATTGAAACTATTTAGTCGTCGGTCAACTAATTATATCCTATATAATTTTTACTATTGATGTATTTTTTTTTGTTGATTTGTTTACATGATTTATGTAAAGAGAGATACACTTTATTCATAAATAAACAAACAAAATGATGCTGCCCAAATTAATTGGGTTGCTATAACACAGCATACTAATTCTTTCCCACAGGAATATTCTTAACATTTTATTTAACTATAAATACAATATTTTTTTCCTTTTTTACTCTTTTTAAATTTTTTTCCTATTTTTTTTTTGGTTTTTTTTTTTCTTTTCCTTTTCTACCGTTCACATTTTCTTTCAAATACTTAGATATATCTATACATAAATACCAAAGATTAAATAAAAAAAAAAAACAACAAATTATATAACATTGTAAAACAACATACTAACAAATCACACCATCATAAATAAAAACAATACCAAAACACTTAGCACCTAAAAAACAATATATCTTATATACAAAAATTATGTTAAAAATTAAAATAAATAAAAATATAAAAAACTATGATAACAAATGCACATGCATGCCCTCCAACTATACCTTCTATGAGTAGATGTGATAGTGTATAATTCTCCAGACAGTCGAGAACCACAATTTCTGTTATCCTTGCTACATCCTTTATATCGACACCTATGTCCTCCATGAAGCTCCTTGTTGAACCTGGTACAGCTCCGCAGGCTCCGAACCAAAGGCCTTTTACGTTGAACTCTCTAATTAATTCTTAATATAATCCTTTTTGTCCATATAGTTTTATGTATAGCAACTTTATTAATATAATTTACCATTTATTAATTCCATAAGCAACAGATCGAGTTTTAGTTAATCCAATATTTGGTTTGTGACATAACATGAAATATAACACCTTAGTAAGAGTATATTTTACATGGATATGATTTTCGGCTGGAAGTGTTTAGCTATTGCTTTTTGTAATGTTTCTTCACACTCAAAAAATGGAACACATGTAACCCACCTCATTGATGTCGCTTGGGTCGCAAATTTGAAACGGAGCTATTTTGTTTAATTGAAAAAGTCACGTTTTGCCTGCATATTGTCTAAGTGTTGGGCCTTTTAAGACGCGGTTTTTCGTTTTGCCACATGTATCCCATCTGTATGATATGTTAAATTGGTTATCCTCCTCCTCTCCAAGACAATAATTTCTCTTCTCCCATCACCCCTACAATTCAAATCCTCATGCCATTTCCCAAAAACAAGATCCCGCCTGCCCGACTTCTATAACCCTTTCCAAAGAACCACAAAATATAAGTGCTCCTAAAATACTAAAAACTCTCCCATGAAACATCCGTTATGCTCTTCCCTATTATCGTTTAAATCCCTTTCTCTTTCAATACTTTCTTTCTTTCTATCAGATGTAAGCTAACTTTTTATGTCAACTTATGTGAGGTGAACATTGTATTTTCTTTTAGTGAGTTGTAACAATTTAAATTTTATGTATATGCATATTTTAATTTATTTTATCTATGATATGTACATAGATTTTTTTCTTGTTCTTCTTTCCTTTTTTGATTTAAATGTAGTTATGTATACTTACTGAGATCATGATTGTTTTCGGCCCCGTTATTATTTTTATTTTCTTCATAAATGTAACTCTTAACAGACATTGTTCCAGAATAAAATTTCTGATTCTATTCTGTATTTTAATAATAAATGTTATTTTCTTATTTTCATTACAAATAAAATTACTACAGCTCATCTAAGTGTGTGATTCAGTAAGTCATGATATGTCGTTTTTTCCCAATCAGAGATAAATACTAAAGCACTATTTTCTATTGTATTTAGTTTTTATTCAGAATGCGGTATATGGGATCCGGGGTGAGCATACAAGCTGTTATTGGGTTCGAAACCGGATCGCATAGCCGTAAATTCGTGGATGGTGGCCGTTATGGCGATAAAGAGGAGACCGCATCGCATTAACAAACCGTATTAAAGCTGGGCCACAGCATTAGGGCAATCACAATCTAATTCCGCGCGGTAATAAAATATAGCTGGAACCCTGTAGAGGCTAAATACACTTGTTATTACCTGGTACCGGTATCGGTACTTCTCCCTCCCTCCCCTATTGTCCGCTTTGTGAGGGATGATAAAGCTCTGGAAACAGCTGATATATATTTATGTATGAGGAGCCGGGAGTAATATATGATTCGTGTCAGATTAGACTATTCAGGGCCCGAGGCTACCTGGGAATGCCTTGGGATATTTCACCCCACTAA
>CM041292.1:194617554-194716153 GCA_023052935.1 Piezodorus guildinii
TGTACAATAATGTTTTGCCCGAAGGCAAAAAAAAAAAAATAAATAATAAAAAAAAATAATCATGAATTATTTCAACTATTGATAATATCATAGCCTGGGGATTGCCTGACAGGAGTCTGAGTGACACTCGTAAAATAACATTCTCGGTATAAATATTTAAATTACCTGTCAGATTTCATCACACACGTTAACATGTAAGTTATTAAAGTGCTTATTTAGTTTTACTTCGAGACATTTACACCAATCTGCATACAATTTTATTTTCCTTATTCATTTTTTTTTTTTTTTTTTGAGTGAATAATTGTTATGGAGAAATAGAAGTAAGTGGACTTGCATCTTTTAATGAGTTAAGAAATTATCCATTCCCCCCGGGCTTATAATTTAACCTGAAAGATAATTTTAGATTTCACGACAAATGGAAATGATTCCTCACTTTCGTGACTCCTTTATATCTGTAAATTATCATAAGGAAATAATTACGGCTTTTTATGTCTCCGAGGCGTTTGGGATTAAAGCAGAGGCCAAAATACTTGTCTGGATTAATGGAAATTTGAATCAATAGCATAGCAAAATGTATTTTAAAAAAGCGATGTAAATAATCGTGTATGTTTCATTTGACATACACGATTATTTACATCATTATATTTACTATCATCATAGACTGTAAATATAAAAAATTACCACTATAAATCTTTATGATCGTTAAAATCATTGTATAAATGGAAGGTCACATCACTCTATTATGTATAAGAATTTGTGACTGTATGATGTTTTATTAAAATGACTAACCTATAAATAAAATGCATAGTATACACACAAGTAGGAACTACTTTATACCATGCATTTCAACAATTTTTTACTTCCACTTAAGGTAAGTGGAAATATATAAATATATAGGTATATATGTTGTTGTTCTTTATTTATTTAACGTCACTTTATGCTACTGTGGCTAATCGGACGATGCTACAGTGGGGGTCCTAAATTTTGCCTACCCAGGTTTTATTAGGATAAGGATCTTTAACGAGTACTTGACATCGCACAGACTCGGGACCACCTTTTAACGTCCCCTCCGAAGGACGGCATAACTAAGGATCTTTTACCACCTGCGGGTTCGAACCCGTGACCTTTGGCATAGGAGGCTGTTAAGCTAGCCACCCAGCTACAAGTGATCCCTACCTATATATGAAATATATAGTAAGGGAAAGTATTGCGATCGTGAAAATTTTCGAATTACAGTTTTCGACGGAAATACACGTTTTAGGGTCTCCTGCGTCCAAATAACCGAGTCCTGCAAAAAGGTCTGTGTGTGTGTCCGTGGTAACTCCCGGGCAAAAACGAAAAGTCCAATGAAACTGAAATTTTATATTTAAGACAACTATACACCCGAAAAGTTACAGAACATCTTTCATAAAAATCATTTGACCGGAAGGTCTATTTTATACTATGCATTTTGCACCTTTTTACGATTTTCTCAAAACGTCTCTAACAATTTTGATTAAACTCTATATATCGACGTAAAATTTGATGGCCTTTAATATGATGTAGGTTTCATTCTGATTGAAAGTCTGACAGGGCTTAAATGGTGATATTTATAACTATATTGTTCTTATGTACCTTTAATTTTATAGATTTGAGAAAATTAGGCACATCAACTTATCAGCATTGATAAATAACGCCTTAATATACACAAGGAGCGAATTTGATAAACAACTAAAGGAGAAAAGTGCAAACATATCTTATTATGCAATTTTAGTGTTTTTTAACACAATAATAGTAATATAGATGTATAATAAACCGTTGGATAGCTAAAGATTTTAGAAAAAATATTATCCAATAAACGGGATTTTAAAGGTTAATATAGAATAATGAAAATCCGATAAAACTAACTGAATTTTGTAGATAAAAATATATAATAGATTATTTGATTAAACACATGTTTCTATAGAAATTCAATTTAATTAATTCTTTAAGAATTTTTTTGTATCTTTAAATGTATTTAAAAATTCTTAAATTGATTTTAACAACGAAGGTAAGTGAAAATTTAATTTTTTCACGGAGGGAAAACTATTATATATTAAATACAACAGCTGTTATAATTATGAGAATAATAAAGAGTGATAAAGTATGGTCCCTTAGTGTATAATTATTAATTAGCATTAAAAAGATATAATATGAATGAGTGACAAGAGATGGTGATCTATCGTTATAGAAGGCTGCCTATCGTTACATCATCAAGGCGAACCCAGAATGGCCCACGCCTTGAAGTAAATACCAAGCGCGATCCATCCCGACAAATGAGGAGTATCTAATCCGTTAGGCCGACATGTCGGGGGAGCATTGTTTTAAAAATGGCCGATCTCTCGGTTATATATGGCGCTCCCGATTTGAAAAATATTTACATCAAAGAGATATATTCTCCCCGTCACAAATGGATGTACATATTAAGGGGATATACTAAGAGGAATACATTGTACTCCGAAGGGTCTTCAACCCCGAGCTTGGATTTTATTCCAGCGGCTCCATGCTTTCAATATTAATAGTCCGAGTATAGCGCCCTCATTCGGTTGAGAGATTAGCGCTAGGATCTCCTGGGTTCTGATTTTTCGCTCATAATACTCCTCGGTACGTACATTCCAAGCCGGACTTCCTCAGAGCGGAGTTCTATCGCCAACGCAGTAGAATTTCTATATTACAACATGTCCAACACATATAAAGTATTCTTGTTATAATTGATAAACAGCAGATAAATACATAAGTTGAACGAATTCGATATCAATAAATTTTTTTTTTATGCAATGTTCTGTTTTTGAACATAAGAACAGTAATATAC
Source organism: Piezodorus guildinii (assembly GCA_023052935.1). NCBI lineage: Eukaryota > Metazoa > Arthropoda > Insecta > Hemiptera > Pentatomidae > Piezodorus > Piezodorus guildinii. The sequence continues at coordinate 194,620,385 of CM041292.1, forward strand.
ATGTATAATACACCGCTGGGAAGCTAATGATTTTAGGATTTTTTTTTATCTCAAACACAAAATTGTAAAAGTTAATGGAGAGTGATGAAAAGTCGATGAAACAAACTGATTGTCGTAGATACTGATATAATAGATTATTTAATAAAACACATGTTTCTATTAAAATCCAATGTAAATAATTCTTTAACAATTTATTTTCGATTATAAATTTATTTAAAATCTTTGAATTTTGAAGAACACAATAAGTAAATATGAGTAATGAAAAAAAAGGTCATGAAAATGCCTTGAGAAAGGACTAGGGGTGGGCATAATCGAATGACGATCGGATCATTCGATTATGTTTTTGCTGATCACATAAATTATATGCATATTAGCACCTAGGCTCAGCTACTATAGAGACGGGAATCGTGACATATCGCCTCTCACAATGCATAGTAATGATTCGATCATTCGATTATGAAATAATTCGATTATTTGAATTATCGAAGTCCGATCATCCGATTATGACGATCATTCGCCCCTAGAAAGAACTACCCAGTGGTAGTACTTCACTAACTATTTTAACTCAGTAGGTCCCGAGGCCACCTTCTTTTCAATCGTCTTGGAGCGTTATCAGGGATATCTGAGGAAGATAAATTACGGGCAAGTGAGTTTGTATGGGCAGGGAGTTTAGAATGGAAAGAGGAGTATCTACCACGAGCTATGTCTGCAACGAATGGGATATTAAGGTCATTATGGAGGAGTTGATTTGTGACAAAATAAAGAGCATACAGGATTTTGCGAAGGATATTGATTGTAAGGACTGGATGCGGGAGTAATTAGATAGTTTCTTAGATTCTGAAAGCTCGATTCCGGATGTCCAAATAGGTCTGATAATAGTGATGTAATTGAGTCTTTTGTAATATACTGGAAGTTTTAAACGTTTGTCTAATAAGTGTTGTCATAATCGATATATTTGAGCAGTTTCTTGTAGGGGTGGGCATAATCGAATGACGATTATCGGATCATTCGATCATATTAATCATTCGAATTAATCCGGATTAATAGGTTCGGAGAAACGAACGATCATTCGTACTGAATTGTTTAACGACAAACGAGAGATCATAAGAAGCTCGGATAGTCGAACGACCTTATTTTTTTTATTATTTTTTTTTTCTTATTACATAAATCATATGGGTATTTGGACCTAGGCTCAGCTAGCCCAGCCATTATAGATACAGGAATTGTGGCATATTGTCTCTCAGAATACATATTAATCATTCGATTATTTAAATCATCGAAGTCCGATCATCCGATTATGACGATCATTCGATTATGCCCACCCCTAGTTTCTTGTTGTTTCAGTCTTGTGTGAGGATAATGATAATAATAATGTTGATAATTCTACTTCGGTTTACGCTATTACCAATTATGATTTTAGAGGTGTAGAAGGATATCAAAGTATTTAGTCAATCAAAAACTTCTTTATTTTTTTCTTTGGCTACCTCTAAGCGAGGACTCTTGTGTTGGCTACACAGTGGTTTCTTGCCAGCAGGGGAGGGCGGAGGATTAATGCCGGGTTAATTATTTTCCTTGTTAAGGTTCTAGTCATCTGATTTTCTGAGAAATGTGCACTAACCCACTCAGCCATCCAGTACCCTAGTCAATCAAAAACCAGTAAATTCTATGTATCGAAGAAGATAAACGTTGGCAGTGATGTTAGCGAGCCTTACCGAGAAGTGGAGGCTGATTGATGTTCCCATGAGCTTTATGATGGCACTCGCCTCACGTAACTTGGCTCTGTTTCTTTAAGCTTGTGAACCTTATGTAGGAGTTTCACATTTAAATGTAAAGTACGGCCTATGGCAACGGAATGGTCCAGAGTATATCACGCTAGGCAGCTCTCTCCACATCTAGGTCCGAGTCCCGGTGGGAGCACAATTAAGACGTTCCAAAAGGTACTAAAGGGCATTTTTTTCGAAATAGATCTTTGACATATTTTTATACTAAGCTGCTAGTTTTATCTATATCCGTCATCAGATTTTATCTAAAAAACATAGAAATCCACATTTCATTTCATTCCAAAAGGTACTAAAAACATTTCATTCCAACCCATAGGTGGTGGCTCTAGGATTTTTTAATGGGAGTAAAAAAACCTTAGTTATGTCTTCCTTCGGAGGGGACGTTAAAAGGTGGTCCCGAGCCTGTGCGATGTCAGGTACTTGTTAAAGATCCCTATCCTAATTAAACCTGGATAGACAAAATTTAGGACTCCCGCTGTAGCATTGTCCGATTAGCCTCAGCAGCATAAAGTGACGTTAAAAAAGTAAAAAAACAAACATTTCATTCCAAAACGTACTATGTCCTCTGTAAACAGATATAACCTTTCCTTTCAAAAGATAGTCTATTTCTTATTATACGTAAGAAGCACCTATTCCCGTAATATATCATCATTAATTTATTGTTTTGTTTTTTTTTAAGATTAAGATTTAAACAAGAGTGAAAAGATAAGAAACTGCACGACGCTTTCGGCCGGCTACTTCAACACTTACTAGGCAGACGCTCTAATCTTCCACTAAACTACAAAAGACTCATCTACATGACTATCATAAGGCCTATTTGGACCTACGGATTAGAGCTTTGGAGCTCTACTAAACTATCAAACTCTTTCCGTATCCAATCCCTACAATCCAAAATCCTTAACGCTCCTTACTTTGTCACGAATAAAATCATTCACAATGATCTTAATGTTCCATATGTTCCATCACACCTTCCATGAAAAACTCCACTCCCACTCTAACCATTAGTTTCAATCCTTGCTCCTCTTCCATTCCTGATAATCCTCCGAGGCGTCTGAAAAGAAGATGGCCTCGAGACCTTCTTGTTTATACTCACTACCAGAAAGTGCTGCCAGTGGGCAGTTTATCTTCATGTTTATTTCATGTGTTATTACATATCAGCGTATTTACTTGATACATTTTTTGTACAGTTGTAAATTTCAATAACAAATATATTTAAACAAATAAAAAAAGACTAAGATTTTTATTTTTCAATATTTCACAAACGGCAACATGCCTCAAACTTTATACATGTTGTGGTAATTGCAACAATTACATGTTATTTTTATGTGATATTTACAGTAGGGGTTAGTGGTAAGTTTAGCCTATGTTACTTTTGAACAGTAGGAAAAATCTGAAAACAAAAACCTAGAAAAAAAATAAATAAATAAAAAAAAATAAAAAAAAAATAAAATAAAAAAGTAAAGACAAAATAACTACAGATAAAAAGAAACAATTAAAGTAAAATAAAAAAAATATATAGTAAAAAACGTAACTAAGTGGAAACGAAACAATACAAAATAACAATATTTTGGTTATATGCTAATATATAAAATTAATAATATTCCTTTTTTAAGTTTTATTAATGCAGTAGTACGTATTTTATTGTTTTCTTCATTTTGTGCATTTTATTAGTTCATTTAACTCGTATTGAATCACTGCTATTATTTTGAATTATAATAGTTTCAACCTAATAATCAATTTTTAGACAGTTGTAAACAACTTAATTGCCTCACTTCGGTTCCCGTAGCTTCTCAATTAAATTAGGTTTTTTCATTGTATTTCTTCTTGCAGGAACATAATTTTAATATAAAAATTTTCAGAAACTCACATTTTAATAGAATAATACTATTTTATCCAGTAAATGGTTGGAACTAAAATTCTCTGACCTTGCTATATATGTGAAGAAAAATCGTGCCTGATCTAACCTGATATAATTCTTTTTATTTTGAAAAAGGTAAAAGACCAAAATAAAAGTTTAAAAGTTATCTATTTATCAGTCTTTATAGTTAAATATTGTTTACTTCAGTTAAAAATATAAATATATTTTAGTTAAATTCACAGAAATAATAAGGAAAATTTAAAAATAAATTTTATAATTTCATACTTTCTTATTATAGTGCCAAAAATAAATAAAAGGCCCGTTGAATATTCGGTTTCTTTAGAAGAATAGACAATCAAATCTAGTTAACCAACAAGGAAAGATATTTCTCAGAGTGGTAATAGGGTGATATACATAACTTAGTAATTAACATTATAAAGACATTATGATGGAGTTTTTGTTGACCGTTGAGAAATTAGATGAGGAAGATGGTTGAGGATGCGGTCATAAAATAGAAAAACACATTTAAAACAAGTGCTATTTTAATTATGTGCCGACGTTTCGGCCTACATTGTGGGCCTTCATCAGGGCTAAAAGAAAAATGTTCTTATGTTCAAAAACGAAAAATTGCATTAAACATTTTTAAAAAAATTAAAATAAAATTGCATTAACGAAAAAAATATATTTGCATTTTATTTTTGAAAACTGAAAGTCGAAAATGTTCACGATCGCAATACTTTAACTTACTGTATATTTCATACATAAGTAAGTGAAAGTAATAAATTGTTAAAGAATGAATTACATTGAGTTTTAATAGAAATATTCGTTTTATTAAATTATCTATTATCTTATTATGTACAATCTTATCTACGGAAATCTTTAACTTTCCAGCGATATATTATATATCTACATTTATATCTATAAAGTCGTGTGTCGCGCGCATCATATTTTTTTTATCACATTAAGTTATCATATATTGTAATGTTAATGACATTTAATATGTAATCAGTTATAGTCTATTTATTAATATAAATTTACATTCCATTCGTTCCATATGATGATTAGAGAACTGGAGTAGTTAACAGCATTGCCCATATTCGTCACACACAACTTCATAATTAAAGCCTAAAAACATGTGTTCCTCTACAACCCATGAATTGAGACGTTGATTTCCAAAAAGTACTATATCCACATTAGACAATTTTACAGGTAACGAAAAAATCTGTTATTTATCCATTACTGGATCAATTTACTTGATTCTTTTTTAATTAAAATCTAAAGTTGAATTTTTACTTCTTTAACAACTTACTTTTCCAAATTATTGCACTTTTCCCATGACTTTTTAAAAATATAATATGGATATAGTATTTTTAAGAATGAAACGTGGATATAGTACTTTTTGAAAAGAATTAAAAGGTATAGGTATAATACTTTTTGGAAGAATATAACGCGAGATAACAGTCATCATAACGTTCCTCGTACATCTAATGCATTTATATGAAGAAGATGGTTGGGGGTGCGGTCATAAAATAGAAACACACATTTAAAACAAGTGCTATTTTAATTATGTGCCGACGTTTCGGCCTACATTGTGGGCCTTCATCAGGGCTAAAAGAAACAAGATAACAACCAATGTAATTATAGACTTAATAATGTGTTAGGTATATAATAATAATATGACAGTAATATAATATGGGAACATTTTTATTTATGTATTAATATGGGAACAACAATTTTATTTATGTTCCCATATTATATTACTGTCATATTATTATTATATACCTAACACATTATTAAGTCTATAATTACATTGGTTGTTATCTTGTTTCTTTTAGCCCTGATGAAGGCCCACAATGTAGGCCGAAACGTCGGCACATAATTAAAATAGCACTTGTTTTAAATGTGTGTTTCTATTTTATGACCGCACCCCCAACCATCTTCTTCATATAAATGCATTAGATGTACGAGGAACGTTATGATGACTGTTATCTCGCGTTATATTCTTCCAAAAAGTATTATACCTATACCTTTTAATTCTTTTCAAAAAGTACTATATCCACGTTTCATTCTTAAAAATACTATATCCATATTATATTTTTAAAAAGTCATGGGAAAAGTGCAATAATTTGGAAAAGTAAGTTGTTAAAGAAGTAAAAATTCAACTTTAGATTTTAATTAAAAAAGAATCAAGTAAATTGATCCAGTAATGGACAAATAACAGATTTTTTCGTTACCTGTAAAATTGTCTAATGTGGATATAGTACTTTTTGGAAATCAACGTCACAATTCATGGGTTGTAGAGGAACACATGTTTTTAGGCTTTAATTATGAAGTTGTGTGTGACGAATATGGGCAATGCTGTTAACTACTCCAGTTCTCTAATCATCATATGGAACGAATGGAATGTAAATTTATATTAATAAATAGACTATAACTGATTACATATTAAATGTCATTAACATTACAATATATGATAACTTAATGTGATAAAAAAAATATGATGCGCGCGACACACGACTTTATAGATATAAATGTAGATATATAATATATCGCTGGAAAGTTAAAGATTTCCGTAGATAAGATTGTACATAATAAGATAATAGATAATTTAATAAAACGAATATTTCTATTAAAACTCAATGTAATTCATTCTTTAAAAATTTATCACTTTCACTTACCTATATATGAAATATATAGTTAGGGAATGTATCAAATGTTGTAAAAATTTTCGTATTCGAGTATTCATCGAAAATTCACCGAGCTAGAATAAAAATCTTAGAATTTTTAAAAAGATGTAGAGATGAAAATAAATTGTTAAAGAATTAATTAAATTGAATTTCAATAAAAACATGTATTTTTTTTTTTTTTTTTTTTTTTTACTACAACAATCAGTTAGTGTTTAGGGTAATCACCTAAAACTCAAATATCACGATGATCACAACTAGGCGCTCTGCTTCCTAGACATGCCGTAATTTTTATATATTAGTTATATTTTTTTAATCGGAGCCGACCTATTTAATTTTACTAATTATACAACAATAAAACATTTGTCAATATATATATATATATATATATACATATAACAATTTTAAATATTATCAAATTCTTACAATAATTATACAGAGCCATCCATTTTGGGCCATTTAGACTGTTATTACCTGTTCGCACCATTCTCTAATGTCTGAAAAAAATAGAACATGTAGCGAGAAAACGAAACGTATTATATATATATATATATATATATATATATATATATATATATATATCTTTTTTTTTTTTTTTTTTTTTTTTTCCTACATGGTAACCCCACATAAGGACCGTTTATTATAACATCATGTACCATACCTTAATGGTATACTACATGAATGATAATATAATTATATTACTTTACATATGAAAGTAGTATTACATTAACAATTATTACAGAATAATGTTTCAAATGAAAAAGAACAAAATAAATAAAGTAACTAACATAAATTAAAAACAAAATTTTAGTATATATATATATATATATATATATATATATATATATATATATATATATATATATATATATATATTTATTGATATATTTATTTATATATTTTAATATATAATTTATATATTTATGTAAATATATATATATATATATATATATATATATATATATATATATATTTATCTACTCTATATAGTTATTTACGTATGTATTTATATTGATACATACGTATATTAAAAAAAGTTTAATTTTGTACTATACCTTGACGACTGTAATTTATTTTATTTTTCGTGAGGTGCTGTATATATTTGTTCAGTATTCTACTTATTCTAGATTATTTATCTCGGCCGGATCCTTTTTAAAAATTCCTAATTTTTTGGAATATATATTAATATTTTATAATTAACCATATAATTCGGAATAGCCTTTATGAATTAAGGCGTTTCTATTTGATTTTATCTATTGAACACTATAGATGCAATTATTTTCTAAAGACATTAATTACACATTCAGTTTCGTTCCAAATCATCCTAAAACATTTCATTTTCATAGCTATAATATGGTGCTATTACCATAGTAAAAAAAAAAAAAATTCTAGATTTTAATGCCAAAATAATCAAATTATAATATAGTAGAGGGATTTTCGTGCTACCTGTAAAAGTTCCTGCGATGGATATTGTACCTTTTGGAACTCAACATGTCAATTCTTCAATACCATAATTAAGAGGCGTTTTATTACCTGTGATTATTTCGGCATCCCTGCAAACGAATCCGAAACGGTTTCCCAATCGGAGAGAATTGAATCAACCCACAACCTCAGGAACCTGACTTTTTTTCTTAACGCGGCGAAAAAAAAAGAAAGAACGAAAATGACAATTTACCGCCCACAAATTAGCGGCGGAAGCTGGATGGAAATAAACAAATGGTCCTTTTATTCAGGAAAAATGGTTTTTAAACTCCTCCTTCCGCCGTGGAGGTGTTTTTAAGTGGCTAACAAGGTTAGCGGGATTAAGGAGGTTCTCGCCAGAGACAGGACCTGAGGACCGAAGCGCAAGCGACGAATTTCCTGACGATGACAAGGATTGGAGGCAATCAGAGGGATAAAGAGGTTAGGCTAAGAATTGGGACATGGTGCAGCTAAGCCTGTTAGCCCCGAATCCACAAGTGGTCGCTGCCATATCTTCCCCTCCCTTATATACACTACCTCCGTTTCATCCTCTTTTTTCTCTCCTTTTTTTTTTTCACTTTATTTTCATCTCACCTCACCTCTGGTATCCTTCAGGATAATCTCCCTTCCTTCCCATGGCCTTTATTCAGTTTTATGACTCCCAATAAAAATCCTAATTAACCGCAATAAAGAAGCATTTGTGAATGAGATATCTTCGCAACAAATTAGCGATGCCTAATTATACTAATTATTTGTTATCATTATAGTTCCCTGACTGTAATAAAATCTACCATTCCGCTAAGGATGCGATCTTATTTAGACTCATAAAAGACTTATTATGTTTTACAATACAATACCTAAATTAAAAAAAAAAAAAAAAAAGTGGTGCTAGCAGGACACAACTTTCACTCACCTCTGTTGTTAAAATCAATTTTTTTCAATAAATTTAGAGATAAAACAAAAAATCTGGTGCCCAAACTTGTAAGACTACGGACTAACCATGGCTGCACAAAAAAATATCTAAATTTAATGAAAATAGAAAATGATGGCAATTGCTTAACATGCTAAGTCCCTGAAGACCCGCGCCACATTCTATTTCGATGCAGGGAATATGGGAAGCAAAGAGAAGCGATGGTTACCCTACAAACAGAGGCGATGTTTTTACAACAGTTAGATAAAAGAAAAATTTTGATGATCAAGCAGTTCTTTATTAACGCTCAATGCAAACTATAGAAAAAAAAATCACTTCACAGAAGTTATTTTAATGATAATAGTGTTCTTATTTTATTTTTTTAATCTCTTTTGAGTTACCTTCCTCTCTCATTTTTCGCATTCTTTTATATTATTCTCTTTCTACTTAATTTATTGATACTTTTTTTATTTATTTATTTTCTTTTTGGTTCCATAACCTAAGTTTTTATTAAACTGTAGCAAACACATATTGACCATATAGGATTTGGTGTCAAGTCTTGACGGTCACTTGTATATAATAAAAAAAAAAAAAAAAAAAAATCTGGTGCGGTTAACACACGGGTTTCACATACCTCCATTTTTAAAATCAATGTAAGAATTTTCAAATACAGTAATAGATAAAAATACATGAAACTATCAAAGAATTAATTAAGATAAATTTCTATAGAAACATGTGTTTTATTAAAAAATCTATTATGTTATTATCTAAAACAATCACTTAGTTTTATCGGCTTCTAATCACTCTCTATTAACTTTTAATAGCTTGTGTATGAGATAATATTTTTTCTAAAATTTTTAGCTTTCCAACGGTATACCATTGTTCTTAAGTTAAAAAACGAAAGATTGCATTAAAAAATATTTTTTTCTTTTTTCTCCTTTAGTAGGATGTCGAATTCATTCAATTTTTATATTTATCTGTTTTTCCTCAGTGGTAATATGATAATTTAGTTATTTTTATAGAATCAACAAAATTAAAGGTACTTTAGAGAAAGAAAATTTAAAATATCGGCATTTAAGCCCTGTCAGACCATTTTAATCAGAATGAAACACACATGATATAAAGCCCTTAAATTTTACATCGATACAGCGAGTTTAATCAAAATCGACGGAACCGTTTTCTAAGAAAAAAAGGTGTAAAATGCATGGTATAAAGTGGCTCTTCTGGTAAGCTCATTTCGATGAAAAAGGTTTTGTAACGTCTCGGACGTATATTTGTCTTAAATATGAAATTTCAGTTTCATAGGACTTACAGTTTCCGCCCGTGAGTTACCACCAAGACACACACAGACCTTTTTGCGGGATTTGGTTAATTGGGTTCAGGGGACTCTAAAATTGTGTATTTCCGTTGAAAACTGGAATTCGAACATTTTCACGATCGCAATATTTTCCCTTACTCTAATAGTTTACCTTTAGGTGTAGAGATATCGGTTTATTATCGCCGATAGACCAATTAGTATCGGAGGAGGAGCGTCAACGTCAAGATGGATTGTCGGAAACAAAGGCGGAGCGGGGAGACTGAGTTAATTCGAGGACAGTGGGCTATTGAATGCCAGTAGCAAGCAGGTCGTATTAACCCCGTCAAACGTGCAATAATGGATTAGACTTGCTACAAGCCCACTCGGCCGTAGCCATCCTCTCCTCTTGGCTAATCTGTTGATATTTCACCTGTCCGGACCACGCCTCCGGCCCCCTCCGGCACAATCTACTCTTTGTTTGTTCTAGCCTCTAGGGTAGGAATTATTATTTGTTCCTGAAATAATTGCTTTACCGTTCATTTGGTCTTCCAATTGCCTAGTATACGCACTAACAGATATGCATATTGTTAATTCAGCGAAGATCGGAGGTTATTTCCAATATATATCAATACCAATCTGCAAACTTTTATCTAGGTATTAATAATAACACTTATTTATATATAAAAAAATATATATACGAAACATTTTTTTTTTTTTATCTTTTTCTCCAATGGTAACCCAAAGAAGGAGAGCTTATTAATTGTATATATACATGTTCCATGCCTATTCTTAGGCACACTACACGTAATCTATGTTATATTTCACAAATTATTAAGTTTACATTATTTTGATCTTAATTTTAAACATTAAATATATCGAAAAATAACAAAAATAAAATTAATTTAACATCAATCGAAAAATAAGTAACAAAAGGAATTAGCTTAAAAATAATGTTAATTACACATTTCAATATTTTTCAAAATTAGAATAAAGCAGCTAAATATATAAATACAAACAAAATGAATTTAGCACAAGTATTACAAAGACTGAACTGCCTTCCTACAATCAGTATTAAGTTGATTGAAGTCTATTTTGTTAACGAAATTTATAAAATACTTCTTAAATTTTATAAATTTATTAAAATACAAATAAAAAAACCATTAAATTAAATAAAATAAAAAAAACATTCTATTTTATTCAATTTATATATATATATTACTACTGGGTTACTACCCAGCCTATAGAACATTCAGCCACCTGAATTCGTTACCAGAAGAATACCTGACGTTCCATGAACATATTCATAAAATACGAGTAGTCAGTCGACTGAGAATTATTAACTCCCACGCCATAAATATATATTTGAAAAGCTCATCCTCCTATAGTCTTCATGATAATGAACTATGTAGCAGCTGTAAACAGTACATCACTAATAGTCTTCACCATCTCCTTCTCCACTGCCCGTCATCTAATATAGGAGAATGTACCTTACTCCAGTACATTAAAAACTCACCACCTTGTGAAAATATAGTGAACTATGATTAGCTAATGTTTATCTGTTTTACTATCTATATAAAAAATTAGGATCACTTGTAGCTAGTTGTGGCCTGTCGCGCCACTGAAAAGAAAAGAAAAAAAAAGTTTCAAACCATGCTTCCTAAACAATCCCTGATAAACCTCTTAGGTCTCCAAAAAGAATATGGTCCAGGACCTTCTTGTTCAGCATAGTTTTTGGAGAGTTGCCAATGGGTAGTATCTCTACATGTGAATTATAACATTACTTTAGGAGCGTGTATGTGTCAGATGATACAGCAACTTTTTTTGCTAAAATCGGCTGACCGAAAGTCTTATTTTATGGTATGCATTTTGCAACTTTTTACAATTTTTTTAGTTTCTAATGATTAAAATAGTCTGAAAGGACTCAAACGCCGATATTCTACCTCTAAAGGACCTTTAATTTTGTAGATTCTATACAAATATCTAGAATATCTTATTAGCATTGATAAAAAATAGATAAATATACAATTTGTTAAGCATCAAGAGGAGAAAAACGCAAACATATTTTTTAAATAATAGAAGAAGAAGAAGATTTATTTATTTACATAATATTTACAATGTACACTCAATACAAACATATTTGGTTTCATGATTTCAGTAGACCTTTTTTCATGATAACAGAGTTTCAATCATCCTTTGAATTTACTAATGATTATACAATATTTTGTTTAAGACAGTAGGAAAAGTAACACGAAAAAAAAACCTACACAATATAAATTACAATATTAATTTAAAAGTACATGTTTGGTTCTTTTGTGCGTGTAGCGCTTTAGTGATGTTTTGTTGTAATCACTAATTTCTAGTTTTAATGGGTTTTCAGAAGCTGTGGTTTTATCAAAATAGTTTTTGGTTACTGTGTAGATATACTGTTTTAATGTTTGGATATTTAGTTCAAAGAGCATTTTTGAAATTTTAGTATATCGTGGGTAGTTGTTGATGATTCGCATACATGTATTTTGTATTGTTTCTATTTTTTTATAATTGGTATTGCTAGTCGAGCTCCAGACGGGTGATGCATAACAGATCTGGGCACGTATGACTGTTTTATATAGTAGTAGTTTGTTCTGAGTGCTTAAACTGGATTTTTTATTAAAATATGGGAACATTTTATAAATACATTTTTTTTGTTTTTTCGGATTTTATATTTATATGTTCGGTATAAGTTAACGATTTGTCTAATGTTATGCCTAAGTATTTAACTGATTTAGACCAGTTAATGTGGACTGAGTTTAATAAAAGGTGATGGTTTAATAAAAGCTTCTGACTTGTTTGCATTTATTTTTAATTTCCACATATTGCAATATTTATTTATTTTTTTGAAGTTTAGCTGTAACCTGTTAACTATGGTATCGATGCGATATGATGATGTATATAGGGCTGTATCATCAGCGTAAAGAGATCTTATTGCGTGCGGGTGGCTTGGAAAATCGGATATATATACATTGAATAAAGTTGGCGAAAGGCAGGATCCTTTTTTAAATAATAAATTTGAACGAATAATGTATCAAACGAAAAGAAAAAAGAGAAAAAATATTTAAGCAATTTTTTATTATAGACGTATATAATATACTGTTGGAAAGCTAAAAAATTAAAAAAAAAAAAAAAAAAATCAGACATTGCTTGTGTAATCGAGATAAATAAAGTATGTAGATTCGATTAATTCTAAATAAAAAAAAAAATTAAATAAATAAAATTGGAGGCTGATGTCTACTTCACCACTATTTTATTGAAAAAAAATATTCGCACTACGTTTCGGCTACAATGCCATCTTCAATAGTGGTGAAGTAGACATCAGCCTCCAATTTTATTTATAAAAATTTGACCTTCACCTAAAAGAATCTACACCTTAGATAAAATTAAATATTTCTTGGTAGTATTCCGCCACATTTTATTTTCACTATATAAATAGATAGCTGCATGAGTTTATTTCAACATAAAAATATTACTTTAAAAATTGTAATTCACGAAAATCGCATTAAGCCAATATTTTAGTTAATTAAAGGTATTGACGATAAGGAGGCTAAAATAGTATGTAATATTCGGTCATCTAATCATAAAATTCATTAAAAATATTAGTATAGCGTGCTGAGCTTATATTATCTCTCCGCATTCCTTTATAAACTACTGTCTTTTTACACCTGGATAAACGCTCATTAATTAATTTCTCATCCACTAGATACCGCTTATAAAACAATAGTACTAATAAAAAAATAATATTAACAACAATTACCTTATAAAATGAAAAAAAAATTATTTATTTTAAAAATCTAATTAGGAGAACATACGACTTTCATTTACATTCGTTGCTAAAATCAATTTAAGAACTTTTAAATACAGTTAAAGCTGTAAAAAGATTAAAGAATCAACGAAGATAACTTAAGTCCAAATGACCTATTCCCGCAAAAAGGTCCATGTGTGTGTGAAGTAAGTCTAGCACAAAAACTAAATCCGTGAGATACTAAAATTTCATATTTAAGACAACTATACGTCCAAGATGTTTTAACAACTTGTTTTTATGAAAATTAGCTAACTAGAAGAGCCTCTTAAATTATCCATTTTGCACCTTTACGTATGCACCTTTATTATATAAGTTTCATTCTGATTGAAATAGTCTAACAGGGCTTAAATGCAGATATTTTAAATTTTATTCCTCTTAAGTAGCTTCAATATTGTAGATTAAAAAAAAAAAAAAAAAAATTAGGCACATCGTCTATTAGCATTGGTAAATAACAAGAATAGTAATACATACACACACACACACACACACACACACATATATATATATATAATATACCATTGGATAGATAAAGATTTTAGAATTTTTTTTATCTAACATAAGGAATTCTGAAGGTTAATGGGGAGTGATAAAAAACCCATAAAATTATCTGATTGTTGTAGATAAAAATATAATAGATGGGTATCACTTGTAGCTGGGTGGTTAGCATAACAGCCTCCTATGCCAAATTTCACGGGTTCAAGCCCGCAGGTGGTCCTAGGATTTTTTAATGAGAGTAAAAAATCCTTAGATATGCCGTCCTTTGGAGGGGACGTTAAAAGGTGGTCCCGAGCCTGTGCGATGCCATGTACTCGTTAAATACCCCTATCCTAATAAAACCTGTATATGAAAAATTAAGGACTCCCATTGTAGCATCGTCCGATTAGCCGTAGTAGCATAAAGATACGTTAAATAAACCAACAATATAATAGATTATTAAATTTTAATTAATTCTTTAACAATTTATTTTTATCTCAACAGGTATTTAAAACTTCTTAAATTGATTTTAACAATTCACCCCCCATCTGTTCTGTCCCCCCCCGGTTTCTGATTTTGATTAATATAAAAAAACGAATATTAAAAAAAAAAAATATCAAATTGGGAGCTGTTTCTGAGAACTTTCGACGAAAAAGCTTCATTGACGCTACTGTGAGTCTCTTCAAGTACTGGACGCAACACTCTTCTTGGGTTGTTGAGGTACAGTTTTTTTATCTTATTTTTTTCCTGACTGATTGTCTTTGAAAATATGGAATTTCAGCCTTATTCAACTTATCGTTTTCAAGCTGGACAAACCGCGTACTCACACAAACAGACTTTTTTGCGGGATTTGGTCAGATGGACTCTGGAGACACTAAAACGTCGATTTCCGTTTCGAAATTTTTACTATCGCGATACTTTCCCTTACAATATATTTCATATATTGGTAATTGAAAGTAATAAGTGCATTAAATTAATAACTTCTCATTATATTCTAATAATTAATTTATGTTATTGAGATTGCATTAGCATTTAACCTTAAGTCAGTTAGCCATCATCAAAGTGTAACACCCTCAGGTAATTGTCATTAGGACGGGTTAGTTATGCTTCACCTCATCTACTCATATTTCAGGGCGGGGAGTCGCTAGTTAATTCGTTATGGGCTGTAAATATTAGTATTAATTAATAGTATATAGTTATCTAGGAAGAGAGGACAGCGGAGAACTGTAACTAGATAGCAAACTATATATGTAATTACATACAACCATGAACATGTAAATATCCAATTAGGGATCCCTCGGGCTACTATCACCCAATCCCCATCTCCTACATCACTGCTCTACAATAATCATATCCTTATCATCTAATAACAATAATAATAACAATTATTCAATATAATTATCGTCAACCCATATTACTTGTAATGCGGAAAGAAGTTGAGCCAATCCAGAACCACTAAATTCTGAAGTATAAGCTGACTTAATCACTCATGATTTTAGATCGGTTTAAATATGATGCTCATTTTCAGATCAAATATTTATTTATTTATTGTGTAATATAACTACTATATGAAACCAAACCTTTTTAATAAAATTACTTACTAGGGTAAAATTAGAAATTTGTTAACATTTTTCCCAACATGTTTTCAACATTTTAATCTCAGTATTGAAGTACAGTATACTTGTTTGTTTATTTGTTTATTTATTTAACGCCTCTTTATACTAATATGGCTAATCGGACGATGTTACAGGGGAAGTCCTTAATCCAGGAAATGCGTCACTTTTGCAGAACAAACAGACATGCTTTAAACTTATGGAGAGGTACATAACATACTTAACCGAAAAACTGCATCAGTGAATAAATTTATGATGTCTCCCATGTTAATCATCAATTGAACTGTGTCACAGTTTTCATTCACAATGAAGCACATAGAATTAGACAAATAATGATAAATACAGCAGTGATACACTAAAACACACAGAACTAGACTAGCAGATGAGCTACTACTGTCATTTTTTATTTTTCATTTATTTATCAGGTGATGAAAACCTATTATTTAGTTTTAAACATATTAAACTCTGTACAGTCAGTATTAAAGTAATAAATAAACTAAGTAAAGTAAAGTAATTAACCACAAAACCGATAAACAATGCATTTCCTCCACATATAGCCACATATTAAACTCCATTAAGTAGCATATTTCCTCTGTCTATCCCACTATATATATTGTTTTGTTTTTCATTATTATTGTTTGTTGTTTTGTTTTTTTTATTTTTTTTTTTATTCAATTTTTTTATTTATTTATATTTTTTTATTTTTTAAATCTATTTTAGGTATAAATATAATTCTATATATGTATTTATTTTGTTATGTTTATGTATTTAAAATTTTCTAAATGTCTTCACTATTCAATTTATTCCAACTTGTATTTATGTTTATTTAACTTTTTTGTCAACCTTTAAGATTTGTCAATTAGTGTATTTTACAATGTTCCATTATTATTTTTTCCACCCTGTTATCTTTGGATACCTTAAACAGAATTAGGGATACTTAAGTTGGGAGGTACAGTCAGTTTTTCTCCATATACATCTTCCATCACTGTTCTTACTATTATATAGGTGATATTTCAAGAATTAAATTAGAATTTTTTTTATCCTGTATCATTATTATAATCATAAGTTAAATTTCATTGATTCTTTATATGGTAGTATTAAGAATTTTAGTCATTGTTGTCAGACCCTGTCCATAAATCAGTACGTACTTTCCATTCTACCTTTTTTCCTTCGTATTTTCCATCCTACCTACCCCCCATCTACCAAACAGTACCTAGTTTCCATTCTCCCACCATGCGGTACGTATCTCCACTCTACTTCATATTTTTATATTTCATATTTCATGTAAATTATTGATACCTGTGTAAATTTTGTTTAGTGAACATTTTTATTTTTTCTGTATAACACTTTCATTATTGTACTATGGTCATTTTATTTTAATTAAGTATGTTTTACATATACAGTTCTTCTGTTATATTTTAATACCGACGTTCTCTAGCTAAATAGGTTATATAATATTGTATGTAATGTCATTGAAATTATATTCTTTTGTATCTTTTTAGCCCTGATGATGACCCACAAAGGGGGGGGGGACGTTGGCAAACGTTGAAACTATTTAGTTGTTTCATTTAATGACCGCTACCCGGACTAATTCCTTCCAGTTTTTTTGTTTATTGTTTGTTAGTGAACTCATACTTGAAATAGTTCCGTGCAATTATAAAACACTCTTTATATTTCATATATTTGTAAGCGAAAGTGAAAAAATGTGAAATATAAAACATGACTTATATCTGGCAATATGTTTTTGACACCTTTGACAGGACCCAACCAATTAGTTACACCGATAGCCTATAGAGCGCTCCTGTGGACGAGACAAACAATCTTGCAACAGCTCTGTATCCAGCCACTCTAAGGCAAAGAGTCTGGCAAGAAACTGAATTATTTCCGTTGCCTACCTGCATGAGTAGCGAGTCCCGGTTAATATTTGAGGAGCTTTATAGCAGAACCCTGCCTGGGACGCGTGCTATACCTCCTCAAAACTATGAATTAGTAAAACAAACTTCTCTGAAAACAGGCCGGCTCAAAAGGCACTGCACCTCCAGCCCTTATTTAATAAATTAAGGGTCACCTTAGTTCATTATTGAAAATTCGATATCCTGCATGGCCTGCTTTATTTATAAAGCCCTCTGAATAATATATAAAGTGAGGGGGGGTTTCGCTCTTAAGGGTCGATAGCTTCCTCATCTCTCTTTCTCTTTATATATAGCAAATCATCTATGTGTCTCTGATTCTTACAGGATTACCTCACCATATCGAAACCAGCGATCCAATAAGAGCTATGTACCAAATGTTTATCCCTTTCAAAATGAACTCACACATTGGAGGGATTGGTATGGAGACTGGAATTAGGACAATATTACAAAATACCCAGGAGTAAGCCACAAAACTGTTGAACTATCTAAAAGATACATCAATATTTTACAAAATTAAAAAAAAAATTTCCTGTTGTTGATTTTTAATATTTTATATATATTTTTATTTTATTATTTTCTTATATGTAGTTATCTTATATGATTGTTTGTATTTAACTTAAAATATTGTATCTGTATTATTAGTATTATGTATGTATTATTAGTATATATGTATGTATTATTTTCGTATTGTATGTATTATTTCGAGTAATGTTTGTACTGTATTTTATTATTTATCATTTATGTATTATATATATGTATTATTATTAGTATATATGTATGTATTTCCAAGAGTCGACCTATAGCCCGTGGTACAGTAAAATCTTTGCTGACACCATCCTTCCGCAAAATTATCTAATGTTAGGATGCAATATCGCGTATGTTAGGACTTAAGCCCAGATCAGACTGTCAGGAAAGTACGCCATCTCCTTTAGTGTCGGCCCGCAGAAGTATAGTCTGGACCCACAGAAGCCGTGCCCAGTTTGTGATAGAGACGCATTTTAAGATTGTTTCCATTTTTTTGCTCGATGTCCTGCATACCATGACAATAGAATACGATTTATGCCCGAATTAAATAATGTGAGTATTGATGACTTTTATGAAATTCTTGCGAAACCCCACGTAATAGACATGAAATTATTATTTATTTTTGTCACAGAAAATCTTAAAATAAGATTTCAACATCTTTCTTCTCAGAATTTTAATCACTCTTAAGTGTTTCGGGATTTGTTTGTAATTTGTAGGAATTTAGTATTTACTTTAGTACTATTATTTTTTTACATTATTTATTGATATTCTTATATTTAATTTGTTATTGTATATGTTGGAGGAAATTAATCATAAAGATAGCAGCACCTTAATGCTTATTGCTGTATATGTGTTTTGTTGTTTTTGTTTTAAATGTTTATTGGAATTGTGATTAATAATGTATATTTGCTGGTGATAAATTTATTAATTCTGCTGTGCCAGCCAGCTCTATTTGTATGGGGTTTGCCCAAAAAACAAATAAATAAAGTTATTATTATTATTATTATATATGTATGTATTATTAGTATTATCACTATTATTATATTTTATCTTATTATTAGTTTAGGGTTAAAATAACCTTTATGGTTGAAAAGCCTCTCGGTTACAAAATAAATAAATAAAACATTTGTGAATAAAATTTGATTTTTCGGTTTCTCGGTCAGACATGTACATCAAAGTGTATACTTACTGTTCAAAATTTGTATTCTTAAGGGACATAGTCCGAGAATAAAGTTATTTTTACTATTGTATTTTTGTAATATAGCTTACGTAATTTGACTTTAATTTTTTTCTGTAATTATTGTATGCATGTGGTCTCAATATCAGTATCACTATTGTTCATATCGAAGAAATTTGTAATATATCTTAATACGTAAAATGAAAAAAAATAAAAGCAAATATCAAAGGTCTTGCATTTTATTTTCGGGATTCAGGCCTTAATATTTCTTGAATGAATGAATAACTTTATTTGCTTTCGGGGTAACCCAATACAAATAGAGCCGGGATACATAACAAATATATAATACAAAACAGATTTCAATAAAAGAGTTAACAATATACTAATTCACTACGTTATTAGCTCTAGGTACATTGAATAGTATTGAATTACAATAAAACTTATAACAAAATAATGCAAAGACAATATATAATAATATAACAGTTTCCAATATGATAAATATATTATTTTACATGATACGGCAAAACACGATAAAATAATATAATAAAGTTAACAAATAATTCTATTCATTTATTATAAATGATTTAATTTGACAACATTGCTGGTATAATAATAAATGTTTTTTAATTCATCAATATCATCGGTGGTAAACAGGGCGATAAAATTTGTGCTGTTCATATTTAAGGCTCTAGGGATGTGATGGTTTCGGAACGGTGCGTATATGAAAATGTGGAATAAGTCCTCTCTTTCGTTTAGATTACATAGAGTGCAATTTTCCCTTTGGGGTTTAAAATGGTAATATATATTGTTAAATGTTAATTTGATATCGCAGTTTCCAGAAAGTCTTAATTGCGCAAATATTTTTATGACAGGAAACGGTGCGTTTAATGATAGGTAAGCTTGAGGTTTATGTCTATTGTTATGAATGGACGGATAGAATGGGTTGTATTTACCGGGGGTGAATAACTTCTGTTTATCTATGGTCTCCATATGATTTGTAAACAGTATCATTGTTTTCTGCATCTCTAGCTGAAAAATAGATGGGACTTCTATTTCTAATATACACTGTTTGTTTACTCCACTTAATATATAATATAATTGTTGAAAGTTGTATTTTTGTTCTTTATTTGTGGGATTATGCTTTTTCTCTAGTGTATTGAAGCATATTTTTGGGAGGCGGTTATCACGGAGTTTTAAAATTTTATGCACCCAAGAGAGAGAAAGCTTTAATATTGAGATTAGGCAATGGGGAACATTAAATTCCGACCGTGTTAATAAAAAAGGAATATTTTTGTTTAGTGAGAATAAAAGTTTATATTAATATTTTCTTAGTAATAATTCATTCCATTCCTACCTAATAAGTATACATTGTTTCCCAGAGTCGCCCCAAAGTTGTCTCTTTTAAATACTTTCTAAAAAGTACAATTAAAGTAAAGTCCCTTAAAGTTTTTTTCGTGCCTGTTTTCTTTTTTTTTTTTTTTGACAAAATTGTATATAAAAAGGAGGGTAGAGTTGTTTCAAAAGAACAAGGGAAAAGGACAAACGTTTCTTTCTTAAGTACAATATAACTTCTTGATGTGCTCCGGGGCCCTGATATTTAAATATTAAAAGAGTTGAGGGGGGGACCCTCGCTGAAATTATAATACAACGGCGGTGATAGCTCATGTTGGGTATTACATTTTTTGGCGGGAGATGTGAGAGTTTTGGCGGGGGAACCTGTAATCTGGTGTTTGGATCTGTGATGAATCGCGGGATCGGATGACACCGAGAATTAATTCGGCAGTGACCGCTCGTCCCGGCGACAGATAAATATAGAATATTTTAAAATCTACCGCCATTTCCATGTTTCAGATATACGAGCGCATTTGTTATGGAGCTCTGTATAATTCTGCGGGTAATGCAACAGCCTCTCTGTCACTTTTTTTTTTTTTTTTTATTGTTATCTTTCTGCTCTCATTCGAATTTGTCGAATCCAAATATTTATATGATAGCGTTTTATAAAATTACTTTTTTTTTTTTTTTTTTTTTTTTTTTTTTTTTTGGATGGAATTAATAAGGGTGGTTAAGAAATCGATTAATTAAATTACAATAACTATAGTATAATAATGTATGGGATATACATAACAAATTATAATACTAGTCATATATTATTTTTATTATTATAAAAAGTATTAATTATTATTTTAAGTCATTGTAATTTAATAAATATATTTCTTTACATATATATTTCTTCTTTATGTTTTAAATATTGACATCCTCTAACTCAATAGTATATAAGATATTGTATTTAGTGTTATTGTAATTGTATTTCTTTAGTATCATTTTAGCCCTAATGATGAGCCACAATGGGGTTCGAAACGTTGGCAAACAATAAATACTTGAAACTATTTAACTGTTTTCATTTAATGACCGCCGCTCGGACTCATGCCTTCCAGTAATTCTCAACGGTCAACTAATTATATCCACTACTTTTGTTTAAATATCTGTTTTTATATAAAAAAAAACCCACTAATATAATTATCACTTTTCCATACCTATATATACAATAAGAAAATCGAACTCGAGTATTCACTCAAAATACAAGTTTTTTGATCCCTTGAGTTCAAATTACGTACTAAGTCCCGCAAAAAAGGTCTGAGTGTGTCTAGCTCAAATATCAAAAACAATAAGTTTTTTAATATTTAAATATTATATTTCAGAAGCGTATAAGCCTGAGATGTTACAGCAACTATTTCATTAAAATAAGCAAACCAGAATTTTGACATGCTGATTTCTTTTCTCCCTCTAAAGTACCTTTAATTTTGTAAATTAAAAAAAAAAAAAAAAACTATATTAACTTATTCTTCACCATAAAAACAAATTATCACTAAGCAACAAAATAATCATACACAACTTGTTACTTAAACCTATATGGACGTACGGTACTCAGGTGTGGGGCTCATGCCAAAAATCACACTTGCAGACAATTCAAATCTTTCAATCTAAATTCCTCCGCTTCATCACTAACCTTCCCTTTTACGTATCCAACAAATTATTACACAAAGACCTCAGTATAACAATCGTAACGGATATCATTAAAAAATATTACAAACATTTTCACGAGTCACTCGCTGGACATCCAAACCTACTGGTACAAACATTACTGACTGATACACTACCACGAAACCCACCAAGGAGACTGAAACGCCTCTAGAGCAGAGACCTACTTCTGTAGCAGATCTTCCACGCCAAGGAGTGCCTTCACTGGGAGGTTTCTTCGCTCACGAATTCATAAGAATCCTGAAGGAGATTTTTCGGAATGGTCAGTGTTACAATATATGCCTAAAAGCATTTGTATATTACTTGTTGTCAAAAAAAATTAAAAAAATATATTATCTTATTATCCTTGATAAGAGGCGGCTAAAAATACAGAATGAAAGAATTTGATAAATAACTAAATAATAAAAGAGATAAATATTTACTAATTATAATTTTTTTTTTAAACATAAGATTAGTAATATAGATGTAAAATATACCGTAGCATCATACTATTAGCCACAATAGTATAAAGTAAATAATTATACAATTCAATTGCTTAGGAATCATTACCTAATTGATAAAAGAAAAAAATCTTTTTAGATTATAAATCAAGATTTTATTTTGGTACAGATGATGATTAAAATCTCCCAAAGTCAGAGCAATGAGCTTTAGGGAAGTAACTTATTATTTTCACTATTTATGAAAGTAAAAGAAAAAGATAAATAAATAAACAATAATACAATCTTTGTTGTGTAAACATATTGAATTAAGCAAAGGACTGTATCGAGCATTTACTGTTATATTTATGTTTGTTTGTTTTGCGTCACTTTATGCTACTGTGGTTAATCGGACGATGCTACAGTGGGGGTCCTAAATTTTGCATATCCAGGTTTAATTAGAACAGGGATCTTTAACGAGTACCTGACATCGTACAGGCTCGGGACCACCTGTTAACGTCTCCTCCGAAGGATGGCATAACTAAGAATTGTTTACTCCCATTAAAAAATTCTTGGGCCACTTGCGGGTTTGAACCCGTGACCTTTGGCATAGGAGGCTGTTATGCTAACCACACACGGTACAAGTGATCATCTCTTATTTTTATGTACATTTTTGAAGAGCAATAAAAAAAAAAAAAAATAATAATAAACAAAATAAGTAAATTAAAATGAAATAAATAAACTTAGCATTTTAAATTTTGAATGCAATTTATAACATATTAGGTATCAAGAAATATTATTCTATACAAAAATAAACAAATAAATAAAAATAATAGTGGATGTAATTAGTTGACCGTTGAGAATTACTGGAAGGAATTAGTCCGGGTGGCGGTCATTAAATGAAACAACTAAATAGTTTCAACTATTTTATTGTTTGCCTATTGACCTAGTTTCCATCTCGCCACCATGCGCTCTGATGATGACCCACAAAGGGGGTCGAAACGTTGGCAAACAATAAAATAGTTGAAAACTATTTAGTTGTTTCATTTAATGACCGCCACCCGGACTAATTCCTTCCAATAAAAATAATACTTTTAACTTAAGAGATTTGTTTCTTTCTGTGGAAGAAATCTCCTTTTGATCACTTTATGGAATATATATATAACAAGATCGAATGGGACACACACACTAAGTGTGAGCATGTATGCTTTTTTGTTGCTTTGATAAACTGTGGGATAGCTGAGTATGTCATTCATTGCTCTACTAATCTTAAAGTGAGGGGCGCAACCACAGTCGTTAAACCTCACCATCTTCTTGCTTAGCCGTTGGCATGATTCGAGTGTAGTCCCTTTAACTAATGAAAACTATTCAAGATGAAGAGGAAAATTGGCTTTATTTAAATTGTTTTTACGATTTACCAGTTTTAGGCTAATATTTTTCGATTAATTACAAGTGGAAAATACAGCTGTAATCTATACCTTAATTCTGGACCTACATATGACTTCCCTGAAATTCGTTTAATATCCTACATTTCTGAAATAATGACGTAATTGTAAATTATTGAACAGAAGAATACATACATGACCTATGTATAAATTTAGATTTTATATAATTTTTACCACATGTTGCCGTATTTTGTTCGTCTGTTAACATTATTATTTGTATAATCAGACGAAGCAATGTTTACTTAACCCCCCAGGCTTGAAAATCGAATTTCACGTACAGTAATCATATGCCTTTGTTACATCTATACTTGTCTTTCAGCAGTTCCGAGTAACTCCTTCAGTTGTCCATAGACTTTTCGGCGAGGACAGACCGAGACAGAAGTCAACGATACAATCAGTTATTCAATCAATGGTTTCAATAGAATTGAAATGCATTACTGTTTCAGTGGTTAATTCATTGGTTAATCAGGAGAGCGGAGGTATATCTGCACATGTTTAGCCCCTGCTTCGTTAATTGCTTTATTAAGTTAATATTTAGTTGAGCGATCCCTGCCATTCTATAGTCCATATCAACTCACGTCGTTAAATTTACAAATCGGTTGAATCCCATTTGCTATGTTTAATCAAGGTTTTGCTCCATACCTTGTCACATATATTAAATTTTGAACGGGTTCGAAATGAATTTGCAATACATTATCCTTAATATAATTTCAGGCAATACAGTATTGTGTATATATTGCCCTAATAAAACTGGAAAGGATTTTATTCTTTGTTCTAAGACACTAAAAGATTTTCGGTATAATACAGTAGGATCTAAATATTTTTGCTTTGTTTTCCATTTGGCATATTTTGTTTATTTAAAAATCTGATGCGGGCAACTAAGCAACCAAGAGATTCGGGATAAAACTGTGAAAAAAAGGTTTCATTATGACTCAAATCGTCTGACAGCGGTTTTTCATCCTCTAAAGTACCTTGAATCTTGTAGATTTCAAACAAATAACAACATCATCTTAACAAAAAGGGCTAAATTAAAATTAAAAAAAAACGAATTTGATTACCAACCATAATGTAACAAATTAAAGATTTGAAAAAATATTTACCTTATAACAAATTTGAGAAAGGTAATGTAAAATGTTGATTGAGGTAGAAATTTAAGTGATTATTGCTCATAAAAATTTTATATTATAATATTATTGATTCAAGAACATGTATTTTCAATGAATCTGAAAATAATCCTTTATATTTTTTGTGACTATCCCTTTGATTTAATAGGTCTTAAATTTTAACATCCGAGATAATTATCGTGTGTTGCAATAATGCACTTTTACAGGAGATGTGTTTCACATTAAATGTCCGTTTTTATAGTTTCTGAAATACATAAAGGATTTCGCAGGTCTCTGTTGTTTTCTTCCGAATGTTTACATATTTAAAGTAAAACAGTTACTAATCCTCTACCTTTGTATTATAAACATTAGCTTCCCAATCAATGGACATGGTAACAAGCGATTCTCGAGTAATATTTTTGTACGAGTTTAAACTCGGCCATTCAAAGGAGCCGCTAGAAATATTCGCAAGGCGTTTGGGGAAGGGAGTGTTAATGAACGGACCATTCGCCGTTGGTTTGCTAAGTTTTCAGCTTGGGATACCGACTTGGAAAACTTGCCCTGAGGAGACCTCCGTCCGTAATAAGACAAAGATGTTCCTCAAACATACAGTAGAAGGAAACCCCTACCCAACAGTTAAAGGACTCTCAGCACAACTAAATGCAAGTGCATCTACCGCTTCCAGACATTTAAAGTGTATTGGGAAAGTAAAAAACTCGATACATGGGTACCTCATGATCTCACTGAGCGCAGCAAGACCCCATGTTTCAAACATACCCTGCGAAAATTGAAAGAACTGGGCTACGAAGTTCTTCCGCAACCCACCATATTCTCCCGACCTTGTCTCCAACAGATTACCACCTGTTCAGGAATTTAGACAATTTCGTCAAACGAAACTTTTTTAAAATGATGATTCGAATGAAAAGTGCGTTTTAAAGATTTTGTTTTACTTCAAAGCACAGAGTTTTTCAGTTCGGGGATAAAAAAGTTGGTGTCACGTTGGGAAAAATGTGTAGAAAAAGAAGGTAAATACTTCGAATAAAATCATCTTGTTTTTCATATCGATTTTTAATAAAAATCCTTTACCTTGAAAACGGACATTTCATGTGACACAACCCAAATAGAATCACGCACTCGATTCATGTATTTATGAATGTATACATGGTACATAAACTGGTTCGATCACGGTTGTTCCTTTTTTATTGAATTGTTTTTTTTTTATTCTCTTTGGTTTCATGTATAATTTGGTTCATCTATTTTTAAGAATTTACCGTTACTTTTTTTATAGATTATTAGCAATTTTTATATCAAAAACTTGTTTAAATTTTAATAAAAAAATATATATATATTGTTATGCAATCTTGATCTATATAAATGCCAATATAAATTATGAGATTGATTATTTTTTTAAGACATCTTATTTGTACTCTGCAGATCAAAATGGTTCTTTTACCTGAAGATGGTAATTATAGCCGAAACGTTGTTCGATCAGTTCTTCGACTAGTTGATAATTTAAGTTTTCTACTGGTTCTTAGGTTTCAGTCAATAATAAACAATATTTATTTATGCAATGTTTCGAGAATTATTGTTCTCATAAACATTTGCCTTACCATTGAAAATACAAAAAACAGAAACATTAATATTTTCATACAATAAATATAATAATATAATGATTATTGTTAGAGATATAGAAAAGAATACATTGAACATGAATAGACATATATTAGGTAAATAGATATTTCAATTAAAATTACATTAAAGATATTAATAAAATTCACTTACATTTGAATAAATAGTGTCTAGCCTAGACATCCAGTATAGTATAAACTTTAAAGAACACTGAATAAAGATACAAAGAAACTGGAAGGAATTAGTCCGGGTTGGCGGTCATTAATGAAACAAAATAAATAGTTACAACTATTTAAGTTTGCCAACGTATTCGACCCCCCTTTGAACCCATTCACCAGTTCCGTCCTCCCCACCAATGCGCCCTGGTGATGACCTACAAAGGGAACGAAACGTGCAAACAATAAATAGTTGAACGTATTTAATTTTGTTTCATTTAATGACCCGCCACCCGGACTAATTCCTTCCCAGTAATTTCTCAACGG
This sequence comes from Piezodorus guildinii, assembly GCA_023052935.1. Lineage (NCBI taxonomy): Eukaryota > Metazoa > Arthropoda > Insecta > Hemiptera > Pentatomidae > Piezodorus > Piezodorus guildinii. Next base: position 194,648,027 of record CM041292.1, read on the forward strand.
TCACTAATTACATCCACAATACAAAGGAATTCGTTCAGTACGGGAGTATTTTCCCATATTTATGTCGTCAGGAGTCAGGAGGTTTTCTCCTTTTGTTTATTTGTTTTAAATTAATTTTGATATTTATTATCCATTAATTATTCAACTAAGGTAAAGAAGCTTTGATAAAACCGCTTAGTATCATCTTCAATAAAATAATTAATGAAAAGGCAGTCCCTAGCGAGTGGAAAGTAAGCAAGAATAATAGTTATTCATAAAAAAGGAAAAAAGGATAGCTAGGAGAATATTCGCCCGATTTTCAATTAACCCAAAGTATTATTAACAAACTATATTGTCATATTTTTAAAAAAATAGAATAATAAAAACAATCTATCAAGATCAACGATATATGAACAAGCCGGCTTCCGTCCCACTTTCATACAACATATTCAAGCTCCAATGTATAAATCAGCTCAATAGAGGAAAAGTAAGGAATACGACAGACAGTCTACTTATGTTTTATCGACTATTTCAAGGCATTTCCCGACTCGATCAGAACATAAGTAATTTATGGAAGCTCTGTGCAATCCGGCGTGGAGAAACGTCTAGCATTGAAGTCCATTATAGCTTGTATAGAACGGAAAAGCATTCGTGGCGTTGTGATAGGGAAGGCGAATACTTTGAGGTTGAACGAGGAGTGAAACAAGGGTGCCCTCTATCTCCGATTCTATTTAATTGTGTTTTAAATTAAAAACAAACATTTAGAGAAAATTAAAAATAGGAAAAGCCTGGGAATATCTGTCAATGGGAAAAATGCTCAACAACACTAAGTAAGTGCGGACGATACTCGTCCTAATATCTCCGGACATAAACGGCCTAATGCAGATGATATAGGAAATTAGTAGGCATTAGCAAAAAATACTTGGACTTAATAAAAATACAGCAAAAACTAAAAATAAGACAAACTCAATAAAAATACCAGTTTATGCTAACAATAGTGAGATAAGAATATGTAGAGTGATACAATTACTTAGGCCGACGATATCATTTAGATAAAATATCCAATAAGGAAATAGAAAGAAGAGTAAGCTCGGGGTGGAGCAAATATTGGTCCTCTCCAAACAGAACTTCAAGAAGCAATCTATCACTAATCCTTAAAACCCAAAGTTCTGTACCACGATGTGTATATCCTATCGGTTTTCGCTACGGGGCTCAAACCTGCACTTACAAGAAAACTCGACCGAGGCTGCATACCATTCAAATGCAGCTTCTAAGCCAGTTTAATGTTTAATTCAGAAAAAGGGAGATAATAAAAAAACGAAAATATCTCAGAAAGTACATTAAAAGTCTAAGGGTTGAGCACATCGATTAAAATGGAGCTGGGCTGGCAACTTGGCCAGGCTGAAAAGACGAAAGATGGAACAGAGATTGCACGGAGTGGATTTCCGAGAGAAGAGCACGCAGGCAGAGGGGCGACCACATCGCAGTGGAGGGACGAATTGACAGACTGTTGCGAAACAGGTGGTCTGGTTGCGGAGGGACCACTTCTGGTGGACAAACGTATTTTAAAAAATATTTAATTTGTGTTTGATTTGGTGGATTTTTCAAGGAATCTGTTTTGTTTGTTTTGAGTTTTGTATTTTATAATTATTTGTATTTGTATTCTTTGGATTATTTTACATTTTTTTTTTAAATATTTTCTTTTTCAACTATAGCCAACTTCTATAAAATTACTCCCATGGGAGAGGCTTTTGTCAATACATGCCAAAAAAGCTATTATTATTATTTATTATTATTATTATTCAGGACTGTTTACGGGCATTATTTATGAGAAAAATAAATTTCTAAAACGTTTCCACAAATGAAATTTTATATATATAAAAATATATATATATTTTACTCTTCATAACTGTTATATGTATATATAACTAACATCAACAACTACTAATATCAAATTGGCTACACTCCATGACTACATATGTTATAAAACCAATGACATTTATTCTATTCTAATTGTTCTATTGACAACTCCTACTGCTGATGTAGGTGAATGTTTAATCTAACTAGGGGGGATGGACAAAACTCATCAATACTGCGCCTGGATTTCTCTCCAGCTTCTCCATTGTAGGATGGAACCGTCATTAGAATAATAACAGAGTTGATTCCACAATTTGTGTTATTAGGAACTGCCTTTTCGGCCCCTGATGATATATTAATACCACTTTCGTGGTCGGAATATTTATTCATTTGAAATTAATGCCACTCCTATGACTGGGTTAATGAGCCCATCGATTTAATTGAACGCTCGAGGACTCCAAATAAAATTTTGATGAACTGTTGAAAAAATAGGGTCATGTTTGGGTGAGCGTTAATCGCCAAAGTATGACGATGTGAAGAAAAAAAAATGGCGTAAATCAATCGAGATGCGTATTAATTTTTTTAAAAAATTATTTTATTTATTAGATATATTAAAATTTGTTTTATAATGAATAGTAGTAACCCGATATGAGAACACATTAATACAATAATATACAGAAAAATAATGATAAAGTTAAATACATAAAATCAGAAAATAAATAAATTCAGATATATACAAATTATAATAATTAATAAAAATCAAAACAACAACCTGTAGGTTGAATAAATTACAACGTTGGATAATAAATAAACAAACATACCAACAAACATAACTATATACATATATACAATCTGCGAAGGAACCCCAACTGGCTCAACTTCACAAGTGAGGGAAAAAGCCGATCCAAAGATCCAACGCCTCTCTCTCTCTCAGTCCTCCTCCCCTGGTGTGAGCCAAGTGGAGGCTGAGTTAGGCGCAATAACCACAAACAAACAGTACATGAGTGAGGATCTGGCAAGTGTCAGAACTCCATTATACATGAGTAACAAACGGCGCGGGACCACTGCCGTTTCAATCTTCGAGTAGGATTGTAAGGCTGGGTGGAGCCTGGAGACGGAATAGACTAGAGGATTAGGTGATAATGAAGAATAGCTCACGATGGAATCAGGAAAATTTGGATGGTAACAGATCTAAAATAAAAGGAATATTAAGTCGTGGTGTAGGGTACAGTAGTAACATCGTAATATCATTACCTACTGTTCGGAGGACTTTGAATTTGAAGGATTGGATGGGCGTTTCATGTATAGAAATGTTTAGCTGTCCCCCACTGTTCAAGTCGTAGCATCCATATAGTCTCAGTACTGTCTTGATATTATAGTTTTAATAGTTGTCAACTGTTAGATAAATTTTCTGTTAAGTAATATGTATAACAGGCCGAATCAGCGGTTGAGTTCTTTTCTTTTTAGTCTTGTATGTGGGTTCCCAGGTAAGTCTTATGTCTAGTAACAAGCCAAATACCGCGACTGGTCTGAGGAAGGAAAGCGGTAGGAATTGAATTAATTTGTTGGACATGTATATGCGTCGAAAAGTTGTGTATGCGTTTTCTTTTCGTTCACCTTATACACTTGATGTGACGCTTAATGATTTTTTTTTCGTTTAATTTTATATGAGGAGTAATAAGGTATGATCTTCATGTATAATTTATATAATGGGTGTGTGAAATTAATGCCTGGTGTAGAGGCTATCATAATAGGTTTCTATGTCCAAGTCGCGTAACTACCACTTTATTTAATATTTAGGTAAAGTGTTTTAAGGACGCAATAATATAAAGAACAATGTTTGATTTCTTTATTAGTACTTTTAAATAATAGTACTAATAAATTAAAAAATAATAATAAACTAAAATATAAAACTCATAAACGATAATGTCTTATATTAGGGGTACTCACAACGATTGCTATAGCAAGCTATGTGGTGTTAATTTTGCTAAACCCGTTAAAGTTTTCTACATGTTTTATATTTTTCCTGTATAAAATTGATAAGTTTTTAAAAGCTCAAATGCACAAATATCATGCTAAAGCAAACGTAGGGAGTACCCCCAATTTAAGTTTATTATTATAATATAGATATATATATAATAGATAAACGTGTTTTAATAATCATTTAAATGATTCTTCAGAGTGTTAAGAGAACACAAAATACTGGCATAGGATTTTAGCCATCTGTGTAGACCAGGAAGCCATAAATAATAATAAACCATTTTATATACAATCATTAAAAAAAAAAAAAAGTTACAATAGCAATACAAAAAAAATAAATAAAAATTTATTACACTATTGACCCAAAGATAAGGGATAATCATTGTTTCCATATAGAAATAAAAACAATATAAATTATAGCTTAACTGTGACAACTTATTCCTCCGATAATATATTTATTGTAAGTGAATGCTTTTATTAAAAAATGATCTGCATTTTACTGCACATTTTATAAATTTATACATTGAGGTTCCCTTTATTTCCATTTAAAATTTCTATTATTCTTTTCGGTCACATACTTCCCTCCAAAATAAATATTTTTAAACATAATGTAAATACCGTACACTTACCTAAAATAATGAGTATCATCATCGAATAGAGGCATGTGTAAACTATTTACCATCATCCATGTTTACAATTTAAGATATATCATTTTCGTTCGGCTCATTTTAATAATAACCATTGGGCTTAAATAATTCTAATATTGTTCTTATACTTAATGTAGTCTACACCATAAAACTTGCTTCTATATTGATTAGATGGTGTGTAACGGAGATAACCTAGTTCTTTATAAAAAATTTCCTTGGCTACAAGAGTTAAATTAACCATCTTACTCTTCCTCCTCGCCACCGATACATAACTCCCCTGACAAATGGACAGTCTACATCAATCGCTAGTTTTACCCATTCCTTTACCCAACTATAATTTTGTTTTTCATAACCTTCAAGAGCTATAATTTTAGTAAGCGTACATTACAAAGTTAAACTTTTTATAATATAATTTAAATGTAAACTTCTTGTACTACAACACAACAGATCCTGACCCGTTTCCAGTTGCCACATGTTTTATGGTACTGTCTTTGTAATATTCAAAAGTTTGTTACAAAAACTAAGTCTAAGATACGATTCTAATTTTATAGGTAGTTATGGAATCTCCACAAAGTGCGTCTCCAAAAAACATTACAGATACCAGTCACCGCACAGTGGATCAATATGACCGATACTAGGTGGAACACAAAATTCTGAAACTAATCTATATATAACCTTTAGGGGTCCCAGATAACGGCAAAATTAAAAATAGAAAATTATAAAAAAAACTAACAAAAATTTTATTAATTTTTTTACACGATCGGCGACGTCACAGAGTCAAACATCAGATATATTTGCTAAACTCTAAACATGCCCTATATTTTACTTTGTGAAGTCTCAGAATACGGGAACAATAATACAAAAAATCTAATTATGGTTCAGAGTAAATAAAACCTGCTAAAAAAGTATTTTAAATCATTTACGGAAACTCTTTAAATTCTAGTGGATTGTACATTAGTATGAAACCGTTTGAGAATTACTGCAGGAATTAGTCCTGGTGGCGGCCTTAAAACTGTACAAAAAACCCTAAATAGTTTTCAACTATTTATTGTTTGCCAACGTTTCGAACCCCGTTTAGTGGGACATCATCAGCTATAAACAGATACAAAAGAATATCATTTCAATGACATTTACCTACAATATTATATAACCTATTGGCTAGAGAACGTCGGGAATTAAAATATACACAAAGAACTGTAGATGTAAAAAAGAACTTAATTAAAATACCCATGACCATAGTACAATAATGAACGGTGTTATACAGAAAAAAGTAAAAATGTTAACTAAACAAAATTTACACAGGTATCAGATAATTTAACATGAAATAAGAAATAATTTACTTGAAAATTATAGATTGAAAAACTTTTGATTCGGTGTGTTTATGTCTGGAAAAAAATTATATATCACCCAAAACGCAAAAAAACGCAACAATTCTTTGTAATATCTAAATACTAAAAGATTGATGAAATGAAAACCCTACAAACAAAACTTGGGTAACTTGGGGGTTATATTGTTTTTCGTATTGAAATAGGGCATACAATTCCCAAATGCAAAGATTAACACTAACAGGAGAATTGTAATGTATATTTCAATAACGGTTTGAAATATAATGTCTTACCTGTCTCAGCAATGCCCATTTTTAACTAACAGCAAAAAAAGACATTGCTCTTAAATACACATAAACACAATAAATGACCATCGAATAAAGATAATCCCACTGCCGGTTATTAGGCATTTTGGTGTAACAGGAATGAATCAAATCATTTACTCTTTCTTTGAAAACAAGGTATGGCGTGAAAATATTATAATAAAGTAATCTGCCAACTTAAAAAAAAAAGGTGAAGCACTGGAAAACTCCAAACTATTTTACTTGACTTTATGTCCACCAGAAATTGGTGATTTGCCCACAGTGCACCACCTGAGATACTTAATACATGGCCATTACCGAACATGTTTTATTAATAATAACGTTTTTCTAGATATTATTTAAACTTAACTGGCATCTTATTTTTATTTATTTAAAGATATTGTTATTTATGCCACAGGGGTAACAACGGACGTAGTCACTGTAATAGTCCTAGATTTTGCCTATCCATGTTTAATTAGTGATATAGTTGTTTAACGAGTACATGACATTACAAAGGCACGGGACCGCCAGTTACATTCCCCCCGAAAGGATGGCATAAACTAATGATCCTAGGAACATCTGTCGGTCCTTCAGCATATAAATTATGGTTCTTCAACTCTTCGGCGGGCGTAAATCTTAGAAGCTGGTACTCTTTTAATTAAAATTCCCATTACCCTCAAAAGCCATTTATTTCTGCGAACTGAGTTTCGGTATTGTATTTTTTCATGAAATGAACGTGGTACGATGTAATGCCCCTAGAAATCTAAATTAAAATTAATGAAAATTGGCAACGATTACAAATAGATAGACCCAAATTAGAAGTTTAATTTAGTTTCTTTGAAATCCCATTGATTTTACGGTGAAACAATTGCTTTATTAAACAGATCTAAAACTAGAAATAATTAATAACCAATGTCAGTTAATAAAAAAAAATATCATTATTTAATTTTTGTCACAGAAAATCTTACAATACGATTTCAACATCTTTCTTCTCAAGAATGTTAATCACTCTTAAAGGTTTCGGGAACTTGTTAGATATTTTGTAGGTTTGTTGTTTGGTTGTTATATTTTATTGGCACAAAACATCTCGTCATCAGTGCCAGACACTCATTTTTTGAAACAATTTAAGGTTAAAATAATGAACAATAGTTTTACTAAACACAAATAACAAATCGTGAAACAATATCTATAAGAATAACACTATAAGAACAAATGTAACAGCAATAGCAAAAGATAAAACAAATATCAGGTTAAATAAAAAAAAAAAAAAAAAATAAAAAAAAAATGTAATATATATTATAGATATATATATATATATATATATATATTATGTATATATAGTTATATGTATTATATAAATAAAAAAGTTAAAAATTAATTAATTAATTTTAGAAAATAAAATAAAATAATATAATTATAAATAATTTGGGGGGGGGGGTTAAAAATAATAAATAATAATAGTAAAATACAATTTTTCAAATCTGCTTGACAAAAGTCCATTTCCGTAAGAAAGCACATCAATTCGTCAATTCTATTTATATCATTCCCCAAATCAACCGCGACATTGAGTGGGTATCCCCTTTGGTTCATTGACCCTGTGTAGAAGGGACAATTCCTCCTCGAAAATGTGAGAAACTGTCAGGGCTCCCCCACATGCTGACAATCTTGGGGGCAAATCCTTAGATATTAAGTGCCCATGGGTTAACCTTGTATGGTCCGATCTTCAGGCGGGCCAGGACCACCTCCTCTCTGCGTTGATGCGATTTGAGGATTTCCAAGACTTTGGGCTCTCTCTTAAACGCATTCCACCAGCTTGCTGGATAGCTGTTTTTCCAGGTTTCATTCCCATTTGTTCAAAACGATTTTCAATTTAGAGGGCGCGCTAGTTCTGGTGTTGTTTAACATGCTTTTACACCCACGACCAGGAGAGTGCGAGCCTCTTTGGCCTGCCCCTTAATCTGCCATTCGTCATTTCCCCTAGTATTTTTGTAGGGATTAAGTATTTGCATTAGTATTATTTGTTATTACATTATTTATTGATATTGTTTTATAATCAATTTAGGTTTCTAGTTCGTGTATGTTGGATGAAACTAATCAAAAAAATAGCAGCACCGTTTTGCTTATTGCTTGGATAAGTGTTTTTTGTTTTACATATTTTATTCGATTTGTAATTATATGGTAATATTCGCTGTGATAAATTTATTTAATTGTGCAGTGCCAATCCAGCTCTATTTGTACGGGATTGCATAATTACAAAAAAATAAAAAAAAATGTAAGTTTATGGATATAACAACTTGCCATTTGTCTTAAACAACTTACATACAATATGGCACGTAATAATGTTTTTCTAAAAATTGGAAGAACCCTTCCTTTCGATCAGTGTTTCTTTGAGGTAAACATGGGGTATGGGTGTTTTTCTACCATTAGAATTTACATCCTAGCTGATGACTTGCGTGTTACAGTTCAAAATGATCCATTTATTGCCTCACATCCCCTTAAAGCAACTCAGAAATCTACAGGTAGGTGCAGAATAGGGAATAAAAATAAAATTTCCCAAATTCCCATAAATAAATTCGCCTTTAAAAATATGACTTCCGCCATCAGACCTTTAGTAACACTTTATTAGTTTTTTTGAAAAATCAGATACCCAGGACTCCTTTTAAAAAATGTCTAACTTGGAATCCCATACTAGACATTTAATTTAGTGCTTAACCAAAATATAATCCAGAAATTTAGAAAAAAAAGCACTTTCTCCAAGGGAAGAATACCTAAATTTCTGAACCCAATCAAGAAACAAACCGAATAGTGAGCCAGCTTTGGGGAACCAACTTTAAAGACCGGTATAACAGGAGGGGAAACCTATAAACGGGGGGGGATGAAAAATGCACTGTGGTAATTACAAAAAAGGAAAATCTATATCATCTTTTGATAGAAGCCCAATGTATAAGGGCCCTTTGGAAGGTCTATAGGAATAATATAAAATATTAATGAGAGCAATAATCAATTTAGGAAAACTACTAAAAATTGATAATGGCAGAAACTAAATGACATTTTTTACTAACAGGAGTAGTTTAAAATAAGATCATTTAAAAAATAAAAAGTTCATGATATAGATTTTCCGGTTAATGCCCCATGAAATTTTTATTAAAAAAGTTAAGTAGATTACTGTTTATTTGTTTTGTTTTTTACTATAAATTGATTTGCATTTTTTCAGAAAAATTTCACAATATTATAAATTTAAAACTTTATATTTTTACTAAGGATAACTTTAAATTCCCCCAAAATTTTTCCCTTTTTTTTTTTTTTTTTTTTTTGTCTTTTTTTTGTTTTTTTTTTTTTTTGTATTTGATTTAAAAAAAAAGCTTTAATTTTGTTTATTGTATATTTAAAAAGCCTGTAAATAATCTCCGTTGTTTTTATTTTTGTATTTATAACATAGAACTGACTGACCAACTCCTTTTTTATAGGATTACCCCGAAAACAAATAAATATTATTATATACAAGACTAGAATGACAAAAACTGCTCGCCGTTTTCCGCTACTTCATCACAAACTCTCAAAGCTTCCTCTTAAGTACGAAATGCTCATATACATGTCTATTATAAGACCACCTGGACTTACGGTGATGAGCTATGGGATTCTATTAAACTATAAATTCCTCTCGTATCCAATCCTTATAATCTAAAATCCTTCGTAAATTCCTCTTTGCTCGTTTCTTTGTTACGAATATAATCATCCACAAAGACTTAAGGTCCTGTTCCTGATTTTGCCCGGACCAGGTATCAAACCATTCATGAAAAACTCCATTCTCACTTCAACCCACTAGTTTCTACCCAAGCATTCTCTTTGTTTCCTAATAACTCCCCGAGGCAAAAAATAAAGAGTTCCATACGTTGGTTGAATTTACTTAATATCTATCTATTCCAAGGTTTTTTTTTTACAAGTAATAGTTTTGGCCCAAACTGTCATCTGCAAAAAACTAAACTGTAATAAACGAATATGTCAACTTCAGATTAATTAGTTAATACAAAGCATCTCTAGGCCACCGCCTCAAATGCTGAGATGGGTTTTACGGATTGGTGGTGGATTATTGTCTGGGCTGATGGGTTCATTTTGTAAGTAAGTCAGTCTGTCATGGAAATTTTTATATTTTCTAACAGTATCTAATAAAGTGTGAGTAATTCCAATGCCTTGTGAAGCAATTCGTTTGTCTCATAGAAAGTGCAATTTTTCGTGATATTTTGAATGTTTATAAGGTTGTGAGTGACTTCCCTTTTATTTATATGCTTCAAAAAGTCTTCCCGAGACTAAGATTCGAACCCAAAAGCTTTGGCCTTATATATTAGCGGGCTCCCCATTTAGGGGTAATTCTTTATTACTTATTGTTAGTTTTGTGTTTTTGTATGATTTTGTTTTAATTCAAGTTTAAATATCCTTTATTGTTAAGGGACAAATTAACGAATTATGAACTTTTTATCGATTTATATTTAATTTGAATTATCTATGACTCTCAGTAAAAAATCCACGGACGGCGGACAGTCTGACTTTTTTTTTTACGTTACTCCGGCTCTACATATCTTAAAACGTAAGTCCTCAAATTTTTAAGGAGGGCCTTTTTTTCGGTTGATTACAATAGGCTTAATTAATTCTTTGACAATTCATTTTTATCCCTACATTTATTTAAAAATTCTTTAATTGATTTTAACAACGGAGGTAAGTGAAAGCCGTGTGACCAGATTTTTTCAATTTAATTCTGGAATTCTAGTATTATCTAGTAAATTAAGCGCTCGGTAACACAAATCCCTAAAATAAGTCAAACTCATATCATAAATACCTATCAAGTAACCTATTAGGAACATTTTTCTGTTTGTGGTAATTCGTATTTAAGCAGTTAATGGTATAATCTATAAGTTGTCACATAAACGGTATAGTGGAGTCACCAGGACGCCAATGTATGTTAATTCAAAATGTTCGGTGTAAATGTTCAATAAAAAAAAAAAAAATTCTTAAAAATGAACATCCCATGTAAAGATATATAAAAGAGATTGGGCACTAAATGTAAATTTTGACTTAATAAAAAAGTATATTCAACAGAAGACAAAACTGTAAGAATGAAAATTTCAGAATATTAAACATCTAAATTACAACATAAGTACATGATAAATAATTAAAATCAGTGATTGATTTATATTATTTACTATTTAAGAAACAGAAAAAAATTGTACAAAACATAATTAAAAATCTGAATTATACAAATCATAATAACTTTTACAGGCAGAGTTCACAGACATTTTGGGCACAATCCGTGTATATTGGTGTGCAGCAATGACCACAGTATTTTTTATCTCTACTCCTCGGGCACTTTATACATACATTCTTGCTCTAAATTTTCAAAAGAAATACCAGATTCGCCTTTATATTCCCGATTATTATCGGTCTCATAATCAAACTCCGAAATGCAGTCATGGTCACTTTATAAATATTCATTAAAATCCTGGTCACTTCCAGAATCGCTGATAGCATTCCAGCCATTCCTGGGAATTGTTACCATTGACATTCATCGACTGTCGCTTTGAATATGAATTATTGTTATAATATTATAAATATTATTGACAGAAAAATATCAAATATTTTTATTAAAAAAGTTACACTAATGGTTTGGTGGGGTCACACAGACCCCACGTTGCACTAAAAGTTTAATAAAACTTATGAATCATTTAGCGCAGAAAGACCACTTCTGTCAAACGCTCAGTGCTATTGCCTGAAAGATACTGTGAACCATTGCTCCTAAAAGCTACTCCTATTTAGTCCTTGAGCCATCAATGAAAAATGCAAACTATTTTAACAACATTTTTAGTATGTTTTATACAAAGTATTTATCATGGTAAATAAAAAATATACAGGATATAAACCGAAAACCGAGAAACTTCTGTACTGAAATAGGTACTCTAACCTTCAGTTAATCGTAGCCTCTTGGTCATATAATTTGTCTAATTCATATTTTCGGTTGTGAATATTTTTGATATTTTCACTAAATTTCTTTGTATATATTTTATAAAATGTGTACCAGGTAGCTCACCAAAAGAGTACATTTATTATCTACATTTAATCTTTATCAACAACATTAAAACAGCAGTTTTATTTACAAGAAGGTTACTTTTTGGTGAGCCACCTAGTACACATTTTATAAAATATATACAAAGAAATTTTGTGAATATATCAAAAAATATTATAACCAAAATATAAATTAGACAAATTATGTGACCAAGTGGCTAACGCGATTTACGCCTGCGAGTTGTACGATTAGCTGAAGGTTAGAGTACCCGCTCCGCTACACTTCCTATTTTTATCAATAATTTGGTTGATATCATGGAAACGACTGTTCGAACAATATAATGGTTGTAAACTACATTACGAGGCACAAAATTAGCTTTAATTTGAGTAGTAATAGAAATCTAAGGTCTAATACTCACCGACATAATATCAGTATAATAGTTACATGGGTCAGAATTTTTCTACGCGTCTGCCACGGCTTCCCAAACAGCTGTGAATAGCAGACTAGCGTCGTTTGATTCGTATTATCACCTAGTATTATAAGGTTGAAAGGAAAATTGTGGTCAAATCTATCGGAATTTTATATTTTTTGGCCTTTTTACATTCACTTACTATATATAGTAAGAGAAAGTATTGCGATGGTGAAAATTTTCGAATTCCAGTTTTCAACGGAAATACACATTTTAGGGTCCCCTGAGTCCAAATAACTAAGTCCCGTTAAAAGGTCTGTGTGTGTGGTAACTCCCAGGTGGAAACGGTAAGTTTATGAAACTGAAATTTCATACTTAAGACAAATTTACGCCCGAGACGTTACAAAACCTTTTTTCATCAAAATGAGCTTACCAGAAGAGACACTTTATACCATGCATTTTGCACCTTTTTTCATTCTCTCGAAAACGGTTCCGACGATTTGATTAAACTTGCTGTATCAATGTAAAATTTAATGGTCTGACAGGGCTTAAATGACGAAGTTTTAAATTTTCTTTCTCTAAAGTACCTTTATTTTGGTTGATTCTATAAAAATAACTATATTATCTTGTTACCACTGATAAAAAACTGGTAAATATGTAAGTTGTGCGAATTTAAAAAACAACTCAAGGAGAAAACGGAAAAAAAAAATTTGGTGCAATTTTTTGTTTTTGAACATAAGAGCGGTAATATACATGTATGATATACTGTTGGAAAGCTAAAGATTTTAGAAAAAATATTATCTCATACACAAGCTTTTAAAAGCTAATAGAGAGTGATGAAAAGAAGATAAAACTAACTGACTGATTATTTTAGATAATAATGTAATAGATTTTTTAATAAAACACATGTTTTGAAAGAAATTCGATTTAATTAATTCTTTAATAGTTTCACGTATTTTTATCTCTAACTGTATTTGAATATTCTTTCATTTATTTTTTAAAATGGAGGTAAGTGAAAGTCGTGTGTTGCCCGCACCAGATTTTTTAAATGGCCGCCGTTTCGTAATCCACCAGTTTTAGGTTGGCTGACTTGTATTATTGGCTTTACAATGATAAATCCTTTGCATAAAACATATTTAAAAAAATTATAGATTGGGTTGCATTTTTTGCTGCTGACACACGAACTGATTGAAATTACAGCAAAACAAAAATGTCTGGGGCTTCCAGGACCCCATCATATCGGGTACTGCTTAAATTTCTAATATTCTAAGTTATCAATGATGTATACATTGCTACTTCATGCGATTATATGTTCTCCATCATAATAATAACCAAAGCTAATTAAATTAATTAGGCATTGTTAATTACTTTAATTGTTACTAGATCTGAATCAAATAGTGCCTAGAACTATTTGATTATACTCAAACAGACCTATCCTTTGCTAATCGTTAATTATTTGAGTCGTTAATTTATTTATGCCAGTCGTAGAATAATTTTTCTAATTGCCCTTCAAAGGCTCATAATTAATACAATATTCCTCCACTGCTTGTATACTTTGACTTTTGTTTTTAATTAAACTTGTCCCTCTTCTGCAGCTTTAATGTCTTTAAAGTGTTTGGTTTGTCATCTGTTTGTCCTGACTTAAAATTTATTTTATTCTTTGAATCATAAGAAAGTAGGATTTGAAGTATTATAAAGTTTTGTTAGTTTGTTTATTTATTTGACGTCACAACATACGAACAGTAATATACATGTATGATATACCGTTGGAAAGCTGAAGATTTTAGAAAAAGTACTATCTCATACTCAACTCTTAAAAGTTAACAGAGAGTGATGAAAAGCCGATAAAACTAAATGATTATTTTATATAATAATATAATAGACTATTCAATAAAACACACGTTTCTATAGATATTTCATTTAATTAATTATTTAATGATTTCACTAATTTTTATCTCTAACTGAATTTGAAAAATCTTTAATCGATTTTAAAAACGGCGGTTATCCACAACATGATATCGTTAATTGTTTCGAATCTACAAAGCTCAAGGTACTATTGAGGAAGAAAATTAAAAAAATTAGCATAAAAGCACTACTTGGTTATTTCATTAAGAATGAAACTTATATGATATTAATGCGTTAGGTATATAATAATAATATGTCAGTAATAAAATATGGGAACATAAATAAAATTAAATGTAAAATGATAATAAGATGACAGTTATAAAGTATGGAAATAAACAAAATTAAGATGATAGTTATAAAGTATGTTCTTTTTATATATTACCTATACTCTTATCTATAACTATGTTTTTAATATATTACCGTCATATATCACTTCAAAATTGTTCATATTTAAAATTGTAATTGTTCACATATTTTTCCTTTGTCATTTGTTTCATTTGCTTAGTCTCTCTTTATATATTCTCATTACAATATTATCAACTCAATTATCTTTACTTCCATACTTTATAACTATCATCTTAATTTTGTTTATTTCCATACTTTATAAACTGTCACCTTATTTCTATACTTTATAACTGTCACCTTATTTCCATACTTTATAACTGTCATCTTATTATCATTTTACATTTAATTTTATTTATGTTCCTATATGATATTAAAAATCTTTTTAAGTACTAGAACCAAGAACTATCATGTGTTTATAGGTACGTTATACAGGTTATTTTTTATTTTACTGTTGTATTTTTTTTTTAAATCAAAAATGTAATTAACAGAATAGATGTCAAATTATATAATATTAGGCTCAAAAATCATTTCATCATATATAAAACATAATTCGAGGTTGTCTAAATTAACAGGCTTTTGTCATTAAGACTAGTAGTCTTCATTTTTTACATGTTTTCCTATCGAATAGGACTTCTATCATCAATGTCCATTAGATTTATCATTCATTCGTTCAAAAATTAGTATGATTTGAGAGAAGAATGGTCTTCCATTATAAAAAAAAAAAAAGGACATAAAAAACAAAACAAAAACTATTCAAAGCTAATTTAAGACGGAATAAAAATTCTGACGGTAATCAAGTAATGGTTCTAATGCCGTTTTAATGACCCGGTTTTTGATTATCGTCTTATCTTTAACAGGTCATTTAATGACACTCCTTTAATAATCGTATGTGATGATCGCATTGAATTATTTTCATAATAATGTATATTCGTCAGTCTCACTCAACGTATTTCTAACATTAACTAACTCTAATATTAATTCCGTATTATTCAACGTATAATAGTTTCTTGGAATAATAGTGTGTGTTGAAAAATGCTAGAAGGATTATTCAAGGAAATTTTGAGCCTAAGCCGCTACAATGCTAAAAAAAAAGAAATTAATACTAAAGTCGGATTTGTTTTTAATAATAATAAGTGTTAAAACAGTTGTTTCGCGTTGCAAAATAGATAATGAAATTCATACGGTTTCTGAATTATATATATCACCTTCACTCATGGTTTATTAATTTTACACTAGTAAGTATTTACATGGATTACGTTTAAAATGTGGATATCTGGCAGGTGGTAATGCTTATTCGACATTTAATGATGTTTCTGGGATAAGTTAGAATGACAGTTGGGTTAAATTTTAAAAGAATATAAACAAGGGTAATATTTTAGAGGTATAGAGGGTGCAAGGAAATGAAAAATGAGAAACTTAAAAGATTTAAAAAAAAAATACATTTATTGAAATATACAGTATTACGAGTGTATAGTAAACAATGGCATGATATAAACCTTAAACAATTTTAAAACTCGATTGAATATTTTTTTACTATCACTTACCTATATATGAAATATATAGTAAGGGAAAGTATTGCGATCGTGAAAATATTCGAATTCCAGTTTTCAACGGAAATACACGTTTTAGGGTCCCCTGAGTCCAAATAACCAAGTCCCACAAAAAGGTCTGTGTGTGTGTGGTAACTCCCGGGCAAAAACGAAAAACCCTATGCAAGTCGCGCTATCCGAAAAAAAAAAATAATAATAATAAGATAGACTTTAACTATGAAAATATTTTCCTCAAACATCAGGAGGTGCTCTTCGACGCTCTTGTTTACCTGAATTCGTTATCCTCTGTAAATTTATTAGATGTGACATGTTTTTGACCACCTGGTTTTCTAAGGCAGCGGTACCTTCAAAACTGCATTAATTATTATATTTAATGTATTTATATAGTTTACTTTTTGTAACCATTGGAGTTCTTTTCCAGAGGTATCATGTTTACCGATCCCAGTAGGTGATATGCTGGAGAATATTAAAGTAAACCAGGTTTCATAAATAACATTATTATTTAAAATCAACTTACACATATACAATATAATTAAACTATGCCTGAGAATATTGAGGGATTTCTTATAGTTGACCTTGCCAAACAATATTATAGTAAAATGTTACCTTCTGAAACTTAGTCGGCTGGAGGAGGTGGAAACTGTCTCAGGCGTCCCTTCTAGGCTCTTAGACTCCCGACGGACCTCTCTCAACTTCTGCTTCTTCTGCGCCTCCTATACGACTCTCCTCTTTTTGTAGATGGAATTCGACTGCCTTTCTCAATCTAAAATTGCACCCTAATTATCTCACACCCTCTTCTTTCCAAAATATATCCTTTTTTGGAAATTGCAGATCTGCTTTCTGACAAAGGAAGACGGGGTTGATATGGGAAGTACCCCTGGGGTCCAGGAAGTTTCCTGAGGTATCGCGGGGGGCCCCATGGAGGTAGGTAAACGCCTTTTGAACTTTTACCTACAAAGGCTTATAAATATTTACTTCATATTATTAGACCTCAATACATAACAAATGGTCTATTCTACTACCATCCTGAATCATACCTATTACTATCGGATATTATCGGCTTTCATGTACTCTTTTTTTCTTTCTTTTTTTCTCCGGGGTTCTGCACTGATGTCACATCCCGGTCCTCAGTACTCCGTCTCTCCAATAATCTCGATCATTCCTCAGTCAGACCTCTGGCTGCCATATCCTCCATTACCTCTTCTATCTATCTTTTCCGAGGTCTTCCCCGTTTTCTCCTCTTGGGTGGGCAGTATTCAATCAATCGAAGAGGCCAACGTGCTTCGTCCATTCTCATAACGTGCCCATACCACATCAGCCTTCTTCTACTAATTTCTTCGAGAATGGCATGCTGGGCCTTCACTCTTTCCCTTATTTGATTATTGGGGATTTTTTCTAACCGAGACACGGCACAACTTCTTCTCCAAAAATCCATCTCCAGGGATAATTATGTTTTTTGCTGGAATTTCTTCACCGTCCAAGATTCACATCCATACAGCGTAGTGCCGACCAGAAAGGAGTGGAATATCTTCTTTTTCGTGTGGAGTGATACCTTCTTATTCCATAACACTCCATTTAGTATCCCGATAATCCTTTTTCCTTTAACAATCTTATTAGATATGTCCCTATCTATTCATGCGTTCTTATCTATAGTAACGCCTAGATATTTGAAGGCATCGCTTTGTGGAATCGTCCAGCCTCCCAGGCAGAGAGCAGGGAAAGATGAGAGGATAGGTATATATTTGGCTTTTTCCTTATTTATTTCCAGACCCCAGTGTGCATATAATTCTACGAGCTTCCTCATCATATATTCCATGTCAAATTCATCCGATGCAATGACAACCTTGTCGTCCGCGAATTGTAAGGTGAATAGAACGTCTTTATGTACTCCTGTCTCTTAATTTGAGTCCTTAAAATTGAAAAATATTGCGTTAGTGTCACAAAAATCATAACCATTTATTACAGTTTCAGTCGAAATTGTGTTATTATAAATTCGCTTTGTGTGGACGTAGCATCAATTATATTAGCTCTAAGGGACATTTAGCTAATCTCGTACGACCTAAAGCACAATTATTCTAGTTTATATTGCTCACTTAATCAGACAGCCAAATCAAAGGACCGTGAGAGAGGGAGAGAGGTATAGTGTGTGTGAGAGAGAGAGAGATTTTAGAGGGAGGGGGTTAAGGTTGGTGCCAAATGCCCCCTCCTCCTCCCCCTCCTCCCTGCGGTCATCGCTACAAAGCTGGCCCTTGGCTAATCTCAATTAACCTCTCCACACTCCTCCCCTCTTCTCTGACGTCACTAACTGCTATTATATACTTAAACAATTGTTTTCCTAATGTTATTATGCCTGAAATCCCCTAACCATCTGTAGTAAAGGGCTTTAAATTTGATGAACTGTTTTAGCCATATTGTCTGCCTAAGGGATTTAATGATTAAGTGAATATCTGGAGTTTCCTCTGCAAATGATATGTTCCTAAAAATTGACAGACATTACTTCTTTATATTCGAAAATGCGTTGTTAACCATCCAGTGGATGTGTCTTTTTTTATTTTTCCAAGATCTTCTAGTAAATAAATCTATTAAATCATGAAGATTATTCAAGTATATCTCGTGACCAGTTTCTTTGTAGTCTTCTTTGTGGTAGGCCTGATATCAGTGTGGAAGTAAGTGAGAAATCCGGTTAATTAGGGTGGATATGTGTGAATGAATGAAATGTGTAATAATTGTTTCTAACGTAAGAATTCACTATTAGGATATGCTGTAAGATTTAATAAACCTCTTGGGTTTTCCAAGCGAATAAACTTTTCCTAAAAACTGACAGTACTTCATCAGATTCATAGTTCTTCATTGTTACATTCTGCCTTTATTCTATGCCTATAATCCAAAATTCTTGTTAAAATCCTAAATCAACCTTACTTAGCAAGGGATACACTGATGAATATGTATATTTTTGACTTTAAAATTAAATATTAACTAGCTGTTGCCCGCTACTTCGTCTGTTCCAAATTCTGTTATTATGTTCGCTTTAAAGACGTTTTTAAAAGAATATATTGGGGCATGGAAATTCGGTCAAAAATTGAAATTTATGAACAGTTTAAAATATAGTTATTTAATCTACAAAACAGTTACAACCGTTAGCGATTACCCTTTCCCAATGGCTTGAAAGGTCCATTATCCTTTTTTTTTATAAAAATCACTGTCCTTACTCCTGAAGAAAAATAAAAAGTCCGTTTTGACGTCATCTTCTGAAGAGTAGGATTCCCCTTGCAGAAAATTTTCGATGGAACGAAAAAGATGGAAATCCAAAGAAGCAATGTCAGGAGAGTACGGTGGGTGAGGTAAAACCTCCCATCAGAAGCCTAATAACTTTTGCAGAGTCCTTAAAGACACATGGGGCCTAGCGTTCGTTGTCTTGGTTTGAATAGCATTCCTTTCCGATTCCCAACTCTGGCCGTTTCTCTTCGATCGCTACCATCAATAGATCTAACTGGGCGCAGTAAAAGTCCGTATTTATAGTTTGGTTTTGTGGACGAAGCTCAAAATGTATAGGTCCTTTCCCACCCCACCAAATACTGAGCATCACCTTTCGTGGATTGCGAGCGGCGTTTTTCCAGGCAACCCCCAGGATTTTTTTCGGCTGGTGTAGATGTAGAGAATCCATCGTTTCAAAAATGGATCCTCCACTTTTTTTTTTTTTTCAGCAGCAAATCACAACATAAAATCCTTTCAATAAGGTTCCTTTCACTGGGCTGATGGGTAACCCAAACGTCGTAACGACATACTTACCCAGCCTTCTTTAGATTACCAAAAACGGTCGATTTGCAGGCCCTTAACTCTAGCAAACGTATCACTTCGTGCCCTATCAATATTGTTATTATTGTTTGGCCTTACCATGCTTGGTCATCCATAAAATAACACAAGGAATAAATAGCTATTAGAGACTAATATTTTTAGAATCTGACAAAAAGTGTTGTTCTCCATAACCATTCCTGAGCTACAATATTCCCACAAAGCCATAGCTGTCCTCGTTTCATTTGTTTGTTACTGACTGTCTTTAAAAGAAATTACCTGTCTTAGATACGTTATCTCATCTACCCTTATTTCAGGAAGGTCTGTTTTCAGCTGGGCGACATTTGAATTACTAATTATGGTCTTGGTCAAGTACATTGATAACTCGTGTTGTGCACTTCTTAACATTAGTTGATTCAGTATTGTCACTATTCTTTCTTATTTTCTCAAAATCAGTTGCCTATTTATTTTAGCACCAATATATTGATTCTTTATATATATTTGGGCTTGAGTATGGGACTTGGATCTTAGACCTACTACGTTGTTCAAAGTTCAAATACAAAAATTAAATTGGATAAAAGCACTATGAACTAAGACGTTTATTTCCTAAAGGTACTACATAGATTATAGGAAATTTTAGCGGAAACCCAAAAATGTCTGTATGTTATCAAACCAACTCTTTTTTTTAATTTTCGCATAATTATATATTAAAAACACCATTTGAAATATATGAAAAAAATAAGAAATTTAGATAAAATTGAATGATGTAGCTTAAACACAAACTTCTCCTAACATAGTACAGATGACACATGTGTGTTATCAGTAAACAATTACCCAACTGTCGCATCACAAAACCTTCAGTCACACATCGACTCCATTGAAGAGTGGTATCAAAAATGGAGAATTAAAATCTTCTTCTTCTTCTTTCTCTTCGACCCATTTGCCTTTCAGCGCGGGCGAGCTCCCAGCCATTGGTACCAACTGTCTCTGTTCCTGGCAAGGTTTCTAATCTCGCCCAGAGTTTTACCTCTACGCATCCCTATTCGCTCCATGTGGGTGATCAAGGAGGTCCTAGGGCGTCCTCTAGGTCTATGTCCTAAGGGCCTTACCTCCATTGTTTTAATTGCGTTCCGGTGGTGGTCCATTCGGCATACATGCCCGTACCATCCCAATTGCTTCTTGTCTAGGACTTCCAGAACAGAGCATACATTAAGCTCTTCCCTGATTTCCCTGAAACACTTTGGATTCTTGCCCATTTAAGCGCACTACACCCTTTGGCTCTTGGTATGTTGACTTTATAGCCCTCAGCAACTTTTGAGGAATGTTCTATGCCCTCAAGGCTTCCCAAATTTCTTTCCTAGGTACCGAATCGAATGCCGCCTTCAAGCTAAGAACGCCAGATAGACGTTTCGGCCATGGTCCCAGGACTTCTCGATCACGTTCCGCAGGGTGAAAATCTGATCCTGAGTTTGTCTGTTGGGTCTAAATGCACTCTGCTCTTCCTGCAGAATAGGCTCCACTATTGGCCTCAACCGGCTCTCGAGAATAGAGGTGTACACTTTATAGATCACGGGAGACAGGCAAATAGATCTGTAGTTCGAGCAGTCACTTTGACCTCCTTTCTTGTAGATGGGGACTATAACATTGTACTCCCATTCCTGAGGGATTTTTTCATCTTCCCAAACTCTTTGGAAGAATTTTTGTAATGTCCCTATCAACTCTGGTCCTCCATATTTAAGAAATTCTGGGACTATGTTGTCTCGAATTAAAATCAATCCTAACAAATCTCATCAAATCACGTTTACCCTTCGTCGCAAATCTATTACCTCCTGTCCCACTGTATCCTTTAGTAACATCCCACTAATTCCTGTTGAACAGATCCGCTACCTAGGACTCAACACCTGACGTCTAACTTGGAATCCTCACACCAGACTGAAAAGACAAGAAACTGCTCGAAGATGCCGATTGTTACAACACTTACTTGACAAACGTTTAAAGCTTCCAATCTAATACAAAAACTAATTTATATAGCCATTATCAGACCTATTTGGACATTTGGTATTGAGCTATGGAGATCCACCAAGCCATCAAATTACTCCGCATCCAATCCTTGCAATCCAAAATCCTCCGAAAGATCCTAAATGCTCAATATTTTGTCATTAATAAAACTATCCATAAAGACCTGAATATTCCGTTTGTTGCAGACTTAGCCAGAACTAGATATACCTCCTTTAGTTCCAAACTTCGCTGTGCGATGGCCAATATACAGTGGATAAGTAGTGGTGGGGTAATTATGCTGAGCTAGTAGTTTCTTATTGGGGCGTCTGGTGTATAACTTCCGATATTTTAAATTTTCTTTCTCTAAAGTACCTTTAATTTTGTTGATTCAATAAAAATAACTATATTATCTTGTTACCACTGATGAAAAACAGCTAAATTTGCACATTGAGCGAATTAGAAAAACAAGTAACAGAGTAAACTGAAAAAATATTTTTTTAATGCAATTTTTTTTACTTAAGTACAGTAATATACATTTATAATATACCGTTGGAAAGCTAAAGCTTTTAGAAGAAATATTATCTCATACACAAGCTTTTAAAAGTTATTAGAGAGTGATGAAAAGCCGATAAAACTAACTGATTATTTTAGATAATAATGTAATAGATTTTTTAATAAAAACACATGTTATTATAGAAATTCCATTTAATAATTCTTTAATGGTTTTAATGCTTTTTACCTCTTATTTATCTGTTACTGTATTTGAAAATTCTTTAACCGATTTTAAAAACGGAGGTAATTGAAAGTCGTGTGTTGCCCGCACCTGATTTTTTCCTATACAGTTGTAAATATCAATTCATCATCATCCGTGGCGCTACAGACCGATGTGGTCCTTGGCCTCCTCAATAAGTCTTCGCCAGGTGGTTCGGTCTTGAGCCGCCGCTCGCCAGTTGCGGGTGTCAAGTAGGCGAAGAGCATCCCTGGCAACGGTTTCCTCCCATCTAAGCCGAGGTCTTCCTCTTCCCCTTGTCCGGTGGAGCCCCCCATCCAGCAGCTTTTTGGGAATTTCATGGTCTGGCATCCGTACTACGTGGCCAGCCCATCGCAGTCTTCCTAAGTTGATTAACCTCATCACATCAGCTTCGCCATTGATCCGGTAGATCTCCAAGTTTGTCCTCCGCCTCCAGCTTCCCCCGATCTTAACTGGCCCAAATATCTTTCTTAAGATCTTTCTTTCAAATATGAGGATTTCCCTCTCCTCTTTACCAGTGAGGGTCTACGTCTCAGATCCATAAGTTAAGACGGGCCTAATGAGGGTCTTATACAAAAGGCACTTTGTGGAACGGGTGAGGTAGGAACTTCAATACAAATACAAATATCAATTAATAAATAAAAAAAAAAAAAAAAAAAAAAAAAACATTTCCACATGAGGATTGGGTTGACTAAATATTAAGTTGACTTCAGGTTGCCTTTCAATGTATTTACAGATGTATTAATCATTTCCTTTCGATTCACCTTTTAAACGAGACGATGTTAACACGTGGAAAATTGTGAAGACTTACATGTGCGGAACCCTTGAGGGAATATATGACGGAGTACATATTCGGCACAATAGGCACGAGTACAAACTGGAGAATAAAATAATATAATATTAACAATGGTGATTTTTTTTTTTTTTTTGGTGGGGGGCGGCGCTTTGGGAGTGAGAACACTCCATTACCAACATTCCTTTATTCCATTGTTGTTGGGATAATTCAATCCCTGGGACTTGGCTACATTGTCCATCAAAGTTAGCCGCTTTCGCGATATTTTTTTCCCCCTTTTTGATTGGAACTCGTTTGAATACAGGCCAAGACCTTTATTGGCCACAAAGCGGGGTATTAGAACCGGGATAAATTGTTACCACGCCTCTCCCCAAGCCAAGGTTTACAACTAAACCGACTCTAAAAACAAACAAAAAAAATTACCTCCGTTTGGACCGGTTATTCCCTCCGTAATGGCCTTTATATGTGTAATTCGTTTATTGCCCGCCCTCATTTTAATATCTTCATCGGTAAACCAAGTGTAATAAAATGATAGAAATAATATAACTGTTGATAGCAAAGAATTCGATCCAATAGCTCAATCCAGTAGATTTTATGATATTATAACCTCGGGAAAGTAAATATAAAAGAAAAAATTGAAGATTAACAATCATGAATACAATTATGCTTTTTATAGCCTTGAAAGTTTAAATGATTCCATTTTTATTGGAATGAATCTAAAGTGATAACACTTTTTTTTATTTTCCGTTTAGGATGAGTAAACAAATAAAATCGAATGGTTACTGTTTTAATGTTTATCACTGTCAATGATTAGACCCATTTATTCAGCTTTTGATATTTATTAATATTTAATATACAGCTACGTTTAACGTTATATAGGAGCGAAAAAATAAAACCTTTTTAAGTTTTTCTCAAAAACGGCTGTAACGATTTTGATTAAACTCTATATATCGATGTATAATTTGATGAGCTTTAATATGATGTAGGTTTCATTCTGATAGAAACAATCTGACAGGGCTTAAATGCCGATATTTTGTATATTTCAAAAAGTTAGTACATTCTCTTATTAACATTGACAAATAACGGGTAAATATGCAAGTTGAGCTAATTTGATAAACAACTGAATGAGATAAGTGTAAGCATATTTTTTAATGATATTTTTGTGTTTTTGAACACAAGAATAGTAATGTATATGTACAGTATATCGTTGGATAGTTTTATCGGCTTTTCATTACTATTTATCAACTTTTACAAGCTTGTGTATAAGATAGTATTTTTTTTTTTAAATCATTAGCTTTCCAACGGTATTTCATACATTTATATTACTGTTCTTATGTTCAAAAACGAAAAATTGCATTAAAAAATATTGTTTCTTTTTTCTCCTTTAGTTGGGCATCGTCTTCATTCAATTTATATATTTACCTGTTTTTCATCAGTGGTAACAAGTTAATATAGTTGTTTTTATAGAATCAACAAAATTAAAGGTACTTTAGATAAATAAACTTTAATATATCGGCATTTAAGCCCTGTCGGACCATTTTAATCAGAATGAAACCTACATGATATTAAAGCCCATTATATTATATTTAATTAAAATCGTCGGAACCGTTTTTAAGAAAATCATAAAAAGGTGCAATATGCATGGTATAAAGTGGCTCTTCTGGTAAGCTAATTTTCATGAAAAAGGTTTTGTAACGTCTAGGGCATAGATTTTGTCTTAAATATGAAATTTCAGTTTCATAGGACTTACCGTTTCCGCCCGGAAGTTACCACACACACACACACAGACCTTTTTGCGGGACTTGGTTATTTCGACTCAGGGGCCCTAAAATGTATATTTCCTTTGAAAATTGGAATTCAAAAATTTTCGCGATCGCAATACTTTCCTTACTGTATATAGTAAGTGAAAGTAATATAGTATAAAATACTAGATAATTAATTAACAGCTAGTTACAGAAACAAGCCTATTTTATAAATAACCAAAATTTCAAGTAAAATGTTATTGAACAGTTGTTATAATATGTTTTTCTATTTAATACCTATCGAATTTCCCTTGTATGCAGTTTAATGCTTCAATCTTAATCAATTCATATCTACCAAAATTTTGGAACAACAAGGAGCTTGATGGAGGACATAGGTGTCGATATAAAGACGTAGGAAGGATAGCAGAAAGTGTGGTTCTCGACTCCCTGGGAATTATACACTATCACATCTACTCCTAACAGGTATAATTGGAGGGGCATGCATGTGCATCTGTGTTCAGTTATATTTTAATTTTAACAGATTATTTTAATATAAAGATATTGATTTTGGGTGCTGAGTGTTTTGGTATTGTTTTTATTGATGATATTGTGATTTTTTAGTATGTAATTGTCTAATGTATATATAATTTTTTTTTTTTTTAATTTAATCTTTGGTGTATATGTATAGATATATATAAGTATTTGTAAGAAAATGTGAAACAGTAGAGAAGAAAAGAGAAAAAAAAACAAAAAAAAAAAACAGGAAAAATAAGTAGGAAAAAAAATTTAAAAGAGTAAAAAATAAAAAAAATGTTTGTATTTATAGTTAAATAAAATGTTAAGAATATTCCTGTAGGAAAAAAATCGGTATGCTGTGTTATAGCAACCCAATTAAGTTGGGCAGCATCATTTTGTTTGTTTATTTATGAATAAAGTGTATCTCTCTAGAGTTATATTATCTATATATGGACAACTTTAGATAAAAAAGATAAAAATACGCTTACGTATAATGTCGATATTTTAGCAGCTTAAACTTATAATTAGGCCAAGAGAAAGATTAGAAGAATAAAATATTAAGGACATACTATTGTACAGAGAAAATAAATGCAAAACCTGAAATTATAATGGAATTACCGAAATTAATGAATTTAAAAAAATGTTATACACATCCTTTCAGACATTTAACATTATAGGCCGTCAGGCAAGCAGTGGGATGCATTTTAATAATCTAATTAAGAGTTAAAAGTATACTAAATGTTTGAGGAGATGAGGGTGTCTCATTACAAAAACCTTCAAAAGTACTTCAGATAATGCATAAGCAAGAGATAATGTTATTGCTAAATGAGGCTCTAATTCCTTAAAAGGTGTGCAGAATGCGTAGTTTAAGATTCCAACTCGACGGTTACGAATCCAAAGGGACCATCTGCCTCCGCCGAATGTGTTAGCGAAAGGCAGCTGTGCGTTAAGGAGGAAACGTAATGTAATCAGGATGTATTTATAGCGTCGTAAATAGGCTTCTTAGGTGGTTCCATAAGTTAAATTGTCGGAGGAAATTTAGGAATACCCCCATCCTTTGGAAGGAATATCTTTATTCTGATTGGAACTAAATTAATAATTATGAGTTTCATGGAAGGATCGACTACACGCGATAAGGCCGAATTTGTGAGGGGCTTGTGGCGATTTATCGTGCCTCGCAGAAGCAGCTGCTTTGTTTAGGGTTTTTTTATTATATATTATATACTGTACTCCTTTATATCACGTGCTCATAGAATAGAGAGGCAAGCAGCCTGATTTTAAAAATCTGGTGCGAGCAACACACGACTTTCACTTACCTCTGTTTTAAAAATCGATTGAACAATTTTTAAATACAGTTAGAGATAAAAATAAGTGAAACTGTTAAAGAATTAATTAAATTGAATTTCTATAGAAACACGTGTTTTTTAAAAAAATCTATTATGTTACTATCTAAAATAATCAGTAAGTTTTATGTTCATTTCATCACTCTCTATTAACTTTTAAAAGCTTGTGTATGAGATGATAATTTTTCTAAAATCTTTAGCTTTCCAACGGTATATCATACATGTATATTACTGCTCTCATGTTCAAAAACGAAAAATTGCATTGAAAAAATATTTTTTCTGTTTTCTCCTTTAGTTGGGTATCGAATTTATTCAAT
This sequence comes from Piezodorus guildinii, assembly GCA_023052935.1. Classification (NCBI taxonomy): domain Eukaryota; kingdom Metazoa; phylum Arthropoda; class Insecta; order Hemiptera; family Pentatomidae; genus Piezodorus; species Piezodorus guildinii. Next base: position 194,675,633 of record CM041292.1, read on the forward strand.
TTATATATTTACCAGTTTTTCATCAGCGTTAACAAGATAATCTAGTAATTATTATTGAATCTACAAAATTAAAGGTACTTTAGAGGAAGAAAAGTTAAAATATCGGCATTTAAGCCCTGTCAGACCATTTTTATCAAAATAAAACCTACATGATATTAAAGCCCATTAAATTTTAAATCGATATAGCGAGTTTAATCAAAATCGTCGGAACCGTTTTTGAGAAAATAGAAAAAAGGTGCAAAATGCATGGTATAAAGTGCCTCTTCTGGTAGGCTCATTTTGATGAAAAAAGTTTTGTCACGTCTCGGGCGTATAGTTGTCTTAAATATAAATTTCAGTTTCAGAGGACTTACCGTTTCTGCCCGGGAGTTACCACACACACAGACACAGACACACACACACACACACACACACACACACACACAGACAGACACACACACACACACACACACACACAGACCTTTTTTCGGGACTTGGTTATTTGGACTCAGGGGACCATAAAACGTGTATTTCCGTTGAAAACTGGAATTCGAAAATTTTCACGATCGCAATACTTCCCTTTACTATATATAGTAAGTGAAAGTAATAAGTGAAACTGTTAAAGAATTAATTAAATTGAATTTCTATAGAAACATGTGTTTTTTTAAAAAATCTATTGTGTTATTATCTAAAATAATCAGTTAGTTTTATCATCTTTTCATCACTCTTTATCAACTTTTACAAGCTTGTGTATAAGATAGTATTTTTTTTTTTAAATCTTTAGCTTTCCAACGGTATATTATACATTTATATTACTGTTCTTATGTTCAAATTCGAAAAATTGCATTAAAAAAATATTATTTCAGTTTTCTCCTTTAGTTGGATATCGAATTCGTTCAACTTATATATTTACTTGTTTTTTATCAGTGGTGACAAGATAATATAGTTTTTTTTATATAATCTATAATCGACAAAATTAAAGGTAGTTTAGAAGAAGAAAATTTAAAATATAGGCATTTAAGCCCTGTCAGACTATTTTAATCCGAATGAAACTTACATGATATTAAAGCCTCTTAACTTTTACATTGATATGGCGAGTTTAATCAAAATTGTCATAACCGTTTTTACGCATGGTATAAAGTGGCTCTTCTGATAAGCTGATTTTAATGAAAAAGTTTTTATAGCATCTCGGGCGTATAGTTGTCTTAAATATGAAATTTCAGCTTCATAGGATATTTCGTTTCCGCCCGGGAGTTATCACACACGGACTCACACACAGAGACCTTTTTGGGGGACTTTGTTATTTGGACTCAGGGGACCCTAAAACGTTTATTTTCGTTAAAAACTGGAAGTCGAAAATGTTCACGATCGCAATACTTTACTTACTTACTCAAATAGATTTATCGGCTTTTCCTCATTCCATTATGTTTTAAGTTTTTTTGTATGACATAATACTTTTTTCTAAAATATTCAGCTTTCTTACGGTATATTATACATCTATGTTACTGTTTTTATGTTCAAAAACAAAAGATTGCATACAAACTTATTTTTGCTCTTTTCTCCGTTTTTTGTCTATCGAATTCGTTCAACATATTTATTTATACGTTTTTTTTATCAAAACTAAAAAGATGATATGTTTATTTGTACAAAATCTACAAAATTAAAGGAACTTTAATGCAAAAAAATTTATATTATCGTCATTTAAGCCCTCTCAGACTATTTCAATCAGAATTAAATCTATATTATATTAAAGCTTATTACATGGATACGAGTTAGAGCTGTTTTTGAGAAAATCTTAAATTATAAAATAAAATTATTCGAAAATTTTCACGATGGCATTACTTTCTCTTACTATATATTTCATATATAGGTAAGTGATATTAAAAATATATACAAATAAATATGTTTTGTTTATTTATATTTACAAATTTAATGAGAAATACATCAAGTAAACGTAATGGAACTATACTACACATGAAATCCTTGTACATACACTACGAGATTTTTTGTAAAAACATTTCTTTCGGAATCTAAAATTTCTATGAAAGAAAAGTTAATATTTATTTCGTTTCTATTACTGAGACAACTTAAAATATTAAACTTACCCGCATGTAGAGAGTGAGATAAGCCTATCAGATGATTTTTTTATTGCAATTAAATTATTACACAAAGGTTTATTATTTGCAAATCACCACTGCTAATTTCTGTCTAACATTTTTCTTATTTTTCTTTTTAGCACTTTGTATTCATCTCAATTATAGGTTGTTTTTTTTTTATTTATTTATTTTTTTTTTTGGATATGATATATATTATATTTTATGTAATTTGAATTTATCAATATTTTCCGTATATATTGTGTGAATGTGGTCTTATACCACAACGTTTTAACGTTTCAGCACTCTAACAACGTAAACTCTAACAAAGTTTTCAATAATAATTCTAATTCTACATTAATTAAAATAATTCTAATTAATTATATTTTAGTTTTGAGTGAATTACTTTAATTATAGATATTTTTTTTTGTTATCTTCAATTTTTTTCATTCACACCTGTCAATAAATGATGACAATCAGCGAATAATTCTATTTTTGTTTAGTTAGGAATTTAATTATCTTTCAAAAAAACGTATTGTTTGAGTGGACACATTTTTTTAGTTATTCAGATTTTACGTTTCTTGAAAAATTTGAATCGGAGGGAAGGAATTTTTCTTGGATTTTTTTATTATTACAAAGGTTTATTATTGAAAGTAATAAAAGCATACTAGAGACTTTTATATAATTTCTCTTGAAATAATTCAAATATTATTTAAAATCATTAATCGCAGTATCATGATTAGAATACTCTATAAAAATTGTTCTATATCTTCAAAAATAACAGAGCAATCGAATTAAAAATAATACATTTTAAAAATAATCGACGGATATCAACGTAACTAGTAAGATAGGACAATACTCGCAGAAGACTGAAAAGAAGTTCGATGAAGGACCTTCTAAGCTAAATCCGTAAAAGGAAGCACGCCAGGAAGAGGTGCCGCTGGGCTCTTCTCTCCATCATGCCTACCACGCCAACTACCATTCCTTCATCATCACATTCTCTGATTGTCAACATTTATTGACGGGTGTGAATGAAAGAATTTGAAGATAGAAAATATCTATAATTAAAGTAATTCACTCAAACAATAAATACGTATACATATGTAATTCAATTAAATTTACATTATGGATAAATGCTAAAGGTCTTTATAAACAAAGGCTGACATAGAGGACCCAAATTAGGGTTAAGAGGAAAGAGATAACGAGACGATTTGGGCTGTTGTTATTATTATTATTGTTACTTTTGTTTGTTGCCAATACTAAATTAACTTGTTCTATGTAAAACCTTTTTTTTTTTTTTTTTTTTTTTTTAACATATTTATTGATATTTACAACTGTATTAAATAAAAATACATCTAGTAAATGTGATGTTAATATGTAAAACTGTCATGAAATACATGAGAGACACTACCCAGTGGCAACACTCTAAAAACACTCTAAACTAGAAGGTCCCGTGGCCATCTTCTTTTCAGACGCCTCGGAGGATTATCAGGGATTGAAGAGGAAGCAAGGACTGAAACTAATGGATTGTAGTGGGAATGGAGCTTTTCATGGAAGGAATGGTACCTGGTTCGGGCTAAGTCAGCAACATATGGAATATTAAGGTCTTTATGAATGAGTGTGTTTGTGACAAAATAAGGAGCATTGAGGATTTTCCGAAGGATTTTGGATTGTAAGGACTGGATACGAGAGGAATTCGATGGTTTAGTAGAGCCCCATAGCTCTACTCCGTAAGTCCATATCGGTCTTATGATGGTCATATAAATGAGTCTTTTGTAATTAAGTGGAAGTTTGGAGCGTTTGTCCAGTAAGTGTTGAAGTAGTCGAAAACGTCGGGCAGTTTCTTGTCGTTTAAGTCTTGTATGGGGATTCCAAGTTAGACGTTTGTCAAGGTGGAGTCCTAGGTATCGAATCTGTTCAACAGGGGCTAGTGGAGTGTCATTAAAGGATACTGTAGGGCAGGAAGTCATTGGTTTACGATGAAGGGTAAAGGTTATCTGGTGGGATTTGTTAGAATTAATTTTAATCCTCCAATTCTGGCACCATACTTCAAGGTCTCGGATGTGGGATTGAAGAGTGTGGGAGGCAGTAACTGGATCATTATCTACTGATAGCACACACGTGTCATCAGCATAGGTAGAAAGGAATGTGTTAGGATGGGTTGGGATATCAGCTGTATAGACTGTATAAAGAACAGGTCCTAGGATGCTGCCTTGAGGAACACCAGCAGATTGAGAAAACAGGGAGGAATAGGAACGATTGTGATTTATTTTGAAAGATCTATCAGCCAGGTAGGACTGGATAATAAGAAAATAGGTAGGAGGGAGGAATAGACGGAGCTTGTAAAGCAATCCAGGGTGCCAGACTCGGTCAAAGGCCTGTTCTACATCGAGAAAGGCTCCCGTGCAGTACAATCCGCGCTCCAACGCAGAGGAGACAACATCAACCACACGATGACATTGCTGGATAGTGGAGTGAGATGTACGGAAACCGAATTGATGATCTGGAATAATATGATGGGAATCAAGGATTGGATATATACGTTTCAGAAGGAGTTTTTCTAGAATTTTACCCATTATACATAAAAGAGAAATGGGACGGTAGGAAGATGGATTTTCAGGTGACTTTTTGGGTTTAGGGATCATTTTTACTATGGACAATTTCCAGGAGGCAGGAAAATAAGTAGTACGGAGTACGGCATTATAGATGTAGGTAAGGAATAGAATGGCTTTTTGAGGGAGATGCTTCAAGATATAGGAAGTGATTAAGTCATGGCCAGGAGCTTTTTGGGCAGGTAATCTGTGAATGATATTGGATATTTCGGAAGGATGGAATGCTTTAGGTGGAAGGGTCATTGGGAGGGGAATAGTTAGGTCTTCTTCTATCATTTTAAGGTGATTGGGGTTAAGGATATCTGGATGTGGAGTATATGTATTGTAAAGATGTCCGAATATCTGAGCTTTCTCTTCGTCAGTTCTTGTCCAGATTTGGTTTTCAGTCAAGAGTGGATGGTTACAGTCTTTGAACTTAAGTAGTTTTTTTGTGGTTGTCCATAATGATTTGTCTGTTGTAGTTAGGTTTTCAGTAAATCTGAGTAAATTTTGAATTTTGTATGTTTTTATTTCCGACTTGAGTTTGTTAGTTAGTTTGGTATAATAAGTTTTGTCAGTTGGGTATCGAGTCTTATGCCACTTCGATCTCGCTCTGCGCTTTTCCTTTATTAAGAATCGAATGTGCTGTGGCAGATCTGTATGTTGAGTGTCATTAATGTTGGTGGTCTTTGTGTTGTCAATTATACTACAAGTTATGGAGTCAGTCAGTTTTTTAACAGCTGTATCAATATCATTGTTTGTCTTGAGTGGAGTGTTCAAGTCCAATTTGCTTTCCAGGTCAAGTCGAAATATGTCCCAGTTTACTCGTCCATTGATCAATGTAGGTGGAAGGGGTTGAGGAACAAAACTGGAATGTAAGGAAAGCAAAACCGGGCTATGATCTGATGAAAGGTCGTTCAGTGATCTGATTGTGGTTTGGGAGGAGGAAATTTGTGAGGTGATAAATATGTCCAGGATATCAGGTTTTTTTTTTAAGGATGTCGGCCAATACGTGGGATTCATAGGTGAGAGAACAGTATAGCTATGGGAAATAGAGACACTAGAAAGGAGATTACCTCGGGAGTTGGAAGTGCGGCAACCCCACGTTGGTGTTTAGCATTATAGTCTCCTCCAGCGATAAAGCGCGGTCCGAGGGATCGAAACAGGGTTTCAAGTTGGTTATAGGAAAGGGAAACACCAGGAGGAAAATATACAGCTGAGAGGGTGAGATGAAAAGGACGAGTTGGAATGGTCACTGAGGTTGATTGTATGGCGTCAGTTGGAGTAGAAGGAATAAGGGAATGAGGCAAGGATTTATGGATAAGGATGCATGACCCGGCATGGGAAGTGTTGTCTGGGTGGTCCGATCTATATGTGGTGTAGTCACGTATGTAAAAACGTGTTCGTTGTGTAAAGTGCGTTTCAGTCAAGAGAGCTACGTCAATATGGTTGTCATGGAGGAAAATGTCCAGTTCGTCACGGTGGTTGAGTAGGCCGTTAGCGTTCCACAAAAGGATGGCTAGGGGCTTTACACTCATCGTGGGAGATTGAATGGGATTTGGGTAAGGATTCTAGTTAGAAGGGTGATTAGTGGTTGAATAGTATTACTAAGGTCTGAAAGAAAAGACTGGAGAATGGAGCATATGTTGGAAGGGTCTTGGTAGGGATACGGATGTGGGTAAGAGACTTGTGCAGGATGATTTGTATGGTCCGGATCGTTGGCTTGGGGCTGGACTCGCCGTGGAGTACGATGATGTTCAGTCCGCTGAGGTACTTGAGGCGAGGGGTTTATTTGACTTGGTTGAACTGAAGGAGATGGTATTTGGGGAGGATGTTCAGGAGGCAGTTTTACACGTAAGGGTGTATGGGGAGGAACGGATCGGTGTACAGGTTGCAGGTTAGGATGGGAGGAAGGAGGCTTGGTTAGGGATTTAGGAGGCGCCTGTCTTTGTGGCTGTTGATGCTTGATGATCTCGGAGAGATGTTTTTTTGAGTGCTCTGTAGTTTCCCTGACTGCAGTTGTTGTAGTTGGCTGCTGGGCGATGGTACCTTTTTGTTTTTGAATTTCTGGGTAGTTATTCAAATTGTCCAAATCAGGCACCTGCGTGCGAATATTCTGCTCCACTCGTAATTCCGCTAGGTGGTGTGTCCTCTGCTTAAGAAGATTTTTGTATACACTACAGCCCCTATAGCTAGCCGGATGGCCTTCACCACAAAGTGCGCACTTTGCAGTCTCATTAGGGTGTTTAAGGCATGTGTCAGAGGCATGTGGCCCGGCACATTTAACACATCTAGCAGGGTGATAGCAGTAGGACTTCGTGTGTCCTAATGATTGACATCTGGTGCACTGTACGATAATTGTCTTTTGTCTAGGCTCTTCAAACCGAACGGTCGAATATACTAGCCGTCTAACTTGAAATATCTCCGTGTTATTCTTGGCTGGCTCCAGATCCACGAAAAACAAGGGCAAAGCATATTTTTCTTTGGGGTGTGTTACACATGAGATATTCCTAACATTATGGCCAATTTCTTCTAGGCCGCATTTGATGGCTTCAGTAGGAGTGGAGTCCTCTCAGAACTACTCTGTATGGTTTATCTTGTTTTAACTGGTAGCAGTGGAAGTCAAAATTTTTATTATTTAAATAAGTGATAAGTTTTTTATAGCTCTCCTTATTGGTGGTATTTATTTTTATATCATTTATTCTTGAAAAACATTGAAAGTTTGACGGGCCTATGAGATCAGAAATTTCTTTGCCGAACGAGAGGAAATTATTTATATTTGATACAAATATTGGAGGTGGTTCCGGGTCAGAAAATCCTTGTTCCGGGAGCTGGTTTTTATTGATGGCGTTAGCAGAAGTGCTAGAGGTAGAAGCTGGTGATTTTGAATGTGCGGTTGAAGACGGTCCGGGTAAAGATGGCGCCGTTGACTCATTTAGGTTGGCTGCAGTGGTACTGCGAGTATGTAAAACCTAAACTCGTAAATTAAGAATCCATGAAGGGTCTTGGATTCAGAGAGATTGAAGATTGAGATTCGTACTGTTTCATGACCAACGAATGTGCAACGAGGTGATTAAGCATTATAAAGACTGAGAGGGACGCTATACCCCAAGATCGCTTCACGGCTTAAGTAACACATTAAATTATTCTGCTTCGAGGTTCGAACCCGGATCCCGGACAATAGTAGATTAGTGCTCTATCTACTTGACCACGCTGGGATAGTAATAATTTAGCATAATTCTATTTGAGTATAGCAGCCAATGATGAAGGGAATAACACAGGATGATGGAGAAACAGAACTAGAAGAAGGCTGATTGAGAAGTCCCTACAAAGGGCCCACGTATGCAAATATAGAAGCCACGCTTTAGCTAATTATGGTTGCCTTTATGTTGCACCATATGGTTCAAAGCCCTTCTCTGCACTTGAGTTGTAATGAATCTACTTCAAGGAACCATTTTTTTTTCTTTCACTTGCGAAATAATGTTATTAACTCTAACAAACTCCCTCTTTCCACCCTCTTCTTTGTTGCGTTTTTATCTCAATTTCTTTTTTGTTTTAAGTTTTGTCAATTATGTGAATTATGTCCCTCTTACTTCGCTATCAAAAGGGATACTCTTTAGGGAAAAAAAAAAAATTGGCATTTAACGTCGCAGTTGAATTTGATTAGGAGAAGAGGACTAAAGAAAGTTGAGGGAATAAATGATTGTGGTAGACGATCAAAGAGGCCGAGTGGGAGGGGGGCGTTCGTCCTCAAGGCTCCCCCCCACACAGTAATGATTAACATATTTTAGCGCGCCCTTATCTACATAGAACATACTGGCACTATCTCTCACTTTCTTGAAATGCCCCTTGAAATCAGCCATAAAGGACGAGGAACAAGGCGGAGAACCGCGAGTCGTACGTTTTATGCAGGCCATTTGTTATGGTTCTATTGGAAGGACCCCATAAATATTTGAGCTGCATCATAATGCATCGCGAATCGGACAAAAGTCTAGTGCAATCACCGGAGAAGGGAACACATAGCCGAGAATTATGGGACCGCTCTCTGGTTATTCATGTACATAGGGCCATGTATAGAATTCTTCAAACGCTTCCAGGAAATCGGAATTAATTTTTTAGAAACAATATAGCATATCCAAATTTTAATTTTTTGTATAGGTTTTAAAAAAATTAAATATGATCCACATTTTCACTGAACAACTTTTTATTTTTCATCTTCAACGTTTCACCCCTAAGCCGTCAAGGATAACTTAATCTGCCATCATCCTATTACAGATATTATATTATATATATATATATATATATATAGAGAGAGAGAGTCACATTTTAAAATATCTTAGGCTGAACTAGCCTCGTCATCTTTTTATTCATTACTGTACTCCAGTATCGAATAATAAGTTGACGAGGCAAGTTCAGCTTAAAATATTTTTAACCCATTCGAGACCGAGTGTACACCGTTTTATGTACAATTATTAGTTATTTTGAATATACTAGTCGTACTGTAGTTGTGTAAAGTACAGATAAACAAAATGTGGCATTGGTACTACATATTATTATTATTATGTAATACATACTGTGTACCGAAAATCTAAAAATTATCTGAAGTCTTCCTTACAAAAAAAAAAAAAAAATTCCTTTTCTCGAATATGTTAAATGTGACTATATATATATATATATATATATATATATATATATATATATATATAAATACGTCACATTAAGGTATCCTTGAGAATGTCCTTGTGTTGAAACATTGGAGATGAATAATAAAAGTCTGTTGAGTGGAAATGTGGATCACATTTATTCAGAAAAAAAATCTATAATTAAAAACATTCCCTCAAACAATAATACACACACAGATTTAATTTAATTTAATATTCGTTATAAATTTTTATAAATAAATACTGAAGAGTCTTTATAATCAGACTGACATGGGGGACCCAAATTAGGTTTAAGAGAAAACAGCTAACCAGACGATTTGGGCTGTTATCCAGGCTACTTGTCAATCAAAATTATCCTTGAACACCAAAATTACTATTTACAATGTACTTAATAAACCCTTATGGATATTCGGAATAGAGGTAGGGCTTAGCCAAAATCTCTAACAAATATTTGTAATACACTTACCTATGCAATAAACTACTGTAATACACTGCTTTTTGCAATTCGCCGAGCTACGAAGCCAATTTACTTTATTATACTTGCATCGGATGCATCACGCGCTCGCTCACAGGTAGTGTTAGCGGCGCCTATTTAAGTCACGGTCGAATTTAAGAAGATTTATTATTTAATGATATTGTATTATTAAAACTTGCTCATTGTCATTGTAAATATTATTTTTCATGTTACTGATTTATGAGAATAATTAAACTCTACGAGGTATCTTGACCTATGGCCGAGAAACTAGTCTGGTAGAGAAACTATCCCTAGAAATCAGTACAGCGAGAGTTCGCTCTGCTCTTCAGATCACCAAGCTGCTTCTACCTGGTGGTATCTCTCTAGGTCAGAGTATCTCTGCCTCTGTATCCTATATGTGATCTATCTTTATTTCACATCCTTCATCTACCTAATTTCCTTCATCGTTAGTATCCTCCACATAGGATGGTGTTGTTGTTGTTGTTTGGGGTTTTGAGGCGTAAAACCCAGGGGTCATAAACGCCTATAGTTCTCTTTAAGTATAAATAAATAAATAAATCAAAACTAATAAACTAGGCGTATAATAACTAGATAAAATAGTAAAAAAAATAAATAAATAATTAAAAAAAATAAATAAAATAAAGATAAGTTAAATTAAAAGACTATGTTTTATTAAATAGTAGGTGACTCCTAAGAAACCTGAACAGCGCCGAGATGTTGTTTTCATTATCGGAGAGTATGAAGGATATATTAGGTATAAGCCCAAATTTGTTTAAACCTGTCCTATAAGAAAGGCATTCTTCTAAAATTTGGCTGATAGTCAGGATATTGTTACAATGTGGGCACTTAGGAGGTGGCTGCTTGGTAATGAGATGAAGATGGGTCATGTTAGTGTGGCCAATCCTTAATCTGGCCAGGATAACTTCCTCTCTGCGGCTTGAGCGACATGATGAGGACCAAGGCCCCACCTTTGTTTTGACGACTTTCAGTTTGCTAGCAGGACTCTCGTCCCACATGGACTGCCAGGCAGCCAATATTTCCTTTCGGAGCGGCTGACACATATCTCGCGGTGTTAGGATAACTACACCTTGACCCGGAAGGGTGAGCGCCTGTTTGGCGGCCCTATCCGCCAGCTCATTACCAACTATCCCCACATGGCTTGGGATCCAAATAAAGCATACTGTCTTTTCTAATTCTTGGAGCATATGGATATATCGGTGTCCACATAGGATGGGGTGTATGGCTTCTACCAATGTGCACCTATGAAGGGGTCCTAACCGCTGCTGTTGAGCTTCTACCTCACGGGACATTCCTTCCTTACCAGTCCCCTCTGCTAATAGGTCCGCCCCCCTACCTGAAAGGGTGACCTCAAACTAGGTGCTGTGGTACGTGCTTCAACCACGGCGGGCACCATCCTACATCATACTCTCTTCCTAACATGAACACACATTGTTGAGGCCTTCTGTGACCCCATCTTTTCCTTATTAATAACCATATCATCGACATATTTAAAGCTACAAAGTTAATTTATATTATATTTACTCTATTAAATATTTATTTTTTTAATCACTCGATAATTGTGATTTAACTCGCTCTGTCGATGTAAGATTTAATAGGATTTAATCCTAATATCATGTAGGTTTCAATCTGATTGAAATGGTCTGAAAGGACTTAAATGATGATATTCTAGATTTTTTTCAAGTAAAGTACCTTTAATTTTGTAGATTCTATAAATATATCAACTTATTATAATTGCTAAAAAACAGATAAATATATAAGTTGAACGAATTTGATACCAACTAAAGGAGAAAGGAGAAGAAATATGTTTTAATGCAATTTTTATGTTATTTAAAATAAGAACAGTATTATAAATGTATAATATACAGTTGAAAAGCTAAACATTTTAGAAAAAAATATTGTCTTATACACGAGCTTGTAAAATTTAATGAGGAGTGATGAAAAGCGGACAAAACTAACTGGTCTTTTAGATAATAATATAATAGATTTTTTAATAAAACACATGTTTCTATATAAATTTTATTCAATTGATTCTTTATTAGTTTCACCCATTTTACTTTCACTTACTACATATAGTAAGGGAAAGTATTGCGATCGTGAAAATTTTCGAGCTCCAGTTTTCAATGGAAATACAAGTTTTAGGGTCCCCTGAGTCCAAGTAAATAAGTCCCGCAAAAAGGTCTGTGTGTGTGGTAACTATACGTCCGAGATGTTACAAAAACATTTGCATCAAAATCGGCTAGCCAGAAGAGCCACATTATACCATGCATATTGTACCTTTTTATGATTTTCTCAAAAACGGTTCCGACGATTTTGATTAAATTCGCTATGTCGATGCAAAATTAAATGGGCTTTAATATCATGTAGGTTTCATTCTGATTAAAATAGTCTGACAGGGATTAAATGCCGATATTCTCTTCTAAAGTACCTTTAATTTTGTTAATTTTATTAAAATAAGTATATCATCTTGTTACTACTGAAGAAAAACAGATAAATATGCAAGTTGAGCGAATTTGAAAAGCAACAAAAGGAGAAAACTAAAAACATATTTTTTTTTGTTTTTGTACATAAAAAGAGTAATACACATGTATGATATACCGTTGGAAAGCTAAAGATTGTAGAAAAAATATTATCTCATACACAAGCTTTTAAAAGTTAATAGAGAGTAATGAAATGAACATAAAACTAACTGATTATTTTAGATAATAATATAATAGATTTTTAATGAAACACATGTTTCTATATAAATTCAATTTAATTAATTCCTTAATAGGTTCACGTATTTTCAACTCTAACTGTTTTTGAAAATTCTTTCATTGATTTATAGAATGGAGGTAAGTGAAATTTGTGTGTTGCCCGCACCCGATTTTTTTATATTTTACTGGTTTTGAAAATTGTTTAATTGATTTTAATAACGGTGGTAAGTGGAAGTCTTGTTGCTCGCACCAGATATTTTTAGCCTCTATTTAAATGGATTTTTATTGCGTATTTAGCTTTCTTATCTATTTCAGCACTTATGTATATTTTAGAATAGAAAAATATAGTACAATTTAAACTTAGGAGAGGACTGTTTATCTAAAATAGATTATGAATGAGCGTGCATGGTCGTTTTGAGGCGCCGTTGGTGTTTGCGACATGAGTAGAAAAAAACAGGAGAATATAAATCTAAGCTGATGGTCCTGTTTGGCGGCCAATCAGCTCGGGATCACTATCACAAATACACATTCCCCCTCCGATTCCCTATTTATTTATTTGATTGACTCGGTTGTCAATTTAGTCGCTGTATAAATAAATATTTTGAATCCAAACAGCGGGAGAGGGCGCAGGTAACAATTTAACTGACCCCGAATATTCGGAAGACATAGGACTCAAATAAATATTTACACAATATAAATTCGTTGTTTTTCAAATTTATCTTATTCTTCTACTTTATTAATATATGTTACTGTTTTATCCTTTATTTATGAAAGATGTTTGTCTTAATTACAAAGCACTTTGATCTGGACGATATATTCATTGATAATGTATGGATTATTTGTGGTGTCCGAGATTAATGAATGATTTTAATTTTTTGTTTTCATTTATTGAAATTTACAACTGTATTAGTTAATACATCGAGTAAATTAGCTGTCAGATAATACACATGAAAAATAAATGCCCATTGGCATCACTCCACTATGAATCTAAACTAGAAGGTCTCGGTGCCATCTTCTTTTCAGGCGTCTCGGAGGATTGTCAGGAATAGAAGAGGAAGTATTGAAAATAGAGTGGGAGTGGGAGTGGAGTTTGTCGTTGAAGGATTAATACCTGGTTCGGGCCAAATCAGCAACATATGCGATGTTAAGGTCTTTATCGATGAGTTTATTTGTGACAAAGTAAGAAGCATTGAGGATTTTTCGAAAGATTTTGGATTGTAAGGATTGAATGCGGAAAGAATTTGATGGTTTAGTATAGCCCCAACGCTTAACTCCGTAAGTCCAGATTGGTCTTATAATAGTCATGTAGATGAGCCTTTTGTAGATAATTGGAAGGTTGGGGCGTCTGTCCAGTAAGTGTTGTAGTAAGCGAAAGCGACGGGCAAACATTACTCGAAAATCGCGTGTTTCCATGTTCATATTTGGAGGTATACTAAAAAGTGGGTAATTGATTGGAAAGCTAATATTTATAATACTTAGGTAGAGGATTAGTAACTGTTTACTTTAAATATGTAAACATTCGGCAGAAAACAACAGAGACCTGCCAAATCCTTTATGTATGTCAGAAACTATAAAAACGGACATTTCATGTGAAACAGCCTAATAATATCTTTGGTACAACATCTTGGAACAAAGTGATCTGGCTCTGGAATTTAGGGAGTACTTGTATGAAGGATTTGTTTATTTGTTTAACGTCACTTTATGCTACTATGGCTAATCGGACGATGCTACAGTGGGAGTCCTAAATTTTGCCTATCCAGGTTTTATTAGGATAGGGATCTTTAACGAGTACCTGACATCGCACAGGCTCGGGACCACCTTTTAACGTCCCCTCCGAAGGACGGCGTAACTAAGGATTTTTTACTCCCATTAAAAAATCCTAGGACCACCTGCGGTTTTGAACCCGTGACCTTTAGCATGGGAGGCTGCTACGCTAGCCACCCAGCTACAAGTGATCCCGCTTGTATGAAGGGATAGTTGAGAGGATGGAGGAAAGCAGCAAAGATCAAGTAAAGGGATAGGTAATGAAGGAGATATGGTAACGCTTAATATCCACAAGGTCCAAGTACCTCTTGTAGGTAAGCTCTTCGATTCTGGCATTGATTTGATTGTATAAGTCTATGTATCTTGGGCAAGAGTGCCTCAAGACTGTCAGACTTAGACAAAGTTAGGTCCTTTGTAATAGAGGAAATATTAATATTAGTTATTGACAAGTACTATAGATAATGAGTCAAATTCATTCCATAACTGCAGGAACTAAGAACTGCACATCAGTTTATTTATATAAAGATATAATTCTTTCGTTAATTTTTGGACATCCATTATAGCCTATATTATATGTATTTATTTATTCAATTTTTTTCTATCTTGATTTTTTTTATAAACAGCCTATCAAATACATATCAATACATACACACTCCAGTATTCAATACGCGGAAGTGGAGAGACGGGAAAATACTTACCTGTAGAACGTTCATACATTCCACTGAAAACATCTAGAAACATATTAATAATTGTAACAGTAACTCAAGTTATTACTTTGTCCCCAATGTGTTGAAGTATTTTATTTATTAAAAGTTATTTTTTTAATTTAGGTTTGAAACAGGGTGACTCCCTTTCACCTGTTTTGTTTAATAAAGCTTTAGATTATGTCATAGAAAAGGTGATGTGTATCGAGGAAGGCTTAAATGTGGGTGACAAGATTCCGGTTTTAGGGTATGCCGATGGTTTGGTACTGCTAGGTGAAAACACGGAAACCATACAACTAAATACAAGTGTGTTAATAAAAACCGGTAAACAAATAGGTCTGGAATTAAATGCCGATAAGACGAAATATATGATTAGTAGCAGAAATGGTGGCGATCTTAATGATATTAATATTCCAGGGCATACTTTTGAACACGTAGAGAAATTCAAGTATTTAGGTTCAATGATAACAAGAAAAAATGAAATCCAGGAAGAAATAAAGTCCTGATTAAAGGTGGAAAATGCGTGTTATTATTCAGTTACTCAATTACTTAGCTCGCCGCTTCTGTCGAAAAACTTAAAGGTTAGAATTTATAAAACTATTATTCTTCCAACGGTTCGTTACGGATGTGAAACGTGGCCGCTTATTTTGAGGGATGAATAACGGCTTAAGGTTTTCGAAAATAAGGTACTGCGTAAAATATTTGGTCCGAAGAGAGATGAGGCTACTGGAGAGTTCAGAAAGTTGCACAACGCGGAATAGCGGAACTTGTACCAAGTGAATATAATTGAGTAAAGTTGTTGGGCTCGGTGAGGAACGGATTCCGAGAAAGTTGGTATTCGCTGAACCGACTGGTAGGCGTCTGAAACGTAGGCCGAAGCATCGATGGGAGGATTGCATTAAGGCTGATCTCGGGGGCTTGGGCTTGACCGGCGAACATTGGACGAGTTTGTACAGGCGAAGTTTGGCGG
This sequence comes from Piezodorus guildinii, assembly GCA_023052935.1. NCBI lineage: Eukaryota > Metazoa > Arthropoda > Insecta > Hemiptera > Pentatomidae > Piezodorus > Piezodorus guildinii. The sequence goes on from CM041292.1 coordinate 194,691,584, forward strand.
TATCGGCATCGAACCTTCGGGTTCGCTAAGCCTATTATTAAAATGTATTTTAATATTTTATTTTTGCTGTCTCCTATAATTTTTAGGGGGCTGTACGACCATCCACTAATCCTGCTGAATCACGTCCATGTGGACAGAAAATATTTATTTTGGGTTTTCTCAATGATTTATTGTCTTTGATCGCGATCCCTCAGAAGACTCTAAATACTATGATAAAGTCAATCCGGTATTGCAAGGAAACAGAGCATAAATCCCTTCGTTCCATCTCCCTACTTAGGAATAAAAACAGGAAATAAGAGCTATTAGCTTTGGAAAGAGAACGGAAAGGGACAATGAGGACCGGTTAGTTAGCTCGATAGTCATCTCCTAAGAGATACAAAAAAAAATTAAGAATACAACACATTACCGAAATACGCCTCGGGGTCATTGTAAGAAAGGGAAATTTATTAACAAAGAATCAGATATGCATAGCTTTTGATTTGGAAACAGATCTATAGGAACGTATGTTGCTTTACTATAATTCGTTTGAGCCTTAAAAAAAAGAAGTTCTAAATTAAGCATAAAAAGTATCCCTCCACAAAGTATTCGATTATGATGAAATAGTTCCTTTAATATCTTAAGCAAATCTTTTTTTTTTTTTTTTTTTTTTAATAATTTTATTGGTATATACAACTGTATTAACAAAAATACATCAAGTAAATGTGATGTGTTATATAATACAATGACATGATATACATGTAGAGAAGCTTCATATTAGAAGCACTCTAAAAATATTCTTAACTAGAACGCCCCGGGGCCATTTCCTTTTCAGGCGCCTCGGAGGATTATCCGGAATTGAAGAGGAAGAAATGATTGAAACTAGTGGATTATAGTGCGAATGGAGTTTGTCATAAAAGGATTGATACCTGGTCCGGGCCAAATCAGTAACAAAGGGAACATTAAGGTCTTTATGGATAAGTTTATTCGTGACAAAGTTAGAAGCGTTGAGGATTTTACGAAGTATTTTGGATTGTAATAATTGGATGCGGGAAGGATTTGATGGTTTAGTAAAGCCCCAAAGCTCTACTCCGTAAGTCCAGATTGGTCGTATAATAGTCATGTAGATGAGCCTTTTGTAGTTCAGAGGAAGGTTTGGCAGATTGTCCTATGATTTTAAATGGAATAAAAAAAAAAACCTTAGTTATGCCGTCCTTCAAGGGGGACTAAAAAGATAGTCTCGAGCCTGTAAGATGTCAGGCTTTCGTTAAAGATCACTATCATAATTAAACCTGGATAGACTAAATCTAAACCTTTTCTTAATTTCTTGATTCATGGATTTTTTTTTCCTAATAACAGATCATAATCATTACCTCGGTCTTCCGGATGAGATAAAGTTTAATGAATTTTGGAATCTTTTACTTATCTCCATTCGTACATCCCATTACTTAATTTAACTGATTAAGCATCAACTGTTCACCATCTCCTTGAATATGGGTGAGCGTGCTATTAGTCTCTACGTTTTCGATGGAAAGGTCTGTATTTTTTGAATGCTGGTCTTTTTAGCTGTTCCGAAAATTTGAGATACATATGTCCATAATGGTTTAAAAAGGTAGATATAAATATTCAGTCGTAGTATAATTTTCTGTGTGGATCGTTTGTGAAGAATAGAGTACAATAGGTCATTCTTCAGTCAAAGGTGAGTCCTAAGTTTAACTGTGTTAGTCTGTGGAATGGGTTCATTATTCATGTAAATTGGAGGACAGGTATCATGTCTAAGAGTGAAGGTGATGTGTTGAGATTTTTCATTGTTCAGTTTTATCTTCCATTGTTTAAAATAGTAGCTGTGGTAGGTAATGTTGGAGACTCATTGAAGCCTGTGAGATATCTGGGTGTCTAGTAATAACAGCTGTGTCGTCAGCGTAAGTTGCTAGTATTGTGTTTGGACAGATTGGTATATCACGTGTGTACATAATGTATAGTAACGGTGAAAGAATTGACCCCTGAGGAACACCGAACGGCCTTGATTGGTAAATTAATAACATTGACCATATTAATATAACCTATTTATAGATGTATATATATATATTATATATATATATATATAATATATAACCAGAGCTATTAGCTTTAGAAAGAAAACGAAATTGGAAATGAAGACGGTTTTTCATTTATTCAGGATATAAAAGAAGAAAAAAATAATGAATTATAAATACAACACATTGCCTAAATAAGCCTCGGGGGCTTTGTAAGAAAGGAAATTTATTAACTAAGAATCAAATATGCATAGCTTTCGATTTAGAAATAGAGCTAAAAGAGATTAAGCAGGAGGGACGATATGAAGCCTGATAGATGCTTTATTAGGGACTTTGATAAACATGGAACGCCCGGCATTAGCATATGTTATTAAAGGTGAGCCTTCTAAACACCCGACTCGTGTTTCCCCTCTAATAAATTTTAACCTGCGGGGGGGCCCCTGATATATTAATTTTCAATTCCGAGAGCGGCCGACATCTAATTCAATTAAACACCTAGGTCCCTCTCCTAACTCAGCTGACAAATTCCGAATTTAGCGCCGTGAAGTTGACTCCGGAGCTGTACAATTATGTATTTATACCGGGCCGTCCTCCTCCCGTCCTCACGCACACAAAGACCCTTAACGGGATTATTGCCCGATGACGTGGGGCACGTGTTATTTATCGCCGGAGGAACTTGTTTCCTACAAGCCCGGTGTTGTACAACCGCTGAATAGATTTAACAAAGCCGACATCACCAGGCCGCAGTGAGATTTATTTATGCTTTAAGAAAAGCTAATGTCAATTTCACTCACCTCTCGACTTTTAACGAATTTTAATATTTAACGGTATTTTTATTTTTCATTTAATTATTTATTACTTTCACTTACTATACATAGTAAGGGTATGTATTGAGATCGTGAAAATTTTGGAGTTCCTGTTTTCAACGTAAATACACGTTTTAGGGTCCCCTGAGTCCAAATATCCAAGTCCCGCAAGAAAAGTCTGTGTGTGTGTCCGTGTGTGGTAACTTCCGGGCGGAAACGATAAGTCAAGAAACTGAAATTTCATATTTAAGACTATACGCCCAAATTGTTTTAATCAAAATCGGCTAACCAGAAGATCCACTTTATGCCACGCATATTGCACCTTTTTATGATTTTCCCAAAAACGGCTATGACGATTTTGATTAAACTCGCTATATTGGTGTAAATTTAATTGGCTTTAATATGATGTAGGTTTCAATGTGATTGAAATAGTCTGACAGGGCGCAAATGCCAAAATTTTAAATTTTCTTGTTGTTGTTGACTGACGCCTTCTCAGTTCACACAGCCACCCTGAAGAAGGCCTATAATTTAGGCCGAAACGTCGGCACCAATAAATTAAGTTTACGCTTTGTTTTGTGTTAAATTTACTGCACCCTCAACCAACTTCTCTCATATATACACACATTCAACCATTGTCACTCCATAAAGTAACTCTTATTTTGTATATTCTATTGAAATAGTCATTTAGCTTGTAAATAACAGCTAAACATACATGCTTAGCGAATTCGAAAAAAAATAAAGGAGAAAACTGAAAAAAAAAACATTTTTTTAAAGCAATTTTTAACTTAGAACAGTAATATACATATACAATATACCGTTGGAAAGCTAATGATTTTAGAAAAAATATTATCTCATACACAAGCTTTTAAGAGTTAATAGAGAGTGGTGAAAAACCGATAAAACTAACTGATTATTTTAGATTATAATATAATACATGTTTCTATAGAAATTCCATTTAATTAATTCTTTAATGGTTTCACTCATTTTTATCGGTAACCGTATTTGAAAATTCTTTAATCGATTCTAAAAACGGAGGTAAATGAAAATCGTGTGTTTTACCCGCACCAGTTTTTTTTTAGTTTTTTATTGCTGCAGTCAATGAAAAGAAACATATCAATAGAAAATTATTAAACTCTTTAATAAATATTTATCAGCCTTTTCATAAGGAGCTCTGATGAATGACCTATATTGAAACGTTAGCAAAACTATTAATTTTATTTTTAAATACCCAACGTAAAAAAATACTTAATTTGAGCTAGTAAAAAACAAAAAAAATAATTATAAAAGATAAATAAGACAAAATTGACCAGTTGGCTGACGGGTCTCACTTACCCCGGGGAGAGGCTGCCTGTGATCTATTTTAATCATATCCTTAAAATTCCTCCCGGAACTGATATTCGAACTCACAACTCCGGTGTGGTAGACTAGCGTGCTAGCCACAAAGAAATGACTTCCCATTATTATTATTATTATTATTTTCCTCATACTATTTTATTTGTATTCAAAACTTAAATTGATGGTTTGCAGTGATGTGGTCCAGTGCATAGGATTATAGATTACTGGTCACTGGTTCGAACCTCAGTCGTGGTACGACAATTATTGGTTTTCTTTCTTTTTTTTTTTTCTAATGTAAACTTTATAAAGTTTAATAAGCATTTGATGCTTCCATTCACTTTTTATTCGTTTAAAAACTGTTTACATGATTCATTCCACTTTTCGGGGTATTTTCCCCATTTTCGAGATTATTATTTTATTTCATTTTTTTTTTCATATCTATTCATAATATTGTGCAAAATTCTAAGTGTCGACTAGATGAACAGTGAGCTAATAGACTGGATCTAGTTGACACGTAAATTGATCGACTTAAAAATGGGAAAACAACCCGAAACATCAATAAATAATCTACAAAGTTTTAAAATAAGTTGTTAAAATAAAATGTGAATGGAAGTATCAAATGGTAAATTAAGTTTATAAATTATTTATTATATTATTGTAGTTCCTAAACGATAGGTCGTATTGACATATATTATATAACAAAAGATATCTTTCATTAAATTTTTATGGGAAATGTAGATCAATTTTCGTGGGTGTCGATGTCGAAAAAGCACTAAAATAGAGTATAGAAATTGTGACTTATTTCATCAAAATCCATAAAGCTCTTAAAAGGAAGTTCATAAATGCTGTGTTAATAATTATTTTATTTTATTTTTTTATACGACTGATATGACAGATTTTTTTTATTTATACAAAAATCAAATCTTTTTTCAGATAAACAATAACTAAAACAAAAATAGAGTATCTTAAAAGCTACAGCACTAAATAAATTTAGGCAAAACGTGACTGTTTTTTTATTCGAATATAATATACACATAAATACTAATCACATGTTTTATAAAACAAAATTTTTCCATTTAATTTTTGACATGGAAACTGTGATCAAATTGTCGATCTAAGAAACATTAACTGAGCTAGAGTGTGTCAAACGTGTTTAAAAAAATTATGATCAATGTAACATTCAGGAAAATATCTGATTTTGTTTTTTTAATTAAATTTACACAACTTACTAATACCTTGCCAGCCATCTTACCACCTTCCTCTACCTGCCAGGGCCTCTACCTTCTATTTTAGTCATTCCATAATATTTTGCACAATAACTAAAACACACCCAATATGAAAGTCACTGTGCATCCAAGTTTCCATTTAGAAGAAATCACTGAATAAATATTTTTTTTTTTAATTCCCGCAAGTAATATATCGATAGTCGTTTCTCATTTAAACACCCGATTTCCAAACCTCTTGTGTGCGGGACAGATCTAGACCAGTAGGCTAAATGTCGGTCGACGCCAGGATGCAACTTTTACAATTTAATAATCATTCTTGTCAAATACTTCTAAAGCATTGACAGAGGACGGAGTTACCTGTATCCTCAGTAGATAAAGTTTTTTTGCTATACCGCCATTTTACGTATATTTTACTCTACCTCTACACAACAGACTGTCATGTGCGAGGCTTACTTTATGGCACCGATAGACTTCTTAGACTTTAGGAATGTCGTCCAAGTTATATAAAGCCTTAAATAAGCTCGTCGATAAGTTTTTACTGACTTCATTCGTTGAGACGGGCAATATGAGAAGGGGTTTGGCGGAACTGAGATAATAAATCACTCGGGAACAGAAGTAAAGAAAGCGTCTTGGCTCATTTCTGTCCGCGCGGACAAGACAAAAAAAAATGTCGCTTATTAGTAATTCTCGGCGGGTTTCGAATCTACAGCACTTTATGATATGTGATTCCAGTGGGATATATTGATGCTAATGGGCATTGGGTATATCCATGTTGATGGGCTTTGGGTATATCACTGTTAATAGTTGTTTCTTGCCGCAGTTCTGCTGGCTGTGCCCCTTCTCCCTGTCAATCACACTATCTGCAATAATTACCCGGTTTTTTTTCTCTTCTCTCGATGGCTGTATATGTCCACACCTGTCATCTTGATGGCCGAGTCCAGACCAATACTTCTTTCTGCGGCAGATCTTTGATAGCGTTATCTGCAATGTATATTGGCTGAAGCGGCGATCCAAAAAATCTGCAAGGAGAACTGATGGGTCGTTGCATTAGGAATATATTTTTAATGACGGCCACGCTCCAATTACGAGAAATAATTATTTGTTACTGAAGTCATTTTTTACCGGTACGATGTAAAATTTAAAATGAGGCATATTAAATACAACAGATGTTTAAATAAACACAGCTGTTAATTTTTTTAGAATAATAAAGAGTGATTAATTATAGTTCTTAATGTATAACTATTAACAATCATTAAGAAGATATAATATTGGCGACGATGGATAAATTTAAATCAAAACGATCAGTTTGTTAACGTCAGCTCACAAGACTGGTGAAGTTATTACAAGAATTATCACTATCAAATGAGGAAACAACTTACTATCATGATAGGTTAGGGAAATAAACGCCAAATTTCAGAAAGTTCAAGCTGAATCGGAAGTTGAAATAAGTGAAGAAAACTTTCTGAACTTTTAGATCACAAGGTTTAATTTTGAGGGGCGGGGTGGCCGAGCGTGTTAGCGCGCGTTGCTGTGAGCACATGTTGCCTAGCAACAGATAACCGAAAAGTTAATACCACATAATTACAAGTTCAACTCTCGTGCTGGGGGGATTTTATCTCGGTATATATCCCGCGTCCTCACCCCCTGGCCCGAGAGAACCCCCGTATAGCCTTCAAAGGCGAGGTAGGGGTGGAAAAAAAAAAGTTTAACTTTGAAGATGTACATAAACAAATATTTTTGAAATTAAGTTGTTTAAAAAATAAATTAAAAGACTCACATACGAAGACTTCAAACTTTTCAGTCAAAAATACTTAGAAGCAAGCACCTTGGTATGTTTCAAACACAACTTTACATACAGACTTACACATGCCCACCGTCAGCGAATACATACGAACTCACTACTCTCGATTTCACAACAAATTACTAGGACATTACGACCCTCTCATAGAACATATGGCAACAACCAATATGCCCAACAACATCAGGAGAAGACTGAAAAGGTCATGGATGAGAGATCTTCTATAATCTTTTGAATTAAAACATGCCCCGGAAGAGATACCACTGGGTATTGTCATTTTCCTCATGCCTGACATGCCCCTTTATATTGCAATAAATCTGACAGACAATCCACTGATTGTTATATGTATGTATAAACAGGTGTGGATAAAGAAATAAACTTATAAAAATAAATAAAAAATAAAATAAATTAAATATTGAAAACTCAGCTTCCAAAACAGCAACTTTAAATTCGAATGCACTAGTCAAATCATGCGGCTTAAAATTTGAAAGATTTAATGAGGAATTAAATACGCAGTCGTGAATGATCACAGTAAAACTTTACCTTATTGAAATAAGCTCTAAAAAAAAGAAAAATTAAAATGCATATGTAGTCTTTTAAGTAAGGTGAAAGTCATATCTACGTCAAATAAATGGATATAAAGGATATATTTTTTTTAAATGCCTCACCTGTCATCTTGATGGCCGAGTCCAAACCAATACTTCTTTCTGCGGCAGATCTCCGATGGCGTTATCTGCATTGTTGATTGGTTGGAGCGGCGATCCAAAAAATCTACAAGGAAAACTTATGGATCGTTTCATCAGAAAGATCTTTATAATGACCGACACATACCCTTACGAAAGTTAATTAGTGTTTCAGAATTCATTTTGCATCGATCTGCGGTATGTATGTTGTTGTTTTTTATTTTAATGATATTTAGATTTGTATTATACAAGAAAAATATGGTTAGCACTACACATAACTTTCACTTACCTCCGTTGTTAAATTAAATTCAAAAGTTTTAATTACAGTTACAAATGAAAAATAATTCAGAGTTGAATGCTCTGAGTTTCAATATATTTATATATCTTTTATATTATTATCTACAATAATCACTCCCAATTACGTTTTACAACTTTGTGTATGAGATAATATTTTTTCTAAAATCTCTAATTTTCCAACGATATATTACACATCTATATTAGTTCTCATGTTAAAAATAACAAAAAACAACAACAACATTAAAAACAAGTTGCTTTCTCGTTTTTATGGATATCGAATTCGTTCAACTTAGATATATACCTATTTTTTATCAATGCTAACAAATTGGTATGGCACACCATTTCGATCGGTTGAAGTTGCATCATAAAGACCTGAGGATAAAATCCATATGTTATTAAAGCCTATTAGCTTTTACATCGATATAAGGAGTTTAATAAAGACCCTTAAAGCCGTATTTGATAAAATCTTAAAAGTTGCCAAATGTATTGGATAAAGTAGCATTTGGGGTCAGCCAATTTATGTGAAAGAGTATCTTCACATCTCAGGCTTGTAGTTTTCTCGAAGAATTAAATTTCATTTTCGTACGATTTTCGTTTTTCTGCTAGATTTGCTTTACGCATACAAACAAACACTCAAAGACTTTTTTGCGGGTCATTTGGATTCAGAAGACCTTAAAATTTGAATTTCCTATAAAATTTTCAAGATCGCAATACTTTCCATTACAATATATTTCATATATAAATAAGTGAAATTAAAAATACATTAAGTGAATGTGATAATTGATTTTATGGACTTGTTACAGGTATGTGAAGAAACTAACTAGTGGTAGAACTTTAGAGTTTATTTTAATCATCTGCCTCGGAGGATTACAAGGAATAGAGGTATATCTATTTCGCGCTAAGTCTACAGTTAATAGGATATTCTGGTCTTTATCGATTATTTTATTGGTAACAAAATAAGGAGCATATCTTCTCCTATTAGAGGATTCTAGATTGCCAATATTGGATGCGAGAGGACTTCATCAAACCATCAGTTTTATGTTGTAATATCAGACGTTGTTTTCCAAGGCAGTTTTATTTTGTTTTTCATCTTTCTTATTTTTTTCTTTTTTTTTCATTCATTAACGAATCTTGATACAATGTAATAATCGAAAATTTTAAAGTGATAAATCGAGTGTGTCGACAGACTAACATTTTTGGAAAGCACTTGCTGATTTTATAATAGATGAGAAAAAGATTATAAGCGTGTAACGTGATGGTAGAATTATTAATATCCAATTGAAATAAAAGGGTGAGAATAATATAAATTATTTCTTTTGCACACAATGTCTACATGATAGCCTAATTTCATTTATTAATTTAACTATATTCATAATTTACCCCGTTTAAAATGTGTTCAACATGAAATTCCACATAATCGCGTGATATCCGTTATGTTGCCATAACAAATTCAATTAATATAATGTGTTTCGTTTTCATTTATCATTCACATTTCGAGGTTAAAAAACCTTATTAAGTATTCATGTAAACACGAAACCAACATTGGTATTTTACTGACGAACAGGTCAACTGGTTTTAGTTAAATCATAACATTAAATAAATAAATTGTTGTATAAAAATTAAATTGTTTTAACGTAAGCATATTTTTTCTTGTGTTAGATATATTGGTCTTCTGTCCTGAAACTTTAAAAAGGTTTTAATGTTCCAACTATTCGTTTTGATTATAATCGCTTACTTAAAATTAACCATAAGTATTTTCATTTTGGGTAATGAAGATTTACTACATGATTTCAATCTTATAAATCCTGTCAATGTTTTGAGAGTATTCCTGTGCCGTCACACTTCCAGGCATTAAGCTCGCCTCTAAAATGCTGCTGTTATTGTTGCTAATGTCAGGTCTAGTTGATTATACTATTAAAAAATCTGGTGCGGGCAACACACGACTTTCACTTGCCTCCGTTTTTAAAATCGATTAAAGAATTTTCAAGCACTGTGAGAGATAAAAATGAGTGAAATCACTAAAGAATTAATTAAATTGAATTTTTATAGAAACATGTGTTTTATTAAAAAATCTATTATATTATTATCTAAAATAATCAGTTAGTTTTATCAGTTTTTCATTACTCTCTATTAACTTTTAAAAGCTTGTGTATGAGATAATATTTTTTCTAAAATCTTTAGCTTTCCAACGGTATATCATACATGTATATTACTGCTCTTATGTTCAAAAACAAAAAATTGCATTAAAAAAAATATTTTTTTCTGTTTTCTCCTTTAGTTGGGAATCGAATTTATTCAATTTATATATTTACCTGTTTTTCATCAGAGGTAACAAGATAATATAGTTATTTTTATAGAATCAACAAAATTAAATGTACTTTAGAGGAAGAAAATTTAAAATATCGGCATTAAAGCTCTGTCAGACCTTTTTAATCAGAATGAAACCTGCATGATATTAAAGCACATTAAATTATACATCGATTTTGCGAGTTTAATTGAAATCGTCGGAACCGTTTTCGAGAAAATCGAAAAAAGGTTCAAAATGCATGGTATAAAGTGGCTCTTCTGGTAAGCTCATTGTGATGAAAAGGTTTTGTAACGTCTCGGGCGTATATTTGTCTTAAATATGAAATTTCAGTTTCATAGGACTTACCGTTTCCGCCTGGGAGTTACCACACACAGACCTTTTTGCGGAACTTAGTTATTTGGACTCAGGGGACCCTAAAATGTGTATTTCCGTTGAAAACTGGAATTCGAAAATTTTCACGATCGCAATACTGCCCCTTACTATATATAGTAAGTGAAAGTAAAAATGTCTCACACTTCAGAATTATTAGCCAGTAGAGGGCTACCAGTAGCAGGGTGGTTAGCATAACAGCCTCCTATGCCAAAGGTCCTGGGTTCAAACCCACAGGTAACCCTAGGAATTTTTAATGGGAGTAAAAATTCCTTAGTTATGCCGTCCTTCGGAGGGGACGTTAAAAGGTGGTCCCTAGCCTGTGCGATGCCAGGTACTCGTTAAAGATCCCTATCCTAATGAAACCTGGATAGACAAAATTTAGGACTCCCACTGTAGCATCGTCCGATTAGCCACAGCAGCATAAAGGGACGTTAAATAAACAGACAGATAGCCGGTAGATTTGTATGGAGAACAAAAATTAAATGAGGACCCGTTGTCGCTTTTATGTAATAAAATAGAAGAGAAAATAAAAAAAAAATTAGAAATCTAACACATTACCGAAATAACCTCAGGGGCTTTACAAGGAAATTTATTAACTCAGGATCAATTTTAACTTCGTTCTCCTAGAACTGTTGAAGGACGACCCGAGCGCTTTACTTCAAGCCAGGAAAGAATTTTGCAGTCATGACCAAAGGTACCTTTATGTTATATTATGTGGTAAATCAGAACCTCAGTATTCTCGACAATGAACAATGCCTCACTGTACCTAGTTTTTTGTATCATAATATGTGTTATTCTATAAATAAATGTGTATTTTAAATTAATTATTATGCCACCTGATCCCAATAATAAATTGATTAACATGATACTTTTGGAAAAGAAATCAAATAGTTTTACATAATAATAACCGAAAATTTACATATTTATTAATACAGTTTCTGAGTCACCGCTGCCTTAGAAAAGTATCCACCGAAACATAGTAACGTTCATTCGTTCCAATATTAGATGTATACATCAATAACTGTTTAAAATACAATAGATTCAATGTTTTCAATGGATTTAAAGAAATGACAGGATGAAATTTTTATATAATACGTGTTTGCCTATTATAATAATATAATTATTAATTTTTTTTTTTTTTTTTTTTTTTTTTTTTTTTTTTTTTTTTTTTTTTTTTTTTTTTTACAAACCTGAAGGGAGGTGTAAGCAAATAAACTTTCTTAGTAATTAATGAGTATAACTTCTATTTTTTTGTAACGTAAGGGCATTTTTTTTTAACCTTCATATCCATTTCTATGACATAGATATGACTTTCACCTTACTTAAAAGACTACATATATGCCTTTTACTTATTCTTTTTTTACAGCTTATTTAAATAAGGTAGAGTTTTACAGTGGTCATTTACAACTGCGTATTTAATTTCTCATTAAAACTTTAAGCTACATGATTTGACTGGTGCATTCGAATTTAAAGTTGCTGTTTTGCAAGCTGATTTATTTTTTAAAACACTTAATTTCAAAAATATTTGTATATGTACACCTTCAAAATTAAAACTGTGATCTAAAAGCTCAGAAAGATTTTCTTCACTTATTTGAACTTCCAATTCAGCTTGAGCCTCCTGAAATTTGGCGTTTATTTCCGCTAACCTATCATGATAGTAAGTTGTTTCCTCATTTGATAGTGATGATTCTTGTAATAACTTCCACCAGTCTTGTAAGCTGACTTTTATAAACTGAACATTTTGTTTTAAATTTACCCATCGTCGTCAATATTATATCTTCTTAATGATTGTTAATAGTTATACATTTAGGAACCATACTTAATCACTCTTTATTATTCTAAAAAATTGTAACAGCTGTTTTTATTTAAACATCTGTTGTATTTAATATGCCTCATTTTAAATTTGATATCGTACCGTTGAAAAATGACTTCAGTAAGAAATTATTATTTCACGTAACGGAGTGTGGCCGTTATTAAAAAGATCTTTCTGTTGCAACGAAACGTCTGTTCTCATTGTAGATTTTTTGGATCGCCGCTTCAGCCAATATACATTGCAGATAACGCTATCAAAGATCTGCCGCAGGAAGAAGTACTGGTCTGGACTCGGACATCAAGATGACAGGTGTGGACATATACAGCCATCGAGGGAAGAGAAAAAAAAACGGGTAATTATTGCAGATAGTCTGATTGACAGGGAGCAAGGGGCACAGCCAGCAGAACTGCGGCAAGAAACAACTATTCAACAGCGATATACCCGAAGTCCATCAACATGGATATACCCAATGCCCATTAGCAAAATATATCCCACTGGAATCACATATCATAAAGTGCTGTGGATTCGAAACCCGCCGAGAATTACTAATAAGCGACATTTTTTTTTCTCTAGTCCGCGGTGAACAGAAATGATCAGAGACGCTTTCTTTACTTCTGTTCCCGAGTGATTTATTATCTCAGTTCCGCCAACTCTCTTCTCATATTGCCCGTCTCAGCGAATGAACTTACTAAAAACGTATCGACGAGCTTATTTAAGGCTTTATATAACTGGGACGACATTCCTACAGTCTAAGAAGTATATCGGTGCCATAAGTTAGCCTAGTACATGACAGTCTGTTGTGTATAGGCAGGGTAAAATTTACGTAAAATGGTGGTACACTGAGGAAACAGGTCACTCCGATCTCTGTCAATGATTTAGAAATATTTGACAAGGATGATTATTAAAGTCCAACACTCGACACGCCTGATAAGTTCTGAATGCGAAATACAAAATAAACGTTTCACTTATTACTGGTGAAGATCATTTCCACACACCTTGTCTTAGGAATAGACAGTTCAAAGGAGAAACAACTGTCTTGATCTCGAAGATCTTTTCGATTTTTCTCCATCTTTAATAATAACCGAATTTTGATGGAATTACAATTTGTTACTTGAACTTATAGATTAACATTTTTTTTTTTTCCTGTTTATCGCGGTTTGCTTATTTTGAAACTACATATTTTTCTCCATCTTAAGAAGTAACCGAGTTAAGGGCGTATTTATGGGTAAAATATTAATTTTTTTCTGTTTTTTATAATTATTCGCGTGTTTTTTTTTTGTTTTATTTATTTTTTTTTTTTGGATTGAAAAATAATAATAAAATTATTATCGAATAGAGTTATCGAATTAAATCACTATTAATCGGCCACAATTTCAAAAATTACCAGCTGAAATCAACGTCTAGGTGTTAGGATCATCGGCGCATCCCCTAGTATTTTCGTGGTGAATTTGAAAAGATTAGTCCAGTAGTTTTGGAGAAATGCCTCGGACGGTGGACAAATAGATTATTTTAAAATTCTTTTTTCGGGTTCTTTGTATCTTAAAACGCAAGCCTCAAATTTTAAGGGGGGAAGTAGTAATTTTTTTATTTCTTTGGTCGATTCCAAAGGTTTTTGATTAAAAATAATAAACCAAAATTAATTGATATTATGAGATTCATTTCCTGATAACTTGATTATTATTTATGATAGAGAAAAAATATAAGGTTTTCTGGAATCACAAAATTTTATTTTGATTATTTGATAAAAATCGAAAAAATTAGAGAAAATAGTAAAGAAGTCTAATATAAATGCTTGGTTTCTTTTTTCAACCCTGAACCATTGTAATAGAAAAAATAAATAAAAATAACTCCCTCAAAATTTAGGTGCTTATGTTTTAAGATACGTAGAACCCTAATAACTATTGAAAAGAAATCCGTTTGTTCGCCATACGATGTGATATATAAATAAATACCAAATTTTTTGACTAATACAAATGATTTCTTTTATTAAATTGAAAAAAAAAAAAAAAAAAAAAAAAAAAAAAAAAAAAAAAGCAGTTATAAATTATCCGAGATATAGCCATTTTCCTTTGAATTTTTATTGTTTTTCGTATATGTTTAATACATGTAAATAGATATATAAACAGTTATACGCTAATATTGTTATTTCGAAAAAATAAACCGTCGTGTTATAATGTTCAGTGTTTTTTGCTTTTATTTCAAAACCCTTTCCAGTAATATTATTTGAACACATATAGTGCATATGTTTAGACGAACTTGAATATTGCATCAGACGGAACTAAATGAAACTGATGGAAACATTAACAACATGCAACTTACTGGAACCGATTACATGCCCATATTTATTTAGGAGTTAGAAGTAAATATCAGTTACTAACAGTTTACGAATGTTATGCTTTGCAGGAATCCAGACCATCTGTTAGAACAGCCTATGTTTAATCACCAACTGCTCGCAAAAAAAAATAAATAGAATGCTAATTTTAAAAATTCCGCTAGTTTTGGTAATAATAAATAATAATAATAATAATAATAATAAATCTCTTTATTTGTTTTCGGGCTGGCCCATACAAATGGAGTTGAGTTGTACAAAACAGTTAAACATAAATCAAAGAAATCTATTACAGCTGTACTAAACAAAATACGCTTCAAAAACAAATACATAATAAAAGGCAAAATAAATTGTAACTGTATAAATATTAAACAAATAAATTAATCATAAATAGTTTAACAAATTCAATTATTGTTATTTTAGTAATGTGCTTAAATTATTCTTGAATAGACAGATACAAATTTCTTAGCTTTAAACACTCTGTTACATAATAAAATAAATTTTCAAATTGCTTTTTATTTTCTATTTGCAACAAAAGTTGTACTTTGAGGCCATTGTCAGACATATTTCCAATATACGTCCTCAAGTACTTATTTCTGGACGGGGAGTAAACAGAGCATTGCAACAAAAAATGATTTAAATCTTCTGGTTCGCCTGAATTACAAATAGGGCATTCAACGCTATTATCTGAATAACCATTTTGGAATCTGTAACTGGTAACTTTCAGTTTATTGGGTTGACATAGTCTTAGTTGACTGATCAATCTATGTTTCCTCATAGGCCCCTTTAATTTCAAATAATATTCCCCCATATTTAAGCTACTAATTTTCCTAAAATTAGGATTAAACTTTGAATGCAAAATAGCCTGAATATCTAGGGAAAGATTATGATTATTGAATTTTTCAACAGCGTTATTTAATTCTCTTTCAAATAAGGCTTTACTTTTAATATTTAATATGTCAGCCGCGTCTATAATTAACAATTTATTAGTAAGTTGCCTATACCAATTGTACCTCACATCGACCCTCTGGTTCAAGGAATATTTTTTTAAAATGTTTAAACATATTTTCGGTAACCGATCCTCTTTCATTAAGTCTACCTTTCGGTACCAGCGAATCATTCTTTTTAGAACATCTGTTTCTATTGATTTCAGACCAGTTTCTATACGAACATAATGGTTAGGTGTATTCCGTGGCCAATGATATATTGCTTTAAAATAACTTAAAGCAACCCGCTCTAATTTTTAACAATGTAATGGGGCCCAGACTTCCGAAGAGTATAAAAGAACAGAATTTACCATGGAATTTAGTCAATTTGAACTTAGTAGCAAGTGAGTCTGATCTTGACTTTAAAAGAATTTGCCGAACTCTATGTGAAGACAAATGTGATTTCTTTACAAAGTTATCTGCTGCTTGAGAAAACAAACCCGATGATGAAAAAACCACTCCTAAATAACTGTATTGCTTAGCTATTTCAATTTTAGATTTATTATAGAAAATAGATTTAACTTTGGTTCTATTGCCACCCTTTTTAAAATCACACATTTGGTTTTTTCTACATTGACAATTAAAGAATTTGATTGGCAATATTTGTACAGAGAAACCAATTTCTTAGTTGTTCCGGCCCAGCCATTATCAAACAGAATTAAATCATCCGCGTACATCAGCCCCGATACTTCTACAGTATGATCGATATTTATCCCATTACATCCATCATTTTCAAAGTGAGAAATTAAATCTGATATAAATAATGAGAATATTAGAGGGCTTAAAGAATCTCCCTGTAATACTCCTTGTGTGATCTTTACTGATTCAGTCCTAAGTTCATCCTTCAAAATTATTGAAGCTTTTTGGTAATAATTATTAAATCCTGAAATTTTTCTGGAAAACACTTCTATTACATTCACTTACCTATATATGAAATATATAGTAAGGGAAAGTATTGCGATCATGAAAATTTTCGAATTCCAGGTGTCAACGGAAATACACGTTTTAGGGTCACCTGAGTCAAAATAACCAAGTCCCGCAAAAAGGTCTGTGTATGGTAACTCCCGGGCGGAAACGAAAAATCCTATGAAGCTGAAATTTCATATTTAAGACAACTATCCGAGATCCTACAAAAACTTTTTCATTAAAATCAGCTAACCAGAAGATGATTTTCTCAAAAACTGTTATGACAATTTTAATTAAACTCGCTATATCGATGTAAAATTTGATGGGCTTTAATATAATGCAGGTTTCATTCTGAAAGAAATAATCTGACAGGGCTTAAATGCTGATATTTTAAATTTTCATCCTCTCCTACTTTGTAGATTTCAAACAATTTGAAACATAATCTTATTAGGATTGATAAATAACGGGTAAATATGAAAGTTGAGCGAATTTGATGAACAACTAAAGGATAAAAGTGCAAACATATATTTGTATGCAATTTTCGTGTTTTTAAACATAAGAATAGTAATATAGATGTATAATATACCGTTGAATAGCTAAAGATTTTAGAAAAAATATTAACTAATACACGGAATATTAAAAATTAATGCAGAGTGGTGAAAAGCCGATGAAACTAACTGATTGTTGTAGAAAAAAATATAATAAATTATTAAATAAAAAAAAAAAAAAAATCAAAATACTCTGATACATTGCCTACGCAATCTAAAGTTTGGTCTACTTAGAGATTCACTATACACTGAGCCAACAATATACACGTATCAACAACAAAAGCCAACTATATTTAACAATACACTGAGCCAACAACATATCAACAACAAAAGCCAACATATCAACAATACACTGAGCCAATTTAATTAAATAAAAACCTATAGACATTTCACATCTCTGTCTCAGTGCATTTTGAATATTAAATTTGTGTTGCAATATGTTAATATTGAAATATATTCTGGAGATGAGACTATAGTTCTTGACTTGCCTCGCACTAGGACTTGCAGGACTTCGACGCCCGAACTAAGTTCCCATCCTGGAGTTCTTATCCCAAGAAGCCAGCCCATAAAGGGACAGAAGGTTCGGAACCCACAATCTACAACCTAGAATTGGATTCCCCGAGGATGTTTGCATGCTCTCCTCATTGACTTAGGCCTCATTGACTTAAGCCCTTTTGATGACCGCAACAACAAAGCCTTCCAATCCAGCTCCAAGATTGTCCACTTGAGGGCCCAATTTATCAACTTATTACTTAATTCAAATTCTCTCTCCTTCCTTCCCTTAAAGCAGATATACTGACTCCGACATCAAAAGGGGACCTGTATATTAGGCTCCTAATGGAGTTTTATTGTTATTCAGAAATCCAATATGTTCCTCACAAAGAGGCCACTTTAGAATCGTATTTGGTGTTTTCTTTTTTTGTTCTGTCTTTTCGCTATTATTCGTATGGAAAACTAAATTTAGCCTGAACGGAATGAGAGTAGTCGGTTAGTCCCGCTTTTTTCAATTTTCCTCCTTTTATCTTGTATAAGAAGTTTATATGAAATAATAACCATCCATTTTACTCTGCTCATGTTTCTACAATATATACTTATAATAAAAACCTAGTACTCGCAACACACGACATTGTTAACATTAATTTAATGATTTTTTAAATACAGTTAGAGATAAACTATATAGGTAAGTAGAATAATAAATTAAAATTTGTTTTCTAAAATAAGCTATTATATAATTATTTGCAACAATCAGTTCGTCTTATCGGCTTTTTTTCTCTCTCTCTATTAAAATTCTAAAATTTAGTATATAAGATCATTTTTGTTTTCTGAAATATCTTGCTTTCCAACGGCAATTTATAAATCTATATTAAAGCTATTGTGTTAATAAAAACATATGAAATACATTTGTTTCCTCTTTTCTCTCTGAGTTAAATTTAGAATATTATCAACTTATGTATTTACCCGTTTTTTATCGATGCTAACGAGATGATATGTTTAATTTTTTTGTATGTAAAAAACTAAAGATACTTTAGAGGAATAATATTTAAATATCGGCATTTACGTCCTGTCAGACTATTTCAATCAGAATTAAATCTATAAGATACTAAAGACTTTTAAATTTTACATCCTTATAGCGAGCTTAATCAAAATCGTGAAAAGATGTAAAAAAACATAATATAAAATGGCACTCCTAAAATAGTAATAATTTATTTGATATATTCATTGATACAGTTTGCAATTTCATTAAATTTATAAAAAAACCTATTAAGATGAAAATCGTTTTAGTATTATATATTTCCAAGTTCCTTCGTTTGGCACGGATCAAGATCATCCGAAAGCACATTAATTAATCCCTATATCAGTAAAAAACATTAAAAGTAAATTCGAGTTAAAATGCGCGGGAACGATAAAAAAAAATCTGGTGCGGACAACACACGACTTTCACTTACCTCCGTTTTTAAAATCGATTAAAGCATTTTCAAATACAGTAAGAGATCAAAATGAGTGAAACCATTAAAGAATTAGTTAAATGGAATTTCTATAGAAATATGTGTTTTATAAAATAATCGATTATATTATTAACAGTCACTTAGTTTTATGTTCATTTCATCACTCTCTATTAACTTTTAAAAGCTTGTGTATGAAATAATATTTTTTCTAAAATCTTTAGCTTTCCAACGGTATATCATACATGTATATTACTGCTCTTAAGTTCAAAAACAAAAAATTGCATTAAACAAATATTTTTTCTATTTTCTCCTTTAGTTGGGTATCGAATTTATTCAATTTATATATTTACCTGTTTTTCATCAGCATTAACAAGATAATATAGTTTGTTTTTTTTAATCTAAAAAATTAAAGGTAGTTTAGGGGAAGAAAATTTAAAATATCACCATTTAAGCCCTGTCAGCAAAATCGTCGGAAAAGTTTTCGAGAAAATCGAAAATTGGTGCAAAATGCATGATATAAAGTGGCACTTCTGGTAAGCTCATTTTGATGAAAAAGGTTTTGTCACGTCTCGGGCGTATAGTTGTCTTAAATATGAAATTTCAGTTTCAAAGGACTTACCGTTTCCGCCCGGGAGTTACCACACATACACACACAGACCTTTTTGCGGGACTTGGTTATTTGGACTCAGGGGACCCTAAAACGTGTATTTCCGTTGAAAACTGGAATTTGAAAATTTTCACGATCGCAATACTTCCATATATAGTACTACTATATATAGTAATTGAAAGTAATAAAACTCTAAAAACGTAATAATAAGACCCGAAAACACAATTATAGATCCTTGTAACAATAAAAAACATAAAAAGTTAATTTAGTTAAAATAAGCGCGAGCGATAAAAAACACAGTTGAAAAGTTATATAACAAGACCCGAAAACACAATTATCAACTCCTATATCAATTAAAAACATTAAAAGTTAATGCGAGTTAACATGCACGCGAGCGATAAAAAATACAGCTCGAAAAACGTAATTATAATACCCGAAAACACATTAATTATTCCCCAAAACTACCCCTCCCCTCCAGAAACTCAAAATCAATGACTACCTTAAAACTAAATAGACGATAATTAATTGTTTTTAATTTTAGCTCGTAAAAAACAGAACTTGATAACAAATATCTAAAAAACAAAAAACATGGCGATAGGGTATGCAAAAATTATAAAAAAAGTCATAATTTTAATTAAACTAATTGTTTTTTAATAATTAAATAAATAAAACAGAATATTTAAGGCTTGAAGTGAAGAAAAAGGTGACAATTGCTTTGGAAAAGGTAACATTTGAAATGTAAATGGTTACATTTGCTTTGGAAAGGGTTACATTTGAAATGGAAAGGGTTACATTTGACTTGGAATAGGTTACATTTGAAATAGAAAAAGTTACATTTGACTAAGAAAAGGTTACAATTGACTTGGAAATGCTATAATTCACCAATCGCTGGGATTATTATATCATATGATGGCAGACCAGGTTCCTTATTATCGATATGAGCCATTGTACTCTCGGGTGACAACAGAACAACATATTGGGACCGTTCTATCACCAATGATTATCTAATTGTGAACATTAAGCCATATATTGTCGTAATTGATTGAAACATTAAATATGGCTATGTCATCGATATTGCTGTTCCGAATGATGACAATATCTATAAAACAATCGCAGAAAAAATATGGAAGTATCTAGAACTATCCAAGGAACTTCAGCAGATCATCAGGCTGGAGCGAATGTTGGTCCATCCAATTATAATATCATCCAATATTCTCATTCCAAACTATTCGCTCAACTAAGAACCTAATGCTGCTAGAAAAACCTCTGAAAGAAGGACAGAAAGCAGTTCGTCTCGGTACAGCATCGTTAGACATTTTTTAAATAATAATAATAATAATAGGCATACCGAACCCGAAGGTTCGATGCCGATACCACCAAACTTCGCCTGCACAGACTCGTCCAATGTTCGCCGGTCAAGCCCAATCCCCCGAGATCAGCTTTAACGCAATCCTCCCATCGCCGCTTCGGCCTACCTTTCGGACGCCTACCAGTCGGATCAGCAAATACCAACTTTCTCGTAATCCGTTTCTCACCGAGCCCAACAATTTTACTCGCCCATTTGTGTCTCCGCGACGCTATCAACTCAATTATATTCACAGGATACAAGTTCCGCGATTCCGCGTTGTGCAACCTTCTAAACTCCCCAGTGCCCTCATCCCTCTTCGGACCAAATATTTTACGCAGCACCTTATTTTCGAAAACCTTAAGCCGTTGTTCATCCCTCAAAGTAAGCGGCCACGTTTCACATCCGTAAAGAACCGTTGGAAGAATAATAGTTTTATAAATTCTAACCTTTAAGTGTTTAGATAGAACCCGTGAGCTAAGTAACTTGACAACTGAATAATAACACGCATTTCCCACCTTTAACCGGGACTTTATTTCTTCCTGGATTTCATTTTTTCTTGTTATCATTGAAGCTAAATACTTAATTTTTTCTACGAATTCAAAAGTATGCCCTGATATATCAATATCACCAAGATCGCCACCATTTCTGCTACTAATCATATATTTCGTTTTATCGGTATTTAATTCGAGTCCTATTTCTTTACCGGTTTTTATTAACACGCTTGTATTTAGCTGTATGGTTTCCGTGTCTTCACCTAGTAGTACCAAATCATCGGCATACCCCAAAACCGGAATCTTGTCACCCATATTTAAGCCTTTCTCCGTACACATCACCTTTTCTATGACATATTCTAAAGCTATATTAAACAAAACAGGTGAAAGGGAGTCACCCTGTTTCAAACCAGATCGCACCTCAAATCTCTCGGAGTAATTATTACCAATTCTAACTTTATGTAATGTTTCCGACAAACACATCTCTACTAGGTTTACTAACTTTTTAGGTATTCCCTGTTCAATCATGATGTTATATAGCTTCTGACGGTCTATTGAATCATACGCCTTTTTAAAATCGATAAAAAGTATATGGACTACACCGTTGTATTCCAATTTTTTCTCTAATATTTGACGTAAGGAAAATATTTGATCAATAGTCGAGCGATTCCGCCTAAAACCACATTGGTAATCTCCGATAATTTCCTCAGCGTATTCCGTGATTCGACTAGTTAGAATTGACGAGAATATTTTATAGCATACTGGGAGAAGAGAGATCCCACGATAGTTGTTACAATCCGTCAATCAATTTTTTTTCAATTTTCCTTTACAATCAATTTTTTAAATATAGTTCAAAATTTTTGCCTAACCCTTTGTTCGGGTAGGTGAATAATCTGACAGAACCGAAAAAGTCCGTAACAAATAATAATAATAACTTCGGTTTAAACTATGAACAGTTAAAATGTGTTTGGAAATATTTTCTCGACTGCCGCTCCAATAACGTTATCTTCCATTATTAGTCGCTATGATACTTCTTGATGTAAATTTGGATACAGACCTGAGTGAGTATGGAACCGAAGGTGGGACCCCACTCTCCTAGTTCAATTTAAATTAATACCGCTTGTTAGAGTTGAGGTACTCTGCTATGAATGGAGTACTAGATTGGTAATTGTAATTGGTGTGAGGGCTGGTTCATTACCTCGGTACTCTATGTGTCCGAGTACTGCATCAGCGGGTGTACTTTCATCAGTTCAATAAGAGGAATAAATATAAAAAAGTATAACTTAAAAAAAGACTTATCAGTATATAAATAAAATATTGTAAAATCCTACCCGATTTAAACTTTTTCTATAAATATGTAAAAACAGTCAACATTAATTTAAGACAAGCGTCCTCAAAAGAGATAAAACAAATGACATATATTCAGACTATTTCCAGCACATCTCAAACACACTTCACACAAGAATTAAAGAAAGAAACTTTCCACTAGATCTCAGACCTCTTTTCCACATAATCTACTAGTACCTCTCCTAAAGGTAATGCTCTAAAATTTATTCTGGCCAAGGTTGTTATTTTTTTATTTTCACTTTCACTTACTATATATAGTAAGGGGAAGTATTGCGATCGTGAAAATTTTCGATTTCAGTTTTCAATGGAAAAACAATTTTTAGGGTCCCCTGAGTCCAAATAACCAAGTCCCGCAAAAAGGTCTGTGTGTGTGTGTGTGTGTGGTAACTCCCGGGCGAAAAAAGTAAGTCCTATGAAACTGAAATTTCATATTTAAGACAACTATACGCCCGAGACGTGACAAAACTTTTTTCATCAAAATGAGCTAACCAGAAGAGGCACTTTATATCATGCATTTTGCACCTTTGTTCGATTTTCTCGAAAACGGTTCTGACGATATTGATTAAACTCGCTATATCGATGTAAAATTTAATGGGCTTTAATATCATGTAGGTTTTATTTGGATAAAAATGGTCTCACAAGGCTTAAATGCCGATATTTTAAATTGTCTTCCCCTAAAGTACCTTTAATTTTTTAGATTCAATAATAATAACTAGATTATCTTGTTAACGCTGATGAAAAGCAGGTAAATATATAAATAGAATAAATTCGATACCCAACTGAAAGAGAAAACAGAAAAAATATTGTTTTAATGCAATTTCTCGTTTTTGAACATAAGAGCAGTAATATACATGTATGATATACCGTTGGAAA
Organism: Piezodorus guildinii; assembly: GCA_023052935.1. NCBI lineage: Eukaryota > Metazoa > Arthropoda > Insecta > Hemiptera > Pentatomidae > Piezodorus > Piezodorus guildinii. The sequence continues at coordinate 194,715,615 of CM041292.1, forward strand.
GCTAAAGATTTTAGAAAAAATGTCATCTCATACACAAGCTTTTAAAAGTTAATAGAGAGTGATGAAATAAGCATAAAACTAACTGATTATTTTAGATAATAATATAATAGATTTTTTAATAAAACACGTGTTCCTATATAAATTCAATTTGATTAATTCCTTAATAGTTTCAAGTATTTTTATCTCTAACTGTTTTTGAAAATTCTTTCATTGATTTTAAAAATCGAGATAAGTGAAAGTCGTGTATTGCCCGCACCAGATTTTTTATAATTCTTCTATGTAATTATAAGTTTTATTTTTGTTTACTCAGTACTTGTAAAATGAATGATATCTTTATAGCTTTAGTACTCACTGTTCCAGGGTGTGGCGGAATGTATTATTTTTCTGATTCTAACATACATACGACTGTTCATAATTTAAGTTATTTACGGATCTTTTAATTCAGTCAATAAATAAACTATTTTCTTAAAGTTACATTTTAAAAATTTATTCTTCTCGTATTCATGCCAATTCGAGACAAATAGTGTCTTTCATAGATC